>NW_012194586.1:1375517-1547149 GCF_000504015.1 Erythranthe guttata
ATATATATATTATTTTTTTATTTTTTTGATTTTAAAAAAAAATAATTCTTTTTTATCTTTTTATTTTTTTAATTTTCAAATCAATATGTTTACTGTGCTGAAAATAACTACATGTAACTGTAGTAACTTATAGTAATGTGTAGTTATGTTCTTTTTTTTAGCCCATATTTTTAGTCGATCAATTATATGCACACACGAATAATGGCTAATACAAAAGAAATTCATAAAGCACAACAACCAAAAATTTAAAAATTTCAATATTTATATTATAAATCACCTCAAAACCAAATAAAATACAAATAAAAAATACGCAAATATACGCATATGTAACAACATGTTTCTATAGTAATGTATAGTAATGTACAGTAATGTATACAGTCTGTTGAACAAGGCAGATGTAACTTCAAACAAAAATTTTGACACATTCAAGGAAATGATCAATGGCCTTCATTAAGGTGCAATTGCAATATCAAAATAAAAAATACCCCCCTAGCCACCAAATAAACTAGGGATAAACTCAGGCCCAAATCATCATTTGACATACCCCTGGAGAAGCGAAAGTACTATACTACCCTTATATGCAAATTTCGGCCAAACTGCATTCAGCATTTATGGTCCTGCATTTATCATTTTCGCTGATTTATTTATTATTATTTGTTTTTTTTTATTTTATAAACCTGTTGGTTAAATATATATATATATATATATATATATATATATATATATATATATATATATATATATATATATATATATATATATATATATATATATATATATATATATATATATATATATATATATATATATATATATATATATATATATATATATATATATATATATATATATATATATATATATATATATATATATATATATATATATATATATATATATATATATATATATATATATATATATATATATATATATTTATCCACGACAGTAATATATATATATATATATATATATATATATATAAATATATATATATATATATATATATATATATATATATATATATATATATATATATATATATATATATATCTACATGTTACTATAGTAATGTATAGTAATGTACAGTAATGTATACAGTCTGTTGAACAAATCAGATGTAACTTAAAAAAAAAAATTGACACATTCAAGGAAAGGATCAATGGCCTTCATTAAGCTGCAATTGCAAAATCAAAACAAAAGAAATTACTTTAGTGCAAATCAACAAAATTTGAAGAAAAACATCAAAACACTCAAAAATCAACAAACACTAAGAGATCGAGAGATAGAGAGAGAGGTTATTGCTGGGAAATGCTATAGATTTTAAATCAAACAGACAGTGACTCCTCACCCCCCTCGCCTCCTACCAAAACCCTAGACGCCGCTAATAACCACCCACGGTTCCGCGCGCCCTCAAATGCAAAAAAGTATAGAAATAAATCTGAAAACATAAAAATAAACGAAATTACCATCAAAATATAGATCCCGACGAGAGGAATCCAACGGTGGCCCGTCACATTTCGACGGGTGGAACACAAAATAAAGCTCCGGCAAGACCACCGTCCTCGAATGAAAAAAAATTGCAGAAACAGATCAGCGCTCGAAACTGAATGAAATCACCACCAAAAGAAAGAGCTCGACGAGAGGAATCCAACGGTAGTTAAACCATCGAATTCCGACCACCGGAGAGAGAGTTATGGCTCCGAGAAGCAATTTCGCCGGTGGGAGGTTTGTGGAGACGGGATTTTGAATTTGGGAGAAGAAGAGAGAGACGATTGTAGTGGCTAGGGATTAAAACTGATTTTAAAAGGGTATTATAGGGACTTCAGGTGGCCCAGGGGGGTATATCAAAATATTTTCGAAATGAGGGGGGTTTCCCCTAGGATGCAATCCACTTGGTAGTTAGTTCTATATAATTTGGAAATGAGGGGGGTCTACAAAATAATCCCAAACTTATTTTAGTGGAAATGAACAAAAAATAAAGAAACATCCTCAAAAAACAACAAACACAAAGAGATTGAGAGAAATAAATTTGAAAATATAAAAATAAAATAAAATATAAACATATAGAAATAAATCTGAAAAGATAAAAATGAATGAAATTGACATCAAAATATAGATCCCGACGAGAGGAATCCAACGGTGAGTAGCCCGTCAAATTCCGACTGACGGAAAACAAATTACACCTCTTGTAAGAACACCGTCGTCGAAATACGCCGACTAAAAAAATGCAGAAACAGATCTAGCACTCCAAACTGAATGAAATACACACCAAAAGAAAGAGCTCGACGAGAGAAATCCAACGATAGTTGAACCATCGAATTATGACCACCGGAGAGAGAGTTATGACTCCGAGAGCAAAATTGCCGGTTAGAGACCTTGGGGGGCGGGATTTGGATCTGAGAATTGAAAGAGGAAGATAAACACCGATATGGGTTAGGCTAGGGTTTAAAACTGATTTAAAAGGGTATTCTGGGTACTTCAGAGTGGACTAGGGGGTATGTCAAATTATTATCCAAATGGAGGGAGTTTGCACTAGGGTGTAAACAACATATAGTTAATTATATATATTTTCGAAATGAAGGGTCTCTAAAATAATCCCTTATTTTTAATTAATTAATTAATTTAATTCTTTAGAATTAATGATTAACTATTTATTAGAAGTTCATTCCACGTTTTCTCCTTTGGTCTATACTTATAGCCTATTGAGATAATCAAATTAATTGAGAAAATAAATTTCAACTAATGTCTATATTAGAATTAATCATTATATATAGTATTGGTGGAATTTTATAATATTGGTTGAATATTATATATAGCCAATTTCACAAGTTCTCCATGAATTGTGAAACAATTTTAAGAATCTTTCTATTTTCAATTAATTTTCGAAAGTTCACTATCCCATGTTAAAAAATACTTGATTCTCAAAGTTAAGTGTTAATTTTTTCAAGTTTACTACTGTATTATGTTAAAAATACTCCATTTTCAAAATGGCGTCAAATTTTAGCCAATTTCATAAGCTTTCTATCAACTTTTATACAGTTTAAAAAATTTACTGTCAATTTTCAATTAATTTTTGAAAGTTCACTGCCATATTATATTAAAAATAATCAATTTCCACAAGTTCACTGTCAATTTTTACAAGTTCACAACCGGATTATGTAAAAAGTACTGAATTTTTGAATGTTTGCTGTAATTTTTTAGCAAATTTCATAAGTCCGCTCTTAATTTCAACTTATTTTCAAAAGGTTTTTGTATTAATATTTAACAATAAAAGGTATGAAAAACTGCTATAAATGAAAAAAATGATAAATAGCATAATCATATTAGAATATGAAATTCCAAAAATAATCTAGTTCACGGATAATTTTCGACTTTCTTACTGAAAGTTATTACAAATTCAAATATAACGAAAATGGAAAAATACACGTATTTTGAGGCCTAAATAACGTCAAATGCAAAAATCCGACATGCTTCAGGAGCAAAGTTGTTGAGTTCTTTCTAATTCGATGAAGAAGAGGAGGAGAAACGGTGAACGTTGAGAAAGTGAACGAGCTCAAGAGCGTTCAGTATTTTTTGGGACTTTTAGCCAATACTTATGTATTGTTGTCCTTTTACTCATTTAAATCCCCTACGAAGGGAACATTAGCTAATTATCCACATAAAAAAGATAGGGTGTAGACATTTTTTTCAAAGCAACGTATAAGCTCACTCCCTAACGACTTATTTTTTTAAAATTTAAAATCTTCTTAAATAAATTATCAATCAAATTTTAGGAATTTATAACCTATTAAACAACTTAATAAGATGTTTTAAATAGTTTGTAAGCTTAGTCAAACACCTTATTTGGAAGCATTTTCGCCTTAGGTTAATCAAAATTGAGATATTGAAATAACAAATCTTAACTGGTAACATTTTATTAGTATGCATGAACAAATTTGAAATATAGAAAATAATCACAATTTCAACAACATTCTACCAAACATGAGTATAGATAATGAATCACATGTAATAAATGTTGTGTACATATCTAATGCAACTATATTCAATATAATCCTATATTTTCTATCAAATAAGGTCGAAGTAGTAGCGAATTATGATATTCGGTAATAGAGATAAATACTCTGCTCGTAACATCCCAAGAGTTTACTCTACATTTGAAAACGGGCAGAGGTATTAACAAATAAAAAGCCTCTGTTAATAGTACATAGAATAATAGATTACATTCAATCAAAAGAAAATATCACAACTTCAAATTTCCATGATCTTCATGCAGCAGGTTGCTGCATACCGGAATCCGGTACCATCGATACCAGGTCCAGTTCTTCGTCAGAATCGATAACATCTTCAAAATCATAATATGGATTTACCTGCACAAAATTTATTAATCATAGAAAAATTATTCTTTCATATTCAGGGAATGACTGAAAATCTATTACAATGACTAACGAAATAAACTTAAAATGAGATCTTAAAATTCATTGTCAAATGAATCGATACAAACACCATTGAATTTGTTATCAAAATGCAATCTAATATTAATTCCAAAGTAAGCCACACATATCTCTTTACAGCTGCATTGAAAAAGATGAATCGGAATCTCTATATTTAAACAACCAATCACAACCTGAAGTCACTTATTTTTCGATTTAGTTTTACTAGTTGAAGGTTGTACATTATCTTTCATTCTATTGAAATAAACATTTCTCTGATTAGCAATGAAAAATTACCTTTGGTCTTGGAGTCACAGCTTCAAAACTACGGAAAATAGGTGTGTCGAAGTGTGGGGGTTCCAAAACAATGTATGCACCTTTGTTTCTGTGTCTTTCTTCGGTTGCCTTCCAAATTTGAAAAAAAAAAAAAAGGTATTAGTGTTTTCTTCGATTATCTCAAAGAGAGAAGGCACATATATCTCTTATATAGAGGTGGGTAAAACAGTTATGATAAGCGAACAAGTCACCAACATAGAATCCAATCTACTAACCTAAGATCGATACCTAATACTTAATATATATAATATACGTGATACTTCGGGCATTCTTCTTATTTAACTATATTTAGACGCTTCACAATCCCAATGCACGTTGTGCAATATTATAATTTATAATCATATCACCAGTTGAATTAAACTACATGAAGACACCAATAGATAATGCAAGACTTTTACTGAAGGATTCTTATTTGATATCAAAAGAAAGAAGCTCGAGCTAATACATAAGGTTGACATTTTAAATCCCATCAAAAAAAAAAAACGGAGATTGACATTTTAAACCAATTATAAAGAGTAATTGCCCAATGGCATAAATGTAAATAGTTTGAAGCAAACCTGGAATTGTGGATAATCCGGGGCACTGAATAAAGTGATGAGCTTCCCAGAATCAACAATATGATCTATAGTATACCCTAAATCCATTCCCCCAAGATCAGCTCTCTTATCCCTTGCATCAGGACCTTCATGCGACCTGATAATCAACTGCAATACCAAGAAAGATCAATCTCTCGTACTTATATTAAGTTCATCGCCTTCGTATTTCATGACACGGTTAATTTCTGAAAGTGCTCTTGTATTTACCAATAAGTTTACATAATTGGTTATTATGTGAGACCCGTGCAGATCAAATGCTCGTCTATGTATCAAGCAGTGTATGCATTAGCAGAAAGAAATGGTCAAAGAAAATGTCGATATCCATGAACTTGAAAATTTGCAGGACAGCTACGGGCAGTCAATTTTTCTTTGTTGTGTGATTCATCGTACATGATAATATCGGCCACGTGTTATAAGTGGACGAAAGGCTCAAATAGATCAACCACAATAAAGTGACATCATTGTGTTTATTGATGACACTCTAATATACTTCGGAACTACAGAAGAGCACGACAAATATTTGATACTTGTGATAGAAGTGGAGGAACAGTTGTATGCTAAATTTAAGAGAGATGAATTTTGTCCGGACCACGTCATATTATTGGGGCATGTGGTAAATGGAATTGGATATTGATATATAAAAGTAATTGTGAAGCTATAAGTTAGTGGTCACAAACCTAGCCGCCCATCAGATTTACGAAGTGTTGAAAACCTGATATTAAAGGGGATGATTACATTTTTTTCGTCCCTATACTTATACCACTTATTCGTTTTTCTTCCCTCCACAATTGAGGGTTACAATTATGGTCCATAATTATGCCATTTTTCTGTAGTTTCCGTCCTGTGGTCTATTTTTTGGTTAAGTTGGACGGGAAAAGTTACGTACTTCACACGTCACAATCCTATTCTCACCCAATTCTTGGCTTCAGTTCTTATTTGCCCATTTTCCCCATTTTTTCCCTTCAAATCCCTAATTTTTTTATCCGAAATCTCTAAGGCCATGTTTGGTTGCCATGATAGGCTTAGCCAAGATAAGATTAGATAATCTAAAGAAAACCCAATTGTTTTATTGGACCCCGGAAGGTCCAACAAAAAACCTCTCTAAAAGGCATGATAACATAATATTTAAGGGCCGACCCGGTAAGTTATTGGGTTTACCAAACATCAAACAAAGTTCAAGTATTTAGTTAATCATGGCTAATCTTACCAACCAAACGAGGCCTAAGGAGATGTGTAAAAGTTGTCCTCTTTGTTCCAAATTTTGACCTGCCACACTACTATGTTAGACAACTTCTGATTGGCTGAACCACATTATCATTGTGATCATGTTTTACTTCCATAAGTTGTTAGGGTTTTATCTTTCGTTTTCTACTGCACTTATTCTATATCAACGTACTCCAGTTGTGTTGATTGTTAACTGACTATTAACCTTGATTGTTTATTTTTCTTGGGTGTGAATCTTCGTACATTTGTAAACTGAGCTATAGAAGTACAGTACCCATTTATTTTACGAATGTTCAAATTTAAGTTGGTGCAGAAACATTCCTATCAATAGTTAGGTGAAGCCCTCAAATTCATAATAATTATTGTTTTTCGTAAAGTTGCAGGGGCCTTACAACTTGGTGTGAGGTAGCCACCGAAGAAGTACGAGTGGAATGATTTATGGGTTCAACGAAGAGCTATTATGGATTTGGGACTCGGGAAGGAAATTTGAAGAGAAAAATGTTTGAGGAAATGTGAGATTATCTGAACTTGGGGAAAATGCGAAGAAGGGGGGTGAACTATCAGAAACACCTATTTTAGTATTTTCGTAATTTAGACATACGTAGGGATTTATTTATATTAATCTCAACGAGGAAGTCTCTAAAATTACATTCTCCTGTCAAATTCCGCAACAACCACTCCCACCATCACAAACACATACCATGAATGAATTAATTACATTACCGACGTCATGCTTTCGATTCCACCATGATATATAGAAATGCAGTCCTAACTTTTCAAACATAAAAAGTTGCATATGTGAAACAAACCTATTCCAAACGAAAAACGAAGAGTGCAAAGAAATTACGAAATTGACAAATTTGCATACCTTAAGATTGTACTTGTTCAAAAATTGTTCGGTACAGTCCGGACCCCACAAGAGGCCAATGCCCCTCTCCTTATTCGGTGAAAGACCAGGACTCATTGATGGATCCGACCAAAGCACATCACCCGGAATCAAGTTTTGACCTTCCCATGGTGGATCGAGTACACTTCTTCTAGCTTTTGCCAACTCTTCTAACGAACCAAGACTTAAAGAAATCATCTCCGGGCTATTATTAATATTATTATTATGTACAACCTTTCGATTCTTCTTTCTAGACCTTTTTGACGGAGTGACGACAGTGCCACGGAAAAGCCCTCCATGCGCAGTGTACACTTTCCCAGCTATTATCGAAGCAAGAGGAAGTCCTTCAAAACAGCCTAAGCACTTTCTGTACACATGCTTTCCACTATCTCCATATTTTACTAATACTTCTTTTTCAAATCCATATACAGAAGTGCAGTACTTGGACTCGTGATTTCCACGAAGCAAATAAACTCTTTGCGGCATAAGAACCTACAAAATTTATTATAATCTTAACTTAACATTGATATAATTAAAAAAAAAATTCTTGTCTAGTAGAATATAGTTGTGAATTGTCACCCTTATAAGCAAGCTGCTACATACCTGATCAATAAAAGAGACAAGTAAACAAATTGGTTATGTCTTATTGAGGCGATGGTTAATTAATTAGAAGCAGCTTTTGTGGGATCTACCCTTACGCTATTCCTGTAAAATAAATTATCTAGTAATGTTAAAATTTAATAGATCTGATTAATCTGACAAAGACAATGATTTAAAGCTTTTGAGCTTAATTGTTAAATCTGCACATAGGAATTATTCCAAACGAGAAAGGGCAATAAAGGAGACAATCTAAGTAAATTATCTAATTGACCAATAAAACGTGCTACATATAGCATAAACATTAGTATGTAAAAGACATAACCATCAATAAACTGAACTGACTTTTATAACGCTAAATAAGGCATCAGCCTCTTAATATTATCGATTTGATTCATCACAATTACCTAGTGAATCAAACACCAAAGGAGATAAGAAAAGATTGTATCAGTAAAGGATATCACATGTTGCAATTGACTACTTCTCAAAAATCATTTATCAAACCAAACACCCTATTGTAACTTCCATCTCCAAAATCATTTCACGTACTGTAATTGATACAACCACAAATTTAAAAGAAAAAAGACTTACTTCCTATATAGAAAATTACTACCGAGCTCAAGTATACAGTGTCATTATTACGTACATGTAATAAAATAAAACATGTTGTGATTCCACGGCAGTCGGAGAGTTTTAGACTCATGCAAACATCCCCTTACTGACTAATTAATGCAAAAAAAAAGGGTAACCTAATGATTAAGCGTAAATCCATCTTTGAGTGGGTGGGGTCGAAGTTCACTTCTTTTAAAATTAAAAAGATTTACCTTCAAAATTACCAAATTAATATATCGTGAAAGAATGCATCTTAATTACTTCAGGGCACATCTACCAAATAGTTCAATATAATCTTGATATAAATAATCTAACCACACCACACTTGGATCGTAGCTTATCCTGTTCCTCAATGTGAATGAGACAGTAGTTGTATATATCAATGTATACACTAAACACTTCGTCCTAATTCAAGAATAAAAGACACACACCCCTGGCTAACATTAAGAGAGAGAAAACCGAACGAGCAACAAAATAGTGCACAAAAGGTAGTGTTTGAAACGAAGCATTTAGACAGCATGAACACTTATAAATTCTAGAGTACACAGTGTTAAACCAGTTTCGGACATGCTACACAGAGAAGACTATTCAAGTTAAATAAAAGAAAAGGAAAAAAAAATATATGTCGGTTCATCACAATTACCATTCACAGAGATGTTACTCTATTAGCATGTTGTGCTCTTAAGTAAGAGAAACATCAAGATACATGACAGCTAAAGTATTGAACTCAAACAAAATTACAACCCAACTTTTACAGTTAATAAAGATCATGGTGCTAATGGTTAACAAGTAAGGATAGATAGAACGCTGATTCAAGGGAAACTGTTCCACCAAAAGATATAACAGTTAAGCCTCGTTTGGTTGCCAAGATAAAATTAATCAAGATAAGATAAAATAATCTAATAAAACCCAATTGTAAAACATGCCTAGAAGGCAAGATAATCCACGATAACATAATATTTGTGGGTCGACCAGGCAAATTATAGGGGATACCAAACATCAAAAAATATCCAACTATTTAATTAATAACGGCTAATCTTCCTCCTAACCAAACGAGGCCTTAGTGTAAAAGTTAACTAGCTCAAAACCGAGATTAATGAACAATCAATTCTTGAAGAACAATTGCTAACCTTCCACGCCAGTAGAAGTAGAAAAACCTCGAGACCCCAAGCACCTCTATCTACATAATCTCCATTGAAAACGTAAAATCGATTATGATCCGGGTACCCCGAATCCCTCAGCAGAAACAAAACATCATGTAATTGACCATGCACATCACCAACAACCACAACTCTGGAATCTAAATCCAGCCCACAGTCGCCGTCAATTTTAACACAATTGGGCTCTTTATGCAGGATCTTGGATGCGGCGAGTACAAGTTTATCAAACACTGCAACGGGGAGAACGGAGGGAAGCTCCGATGGGATTGTAGCTCGTGAAGCCCATTCGAATGCCTGCATGAGGTCGGTGACCCAGGAAACGGTTAGGGCTCCGTCGTCGGGCCATGCGATGGGGATCTGAGGAATTTGTGAGGAAGCGGTGGGGCAGGGTGACGTCGGTTTGGAATCGGAAGAAGTGGAGGTGGAGGCTGTGGAGAAGAAATCCTCGTCGGAGGACGGCGGCGCTGCTGTAGCCGCAGCCGGCGGCGAAGAGAGCATGGCTGGGTTCACTTGATATGACGATGCCTGCCTTCGATCAGGTGCCAAAGTAAACCATGTGTTGCTAATTTGGTATTTAGATAAATTAAATAATTAGTATTTTATAGGCCAATTCGAGAGAACCACTCGAGAAAAAAAAAATCAGATACATTTAAATTTTATAAAAAAAAAAAAAATTTGACCAAGTTAAATTTTATAAATTACTCTAAATATAAAATAATATGCTTGGAATTGACATAATTCTATTAATTTATAAAATATCTATAATTGATACATTAGTAAATATTTATTATGTATTTGTTAATAATTTATTATGTATTTGACTATTTTATTTTGTTTGATTTATTAATCGGTGGTGAGCGCAATAATATTATTGTCTATAGTTGTAATATTATTGTGGTTGACAGTAAAATTACTCTAAACACAATAATATTACTGTCAACCACGTCAATATTTTTTTTCCTTTTTTACTTTGTTTGATTTGTTGACCAATCAACGTAATAATATTACTATCTAATATTGTAATATTAATATGGTTGACAGTAAAATTATTGTAAACACCACAATATTATTGTTCACCACGTCAGTATTATTATTTTTCTTTGCGTTTTTTATTTTGTTTCATTTGTTGACCGGTCGACGTAATAATATTAATGTTTAATATTGTAATATTATTGTGGTTGACAATCATATTACTGTCAAGCTCACTAAAATATTTTTGTAATTGACAATAATATTATTGTGGTACGATAGTAATATTACTGTTGACTACAACAATATTTTTTTTTACTCATTATTATGTTTGTCTATGTTGACTAGTCAGCATAGTAATATGATTGTATTACACAATAAATTTATAACATAGTGATTTTATTGTATTAATATTAATGTGATAGATAGTAATATAATAATAATATTACAGTGTTAAACAGTAATATAGCAATATTATTGTGTTATACAGTAATATAGTTAATATTATTGTCAATCACATCAATATTATTGTTTTTATCTAAGCCAAAAACAATTCAAAAGAAAATGAAAAAAAAAAAAAAAAAAAAGTTAACGCCGGAGATTGGCGATCAATGGCAGCGATGGTCAAAATTGGATTAGGGGTCATGTTCAATATTTGGTGAAATTAGGGTCAAATCAAAATTAAATTGAGATTAAAAGGGATGAAATTGAAGTATTTGAAAATGTGAGGGAGTTTTTAATCTTTTACAAAACTCTGGACTTCGTTTGTACTTTTTTATAAAATAATTTTAGGATTAGGCGTAGATATGCAGAAGTAGCAAATCATGAACTTTTTGGTAATAGCCCTTATTAATTAATTAATGAAACCATTGTTATATATATATATATATATATATATATATATATATATATATATATATTTTTTTTTTTTTTAATTTAAGATGTATAATTGTTTTCTATTTTATCAAAATTATATACAAGGTTGTGAAATAAAGGAACCAAATCTAAGAATTATAAATATTTTTGATGCAACAAATCTTGCAATTTAATTTTGGACTATAGATGTTAATGCAAATGCAGTTGCATATTGTTTACGTGATTGTAAACCTCAATCAACTAATAACATGAGTTCGAAGAATTTGGAAAAATCATTAAATGGTGAAAGTACTAATCTTTGAATTATTGTAATAGAATAGATGTTTCATATGTCTTGAAATATATACAAGAAATAATATAATGTATCTTTACAGATCATCGGGTTCATGTCCGCTACCTTAGGTTCAAGTCCGCTACCTTAATGAACTATTGAGTCAATATGATTTACATTCTAACTTATTGGGTCAGGGGATAGGGGGCCTTGTGGGCGAGGAATTTTGCATTTGGTGTAAAGATACTCACTGACAAGCAAATATTGAGAGCAAATATAAAAACTGATAAAAAATATAAAGTTGGTGATAATAGTTCAACTATAGAGCCTCGTACTTAAAAGAAACCTCTTAAAAAAACAATGATTGAACACAAATTAATCATCGTGTATTCCTCAAGTGTTAAGGAAACATATCATATTGTGTAATAAAGATACAAAAATAATTAGTTGTTATTGTTCATGATATACATATTAATTTTCTTATCGGATAAATTTTGGCAACTTGTTTAATTTGGAGAGCGGTCAAACTTGTCAAAATCGTAAAATTTTATCCCATAATCAAGCTACATAGGACACCTCCAACGGAGGCCCTAAACTGAGGCCCCAAATGGACCAACCGCCAATTTTATGGTTGAACGCAGAAAAATAGGATTTCAACGGTGCCATCAACTCTATTTTGTGATCTCCTTCACCTGGACCTCAAATATAGAATCAGAAAAGTAGGTGTTAGAATCCGAGAGGATTCTAATTTTGGTTTTTCAGCACATGTGTGAAAAACGTGTGTCTAAAGCTAGGGAAGTTTCCTTAATGCTTTAAACTCTTATTTTGTCATTAATTTATTTAATTGCATAAGTGATGTGTTAACAAGGAATTTCATTGACAAAGACTTTCCTTGTTACACAATTCTTATTCCCTTACGTAAAGATTGAATATTAACCTAATGGGCTTTAATCTTTTGTAGGGCTCTTTTATTCAACATAGAATATATAGCAGCATAGCACGGCGTTTCATTGTGCGCCTTTTTGGAGAGAAGCCGATCTCTCTTTTCTTGGTTGTTGTTGCACGCCTTTTGTTGGAGAGAAAAATCG
Organism: Erythranthe guttata; assembly: GCF_000504015.1. The sequence goes on from NW_012194586.1 coordinate 1,388,566, forward strand.
TAGTTTTCTGCTCTTTTTATTTGCTGCGTCTGGAACGTCCTTGATCGAGAGAAAATATACAGAGAAAATATTATTGGCTCTCGTTTTTATTGTTCCATCGTGATACGTGATTCTCATAGAAAATATACCGGCTTCAAGGCTTTGTGGTGAAGACACCAAGATTCAAGGAGTATCACAAGTTTACTTCTTCTATATAAAAAGAAGATCGGTTCTTCGGGAGAGGGGCTTAAATAGATCTCGGGAGGAGATCGATCCGCCGACTGAGGGATTCAGCGTTGAAGGGAGTTCAACCGTGCGGAGCAAGGGACGTGCTGCAAATTGAAGATTTATAATTCAGCGTAGTTTACAAGAACGGCGTCAACAAAGAGGGAGTCTTTGTATTTTGATTAAGTCCTATTATTGTATTCGTAAAACTAAAAATTAGTAAATTTTATTTGCAGGTCCCCGTGGATGTAGGGTACAATTGTATCCGAACCACATTAAAATTTGTGTCTCGTTTATTTCTGTTTTTACGAACTGCTTCACGAACTGTTGCAACACTTCACGCAACAGTAACGAAAAACTGAATCTGACACAAATAATTTATATCTGCACGAAATAAATTCTAACAATTGGCATCAGAGCCTGTCACTAGATACACTTAGTGAGATTTTGGGATTTAATTTTTTAATTTGTTTTGTGCAGATATGCTTCATCGTGAAGGAGCGTCTACAGTACGACCACCTCTCTTGGATGGAACAAATTACTCTTACTGGAAATCGAAGATGAAGATGTTCATCAAGTCCGTTGATGAACGAGCTTGGCGTGCTATCGTGACTGGTTGGACCCCGCCCATGGCTAAAGGAACGGATGGTATGCAAACGGTAAAACCAGAAGAAGCATGGACTAATGAAGAGATATTACTTGCCAATTACAACTCAAGGGCGATAAACTCAATTTTCAGTGGCGTTGGTGACAATCAGTTCAAACTGATAGCATCGTGTGAATCAGCAAAAAAGGCATGGGAGATCCTACAAGTGATGTATGAAGGCACATCAACTGTTAAAACATCTAAGCTGCAGATGCTAGCCACGAGATTTGAGAGTCTTCATATGGAGGAGGACGAGACGATTGCTGATTTCCACGCTAAGCTGTGTGATATTTCAAATGAATCGTATGCACTAGGTGAACAATACTCAGAAACAAAGTTGGTAAGAAAGGCACTACGTTCATTACCAGAAAGATTCGCTTACAGAGTTGCAGCAATCGAAGAAGTGAGAGATATCAATACGCTAAAGCTAGATGAACTCATGGGTAAACTGCAAACCCAAGAAATGAATTTTAGAGCAAATATTCGAGAAAAGAAAAAGGTGAAGAATGTGGCATTCCAAGCTGAAGCTTCCCATGGCATCTCACAAGGCCAAACATTTCATGAGTGTGACATTGATGTTGAAGAATCCTTAGCAATTATGTCAAATAACCTCGAAAGCCTGCGTCAAAAAATTGAAAATAGAGAAAATTCCTCTCAATCAGGTAAGTCTGTTAACCCTAACAAATTTAAAAAGTTTTCTAATAATGGTTATTTTGGTGATGCAAAGTCTAGGAGAAAACAATGTCGAGAGTGTGGGGGTTTTGGACATATTCAGGCCGAGTGTGCGAACACTTTGAAGAAAAACAAGATGTCACTCACCACTGTTTGGAGTGATAAAGAGGACAGTGATGAGGATGAGAACAACAAAGGACATCAAACCACTAACTTTATGGCATTCAGTGGTACTACTTCGATGAGCAGAACCGAGGGAACTGTTGCAACAGTCTGTCCAACATATTTCAGGTATGATGAATTATCTTTAAATAAGGACAATAGTCTGACTTCATCATTTAATTTTGCAGGTGAATCTGAGAGCAGTAGTGATGATGAAGAGTCAACCCTCGAAGAGGTGAAAGATGTATATGAAAAAATGTACCGGAAGTGGCTTGAAGTATCAGAGGTAAATAAGCGCCTTGAAAATGATAAGCATGTTCTCATAGAGGAAAATAAAGTGTTGAAGGTAAGAATTTCTACTCTTGAACAAAATGTTATTTCTTCTAGTAGAGAAATAGATAGCTTGCAGGCTAAATTTGCTCAAACCCAAGATGTTATTTCTAAGTTTAATACTGGTAGAGTAACTTTGAATGAAATTTTGAACAAAAATCAGCCGAACTACTGTCGTATAGGTATAGGGGGTAACCACCTATCTACTGGTGCATCGAAACAGAAAGAAAATCCTAAAAGAAAAATCAATTTTGTTAAGCAATCCACTGTTTCACAGACTGTTGCGACAGTTGCACCAACACAGCCATTTCAAAGAAAAGTTTTTGTTCCTACCTGTCATTTTTGTCATGTTCCTGGTCATATACGACCCAGGTGTTTTAAGTACTTGAAAATGGTTAAAAGAATAATGGCCCGCTCACCACTTTCCGCTAAAATTGATCACACTTTTGTGTCGTCTCAAAAACCCAAGATAAAGGTTGATTTAGTGAATAAAACTCAACAAAAAATCTGGGTAAAGAAGTCTGCCATTACTTCTTTAAACTCATCTGATGATAGTACTAACTGTTCCAACAGTTCTGGTGACAAAGCTAGTTTGGGGAATAAAAAACTTGGTAATATGAATTGTGATAATTTGTATGCGAAAAATAAGTTTATGAATCCAATTCAGCATTCGAGAACTAAACTTACTGATATTTGTCATCTTTTCGTAAGGGGCTTGGTCGAAAAGGGGGTTGTCTCAATTGATTATGCTGCAACGGAGAATGAATTAACTGATGCTTTTGCAAAAACCCTTGATGCACAGAAATTTGATTCCTTGCGAAAATCGCTGGGAATTTATGTTGTTTAATCTGATGAAGTTGCATGAACTGTTGCAACAGTCTGTGTGTCCAGACTTGCAACTTTTAGTGGTAGGACACTTCATATGTTTTTGCATCTCATATAGGACCTGCATTAAGCATACTGCATATGATTGAGACAAATGTGAATTTGATACTTCGTGAATTTCTAAATTTTGTGGGGTAGAACTTCACCAATTCCCAAAATGATTACTTAAAAGGCTCCAACTTATTTATTTCTCTGAATAGTCTTGTCATGGTTGGATGTTTTTATAGGGAAAAACTGCCTCTTTTAATGAGTGAAAGCTACTCTTGAACTACTGTTACTAATATATATATATATATATATATATATATATATATCTACAACCATTTGGTCAGTGAATAGTTCGAAGCCTTTTTGAGTCGAGTCAGTAAATCACGTGGCCGAAAGCTCGCTACACGGCTCAATTAGAAAGCCCAGGGGACTACACATTGCACGGCCAATATAAATTATACATATGGTTAGTGAATAGTTCGAAGCCTAGTTGAGTCGAGCCAGTAAACCACTTGACCGAACACTCACTACAAGGCTCAATTAGAAAGCCCAGTGGACTACACATTGCACGACCACCATAATCTCATTCCTTTTAATTGCTCTGTTTTTCATGGGAAAAAGCTACCATTAGACGTGTGTGTATGCTACCTAATAAGAGCATCTTTGTGTTTGACTTGGGATTATTAAGTTTATTGGTTGCATTGGCGGTCGGATTTTTGGGGATTGCGCTTATCGTGAATGTGAAGATAAATCCCATATGTTTTGTTTGTCCATGCAGTATCCTATTCACATATGTCTCTTCACTCATGTTTATTTCTCATATTTACTTCTTGTCTTGCATTAGGCATTATTTAAAAAAAAAAAAAAAAAAAAAAAAAAAAAAGAGAGAGAGAGAGAGAGACGGGATTTTTGTTTATGTGCTGGTTAAATTTATTTTTTTGTTGCAGCCGGATCTATTGATTTTACTCCTCGCATTTCCACGTCTCGTATGAAGTTTGGCAAAGTCAGTAGTCTTTGTTATTTAATGTTGGATTTGATATCATTATCCTTTGATTTTCGAATTGCAATTATCGTGTGGTATTGAGTTTATGAGTTTGTGATTTTGTGTGCACGTCATGTATGGTGATTCTTCTTACTTACTTTCAAAATTCTCTCTTCGTTTGATCTTTTTGTTAAGTGTTTGAACAGATTGCTCGACACATCAAGATCATTAGTCCATGTTGATTTATCTATGCATGGTGATTGCCCAGAAAGGGGGAGAAAAGAAAAAGAACAGTAAAGTTGGCATGAACACAGGGGGAGTTCAAACAACTGTTGCCACAGTGCACTAAACAATTGCTGGAACAGTACTGGAATACATGGGGAGTTCAGACAACTGTTGAGACAGTTCACCCGAGAGTTTTTGGAACAATAAAAAAAAAATAGGAGGTCATTCAAGGAGGAGGTCATTTAAGGAGGAATTCATTGTAAAGGGAAGTTGATTCTGCTACTGCATTTTTTTTGTTCCCTGCTTAATTGAACAATTTTACCTATATGCTTTCCTAAGCTGTTTTTGCTAAGAGCTTAAACTGTTTGATAAACTGTTGCAACAGTTTATATGTGCAGATGTTATTCTGAATTTGCTAACCCTTGTTCTTGCAGGTATCATATAGTTAGGGGGAGTAAATATTCTGACCAATCAATGCCAAAGGGGGAGAGTGTTAGAATCTTGGTGGGATTCTAAGTCTACAACACGAAGTGGAATTCTATGGAGATGTGTATTAATACGAGGAACATATTTTCCTTAGTTATCTCATTAGATAATTTGAGAAGAAATAATTTATCTCTCCATAATTAACACCTGAACGTGTGTATCCAAAATAGAAGGAATTTCACTTTTTCTAATATTGTGTTTATTGTCATTAATTGGTTTAGGTTTTCACAAGAATATAAAAGGAGGAGCTAATGCTGACGTTACTTGCTGAGTCTTTTATCACGTGGATGATATACCACGTCGCGTTCCAAGTCTACCAAGCCAAGTAAGCAAAGGGGAAGAATGAAGTCATTTACAAGAGGAGTTGCCCAAGGATCATCTACAGGGGGAGAAACACATGCATGGGAAGCTGACTCCATTGTGAACCACCTGCCGAAGCCACTACTATTGGAACAGTTGTTGAAACTGTGGCACTTGCTATTGAAGCAGTTGATGCCACTCTTGTTGTTGGCTGTTCCTTTAATGCTGAGGATGATCCTTAGTTTTATTGTTCCCGTCTATCATCTAATTGTTTTATTTTCAGGTATTTGACTAAGGGGGAGGACTTGATTATAATAAATAGATGACAAAGGGGGAGATTGTTAGAATCCGAGAGGATTCTAATTTTGGTTTTTCAGCACGTGTGTGAAAAACGTGTGTCTAAAGCTAGGGAAGTTTCCTTAATGCTTTAAACTCTTATTTTGTCATTAATTTATTTAATTGCATAAGTGATGTGTTAACAAGGAATTTCATTGACAAAGACTTTCCTTGTTACACAATTCTTATTCCCTTACGTAAAGATTGAATATTAACCTAATGGGCTTTAATCTTTTGTAGGGCTCTTTTATTCAACATAGAATATATAGCAGCATAGCACGGCGTTTCATTGTGCGCCTTTTTGGAGAGAAGCCGATCTCTCTTTTCTTGGTTGCTGTTGCACGCCTTTTGTTGGAGAGAAAAATCGTAGTTTTCTGCTCTTTTTATTTGCTGCGTCTGGAACGTCCTTGATCGAGAGAAAATATACAGAGAAAATATTATTGGCTCTCGTTTTTATTGTTCCATCGTGATACGTGATTCTCATAGAAAATATACCGGCTTCAAGGCTTTGTGGTGAAGACACCAAGATTCAAGGAGTATCACAAGTTTACTTCTTCTATATAAAAAGAAGATCGGTTCTTCGGGAGAGGGGCTTAAATAGATCTCGGGAGGAGATCGATCCGCCGACTGAGGGATTCAGCGTTGAAGGGAGTTCAACCGTGCGGAGCAAGGGACGTGCTGCAAATTGAAGATTTATAATTCAGCGTAGTTTACAAGAACGGCGTCAACAAAGAGGGAGTCTTTGTATTTTGATTAAGTCCTATTATTGTATTCGTAAAACTAAAAATTAGTAAATTTTATTTGCAGGTCCCCGTGGATGTAGGGTACAATTGTATCCGAACCACATTAAAATTTGTGTCTCGTTTATTTCTGTTTTTACGAACTGCTTCACGAACTGTTGCAACACTTCACGCAACAGTAACGAAAAACTGAATCTGACACAAATAATTTATATCTGCACGAAATAAATTCTAACAGTAGGAAATCAAAATTCAGAGGGAGTAGAAAAGGAAAGTAGGAGAGTGCAGAGAAGCCATATCTAGGATGGATTTGAGGCTGAGTTTCGAAATGCTAGGGTCTGATCCTTGAAAGATATTAGGATAATTTAGAGGAGCCATATCTTGTTTATAGAATGTATATGCTTGGTTATTAAGGAAATAGAGGAAGATGGAAGAATTCTAACTTCTTTGTGAAGAATAAGAGGGGGCTTAAGGGGGAGGGATGGCTGTCATGAGATGAAGAGGAAATGGAGTGGCTTTGATGCTGAAAATCTGTGGAGGAATTTAATTATTATTTCATTATTACATGAATATCTTCTTAATATAATGTTATTATTAACGTAGATTAATTATCTAATTAAATTATTTTTAATTTACCTAATAAAAATCATTAATTTAATCACATAATGCATTTAATCATATAATCATAATTAATCATTTATTTCAAATTGAACAATCGAACCAAATTAAATAAAATATAATAAACATAAAACATTAAATTATTATAAATATTATAATTCACATAGACACTTTTAGGATATATGGAACTAACTAATTAATAATCGTTAATTTAAACTAGGAGCACATATGAGTTACTTAATTTAGTTATGTCGTAAAATAAATTATAATTTGCATAATCCATAGGAGTAGAATAGTTGGATCACATAATTCACTTAATCACATAATCGAAATTACTAAATCATTTAACCAAGCAAGAACACATAATTCTAATACAAACATAAATATCATAATTTATAAAAATCACTTAAACACTTAGAATGCATATAAATTAAAAATTAATCAGTGATTGCATTTTCATAATTTATTCAAAATAATATCATTTAATGTATATAAACAATTATGGTGCATAGCATTTACTAATTAATTCATGAAAGGTAATGTATCTATAGAAATGTGCATATTGATAATTTATTCAATAAATCCCTATAATATGCTTATGAAAATGTAGGGTGTTACATATATAAAAAATAACATCACTAACTGGTCTTAGAGGTCAATAACATGGCTTGAAGTCTTGATTGAAATATTCACTTTAGTCTATGTATGTGCGAACATTAAAATACCTTTGTTTTAGAAGATACCTAAAAATAAGTATTAGTTTCTCAATTCCACTTTAGAAAATAGTTTTCCTTTGTCCTTCATAAGTTGGTATAAATTGCATTCCTGAAATTGTATCAAAATAAGGATTCATGGAACAAAAAGGTTTCCAATAGTAAAACATGCTAGGAAAAGCAATGCATACCATGTTCTTGAAGACAAAGTACAAAGCATTAAATGAGTTGGTTTAGTAAGTGATAATACGGAAAGAAAGGCAGTGGAAATGAAAATTTAGAAAATGAACATTGTTTTATTACTTCCGCTTTGAGTCGGTATTTTGGTTAGATTATTCATGCAAAAATCCAAATACGAACCAGTTACTTCGGTTGTGCATAAATGAAAAACCATATCACTTGATTGATCTTTTTTAAGGTTATGTTTGACATGTAATAGCACCCTTTTCTTGATCCCTTTTGTGAATTCTGATAATTGTTTTCTTTTAAACTTGAAGCTATGTAATGAACCCTTTCTTTGTTTCCTGCTTCTTGCTAAAACTTTCATCACAAATGCATGTCCATTGTTGGATCATGGATCTAAATTCAGTGGGAATTGTTTTCATTTTTTTGAAAGACAAAATTTGCTCCTATCATTTATAAAAAAATTAAAAATTGCTTCGAGTATTTCAATTTTACGTGGGCCATGATTGTGTAATATTTTCTTAGGTCTTATTAATCGAAACAGGCTACTCACAAACAAGTTTTGAATATTTTTTGAAAACGTGTGTATTTCTGAATAAATTGATTCCATCCCGCAATAATTTTATTTCAATCTCGTACATTGCACGGGTCAAGTTACTAGTTAGGTATTTATATGGGGGTTAAATTAGGGTTAGGTGTTTAAGTATTAATATAGTTCTGATGATGCTATTATTAGATCACCTGGGATATTGGATTAGAAAGAGCTGGGAGAGCAAGTTGGATCATGTGCTCACGAGCTAGATGGTCCTGAAACACTTTAATTAACTTAAGAATCCTGCGAACAGAAAACACGTAATCTAAGACGGGGTTGATCCGGCGGAAACCCCTCCGACGCTCAAGTCAGACGTACGGATAGTCAGTAATAGTAGAGAAAATACGAGCAGATGAATTGGTTGAATAATAAGACGTACCTTAATTTAAATGAATTTAAGTTATATTTATACTTCATTGATTGGGCCGAAATCAATTTATCGGACTCAAAACCTTATTTGAATGTGATTGAGCCTCTATAGTAATAGCTTTTAAACTAAGTCTATGGCCTAGTAGATATGAGTCTATTAGGCTGAGCCAATAGGCACATCAAGTTTATATTTAATTGTTTAATAAATTTATTCTAGCGCATTAGTTCTATTTTTGTGCATTATATATAGGGGTCATTACAAATAAGCCCATCAATGGGTACTGTTAAGTGTAATTTTTACACTTTATCGTATCTTTTTATTTGAGCTTTTTGTGTGAATTAACGATAATTGGTGCTTAAAAAGTTGATTTATTGTATTCTAGGTATAAATTGAAGAATTGGAAAAGTTTGGGGTCAAAACTGCAATTTTGGAGAAAATATGGGCCAAAAGTGAAATAATCAAAAATATGAAGAATTTGGCACGGGACGGCCGTCCCAGATTTACCCTTAAAAATGGGACGGCCGTGCCAACAGCAGAACTGGGCAGAAGGTTTCGGCGATTCTCGCGCGGCCGTGTGAGATTTTAACTGATTTTCGCGCGGCCGTGCCAAAACACGCTGGAGACAATTTTGGACTTTTAAACACACAAGGAAACCTAGAATCATCTACCAAGTTGGGACATCTATTTAAGCCCTAACCAAGCACGAATCATGGGACTTTTGACACAACCTTGGAGCGAGAGGAGCGAGAGAACGAAGAATCGAAGACGGAGAATTGACAAACCTTTATCACAATTCTTCCTTTATCTATCTTTTCTTAATCTATTTCTTTTTATGTTTTTATGATGTTTTTCATAGAAAACATGAGTAGCTAAGTTTCTAATCTAGGATTTTGTTGGAACCCTATGTGGGGATGGTGAACCCGTTTTCTTGAGATTATGCAATTATGATTTTATGATTATTTCTTCTACTTGTTATGATTGTTAGTGCATGAACTTGATCAATTTATGTGCTTTATCTGTGATTATTGGGATTGACTCGACAGAGCTATTTTGATAATTAGACGGTAAGTATAAGAACCTTCGAGTAGTTTTCACCGGATGAGTGTGTCAATTGCATGTGGTGTTGTAGACATACAGATATCACCTTAGGTAGCCATTTACGAGACTTGTTAGTTAATGCTTTATTCATAATTTGTTTGCATAGACATATAGTGAACCGTTTATGAATAATAGACTCATAATACACGCGACAGCGGGTTATGAGTAAATTAGTGTCTCGGGTTAATAATCATGAATCATATATTTCATAATTGAGGGGTTTTGGGTGAGCAATTCTTGCATAAGGGGAAGATAAAATCCTAGGTCCGTTTTTATTGATATTTTCTCGTGTTAATTTGCTTTCATAATTAGTTTAATTATTTAGTTGATTAAATTTGACAACTTTGCGTAGGCTGGATAAAAATCATATTGTTAGAATTTGGTACTTAGGATTAGATAATTTGAGTATTCCCTGTGGGATCGACATCCGACTTTCACGAGTCCACTTTTACTACTTGTTTGCGATACGTGCACTTGCGTGTTAGGTATTTAGCACCCAACAGGTACTTATATCTAGACAAAACACTCATTTACCAATAAGTTCACACATGGTCCAGATTTTTGTAAAAGACTAAAATAGCCCCTCATACTTTAATATGCTCCAATTTCATCATTAACTTAATTTAACCTCAATTTCATCCCAAATTTCACAAATTATTCAATTTTGACCCAATTTTTTAAAAATAAAAAAAAAATTTGCCGCCGGATTCCGGCGTTGACTTTTCAAAAAAAAAAAAAATTCTTCCGGATTTTTTCGCAGGTTTCCGGCGTTAACTTTTTCGAATCTTTTTTTTCATTTAAACAGCAATATTGCTGTGATTGATAGTAATATAAACTATATTACTGTTAAACACAGTAAAATTAACTAAACTACAGTTTAACACAGTAATATTGCTATATTAATCTCTAGCACAGTAATATTAACACAACAAAACTCATTATTATTGTGTAATAGAGTAATATTACTATGTTGATCGTTCAACAAATGTAAACATAATAAAAAGCCAAAAGAATTAATATTACTGTGAGTGACAGTAATATTACTATAACAACAGTAATATTACCGTCAACCACAGTAATATTACAATAATAGACAGTAATATTATTACGTTACTCCGTGAATAACTCAAACAAACAAAACAATCCAAACAAAGTAATAATATTGATGTGGTTGACAACAATATTACTATAACAACAGTAATATTACCGTCAACCACAATAATATTATTGTGTTTACAGTATTCAAAGAAGCAAGCCATTTAATTCCCAAGACCAAATCAGCTCCACCGAGTGCAAATGGATAAAAATCTTGGATGATAGTTAATCCAGGGAGCTGAACCGAAATGTCTCGGCAAATTTGGTTGCATTTGATCACATCCCCGTTGCCAATTTTTACTCCAAAAGAAAGAACCTCTTGGATAGGTAATGCAACGTCTTGGACTATCTGTTTCGCCACGAAATTGTGGGTTGACCCACTGTCAACGAGGATTAAAACTTGTCGGTGCTTAATGTTTCCCAAAATTTGCATGGTTGATGTTGCTGAAGTCCCCATCATAGCATGGAAAGATATTTCAGCCAATCCGGCAACAGTAGCATCCTCGGCATGTGCATTGATTGCGTCTTGCGCCTTTATAGCTGGAAGTTCGTTCTCCATAAGTTCCATGAGTGAAAAGTTAGACGATTTGCAGCGCTGGCCTGGTCCAAATTTTTCGTTGCATCAAAAACATAAACCTTTTGTCATCCGTAACTGTCGCTCTTCCCATGACAGAGCTTGTCTAGATGGCATCGACGGAGGTTTAAATGAATGTGGCTGAGGGTATGCTTTATTTGGTGCAGGAAAATGGGGATTGTTATGAAGACGATTTAAGTCTACATTGGATGTGAGTTTGGATTCAAATTCAAGGGCCAAACTCATAGCTTTATAAACAGTTCTAGGCTTGTGAATTCGAACATCAGCCTTTAGTTCATCCCTCAAGCCATTTAAAAACACACCTAATAAGCAATGATCAGGCCAATTTGTGACACGTGACGCTCTCTTTGCAAATTCTTGGCGGTATTCGGTGACTGAACCAACTTGTTGAATGCTACAGAGATACTCATTAGGATTTTGAAACTCGGCTGGTCCGTAATTTTCTTGTAAAGCTCGAACAAGATCATCCCAGTACAGCAAGATGCATTCGCGATTAACCCAAGCAAAGAAATCAAGAGCATCACCTTCAAGATACATGGCTGCAACATCGACTTTGAGTTCCTCCGGTGTTTGATAGTATCGAAAATATTTTTCGGCTTTCAATATCCACCCACGAGGATTGCCACCGTCGTACTTTGGAAAGTCCATTTTTGTATGTGATCGTCGTGAAGGAGTTCGCAACAGCCCAGGGTTGTCGGCATCATCGTCATCACCCTCCGACCAATTTGATCGACCTTTGTCACGCGGTCCCAATGGAATATCAGTGTTCTTCTCTTTGTTTCGAACTCTCGTGCTTGTTTCCCCAATTGGAGATCCACTCGATTGTTCCTTCAATGCAGCAAGTTCCTTCAGTGCACCAACTTCAGCGGCAAGTGAGTCCAACAAGTTGAGTTTTGCAGCAATGGCGGAAAGTTGAAGGGCCGTGGAATCTAAAATTTGGTGGGTTGGTGGGTTGGGAAGGGTTGGTGGCAGATCATTTTGTGAATTGGAAGATCGAGTATTAACCATATCTATCGTTCTGGCTGATACCATTGATAGGAATCGAGAACAATCCAAGAGAATAGTAAATAACGATGACCGATTATGTGCAAGAATCTTAAACACAATAATATACCATATATAGTTGTCCGTATGGAGAGGACAAGACTCCAGAAATTCATACAAGTTACTAATTCCCCCTCCCTAAAAACTGAACAAATACTAACTATTTATACTAAACTAACACAAAACTAATCTCCTAAACATAAGGAATAACTGAAATCTAATAACTGACTTAATAAAAGTCAGTTTATGGATAAACTCCTAAACACAGGGAATAATTAAAATATAATAACTGACTTAATAAAAGTCAGTTTATTGATATATTTTCCTTAATTAACTTCCATTTCTTCCTGGAGATGAGTTGGTAGAGGTGGAATTGTATCATTCTACTTCTACAAAACGTCATTGAGATGTTACCTCCGCTAAAATACACCGCGTAATTCTTAACCATTAATTTGGTGAAATAAATTTTCACTGTAAACACATACACATGCATGTATGTGTAATTATGTGCAGATCAGCCGTTACTAATCACCTAATATATTTATCGAGTGTAACATCGAATAAACCTCCTATCTATAAAAGATGGGGTTATTAGACAAACCCCCCTCATTACACTCGCCCAATTACAATGAGTCCAAAAAATTTCTTATTTTTAAGTTAAATCCAAAGTATTTTTAATTAATAAAAATTACTATAGTTTCACAATTATACCCTTCTTCATATTTCACACAATTCCATCATTTAATATGAATTTATAAAAGTTCAATTATTTACCCAAACTCCAAAACCCTATTCTCTCAATCTATCGTTTATTTTATTTTCTCTTTTTTTCTCCACGCCGCCGCTGCTCTTCTCTTTTCTTTTCATTCGCCATTTTCATAGAAAGACTTCGTGGGTTATCGAATTTAGGAGTTCTATGCTTTTGCTGGATCTAGGGCTTCAAATAGGCGGCTTCTCCATGTGCTTCTTGCTTCCATGGATGAAGATATCTTTTCAAATTCGCGATAGACCGGGGACAACCGAGATCCACATCTTCGTCCGAAATCCGATCTGACGTCTATTCCTCTCCCCTATCAATTGTTGATGTTTATTTGTGTATCTCATCTCATCTGTATGAGAGATGAACTCTTCTATCGGGTAAGAATTGAGTTTGAGAATACATACTTGTCCAACCCTGGTTCATGTTTCGACAAGTATAGGGAGGACTGCTTTATATGTACATGATCCACCTCAATGTAAGAGTGGTTTTTGCACGCATAGTGGTTTTCATTAATTCCATAATCGTTTTCGTTAATGATAAGTTTTTAGTGAATTTTTGTAATGAAATTTGTTAATGACATAGTGATTTTCATTAATTACAGAGTGATTTTCATTAATTATAGAGTGTTTTTTGTTAGTTTGATACGTTTTTAGTGATTTTTTGTTATGGAATTTGCTAATTACATAGTGATTTTCGTTAATTTACAGAGTGATTTTTATTAATTAGTGGTTTTTGTTGATTACATATAGATTGTCGATACGTTTATAATGGCTATTCGTAAGGGAATACTACAATCACATAGAGGTTTTTGGTAAGTTTATAGTGAATTTCAATTTGTTTAAAAACAATTTATTTATTTTTTAATTTAAATTTGAAGAACAAAAGTACAGAAAATAAAAAACCAAAATTAAAAAAATGAAAAATAAACTTTTTTAAAACAAAATCAATATTTTCTTATGAAGAAATCGAAAATAAGAAAAGAAATAAAAATGAGATTTTTAAAATTGATTTGGGAGCATTATTTTGGGCATAAATCTGAAGCGTGATTTGGGGTATAATTTTTAGAGAAGATTTGGGTGTAGATTATGTGTATATTTTTTTGTTTTTAATTTGAATAATTATAGTAATTAATAATTATTGGGAGCAATATAGTTTTTCGGGGTAATATGCTAGAAGTACCTAGTTGGAAACATAATTAGATGTGGAATACAACCTTAATATTTTTTTATGAACTAAATCATTTTTAGAAAAATAAATATGAGTCACATCCTCAATTTTTCTTTTATCCCTAATTTACCCTCAACCTAAATCCATAAATTCTAAAGTCACGTTTTTCTCAGATTTATTTTTCTTTTTTCTTCTCTATCGCAATCTCGCTTTCTCTTTCTGTCTCTCGCAATCTTTCTTTATCTATCTCTCTCTCTCACTCTTTATCTCTCTATTTTTCGATTTCGCTATCTCTCTCTGTCTCTTTCGTTCTCCACCACTCCAATCCACTATTGAAATGGGCGGTGGTTATGGCGGTGGAGACTACGGCAATAAGCGGATGGTTGTAGAGGCAAGGGGACGCCGGCTATGGTGGTGTAAGGTCAGATCTATGGTGGAATTAAGGGGCGGCGACGGTGTTGGGCATGGATGATGGTGTGACTACGGATTACTACGGTTTCCTATGGGTTTCTGTAGATGTCTATGATGGTGTAAGGTCAGATCTATGGTGGAATTAAGGCGCGGCAACGCTCGGTGATGGTGGTGGTGGAGGAGCGGATCTAGGGTTTGGTGGGGAAAATTTTAAAAAATTCGATTTGGATGTCTACAGATGATGTCTGTGAGTGTCTATGGGTGTCTATGGGTCTGGCGGCTAGGGTTTGTAGGAGGAGTTACGGTTTCAAGATGTCTTAGGGTTTCAAGATGTCTATCGGTGACTACGGATTACTACGGTTTCCTATGGGTTTCTGTAGATGTCTACGATCGAAAAAAAAAAAATCACAATTTTCAATTTATGTAGAAAAAAAGGGGAAAAAATAGATTTTTATATAATGGAAAAATACGGAAAAAAAAGCGTGTTCCACGTTAAAAAAAAATGCTAGATGCAAACTTAAAAATGTTAAATAATACTATAGTTCATCATAGTATATTCACAATTTGGTGTAAGTTCGAATTTGTGAGTGGATGGACATTTTTTGAATGAATTTAATAAATGATGTGAAGCAAATTTTAGTTAGACTTGTCATTTAGTTTTAATAAGGTTTGTCAACAGGGACTTATATCTTAAGACCACTAGTTTTTCAGACACATTGGATTTATATGAAATATCATTTACAAATAAAAGATTTATCAAGAAGTAAATTTTCAATGGAGGGTGTTCGGCATATAGCCCCATAAGAGATTCGGCTTGGAGTTATAACCAATGTTGTTCGAACCGGACCGAACCGGCCGGTCGGACCGGTTCGACCGTGACCCGGCAATAAAGCGGTCCGGTCTAACATCTAAAACCGGAAAAATCGAAAACCGGGGTCAAATGACCAAAATCCGGTTCGACCGGATAAAACCCGAGAACCAACGAGTCAGTCAAGGAGCCCGGTTTTCGGCCAAAACGTCTTGAATCATCGTTGAGTTGGTTATTTGTGGCTAGATTTGAGCGAACCTTCACATACTTAGTAGTGGGTGGCCGGATCTACTCATGAGTGGTCGAATGATTGTCTGATATGATCATGGGTGACCGAATATGGTTAGCCGATTGCCGATTTGAAGAATAAAAAATGAAAAAATATAGAGTATAAGCAATAAAATATAGTAAAAAGTGAAGTAAAGTAGATAAAAGTGAAAATAATAATTGGGAGATTAAAAATATAAAGAAAATAATATTTTTAAAACATTAAAATTAATAAAATAATGGCATATTAAAAAAATCAAAAACCCTTGAACCAGTTCGACCCTATAAACCCATGACCCAAATGATTGTCTGGTTCTATAGCCGGTCTGGTTCTGAAAACATTGGTTATAACTAATGCCCCTCTAAAATATTTGGTATTAATTGAAGAGATGTATTTTTAGGGGTAATGTCAAATGGAAAAAAAAAAAAAAAACATTTGGACTAACCTCAAATGAAAGTTAGTTTTGAGGAGCTAATCTCAAATTTCCTCATTCTTAAATTGGCCCACCTACATGTTAATAAATATGAAAAAGAAAACGCGTTACTAGGCTAATAATGGATTCGAATATCCAAAAACGTAAGCGGAGAGTATATGAATTGACAAACAAAGCGTCACTTTCTTCCTTGTGCGAAGGAAAGAAATTCGGAGGAAAAAGAGAAGAAAACGAACAGTGATGGGAGTGCTATCCAACAAAATTCCAAGAGACGAGCTGAAGCCCGGCGATCATATCTATTCTTGGAGGCACTCTTATCTCTACGCTCACCATGGTCCGTCCCTTCTCCCCTTCTCTATTCCAATTTCAATTTCAATTTTCAATTTCAATTTTCAATTCCAATTTTCAATTCCAATTTTGCCTCAGTTTTTAGGTTTCCCTAACTACTTTTCAATTAGTTTAATTCTTTGTGGAACTTGATCGTGCTTCATTGGTTCATCAAATACAACTTATTTGATCAATTTGGCTCATGGGAATTTTAGGTAAATGCTAAGTTCAAATTTTACACAAGGACAGTAGGAAAGCAAAGATCAATTTTTTTAACAGCTTTTTGTGTATTTAATTAATTAGCAAGACAATAATACTATGTAATAATGTAAATCGAATAATTTATGTGAATTTTTAGGTTTTATTTTTTCAATATTGGGTTTCAGTACTTGTTGGGTTGTGGATTGATTGATGAGTAAGAGACCTATGAGAATTGAAGATATATTCTCTAGAAAATAATAAAGAAAATATTGCTCACCGGAATGGAGATGACTACTTCATATGCAACCCTCTCAATAATTTGCCATTGAATTTGATGTTTTATACTGAAACGACTTTTTCGTTTACTAGGAGGAGTCTTTTCATTTAACAATGAGAAACAATACAATCTATTGTGGCTTATTTTACTGGAAAATAATGTATTTTAGCTTATTCTAGCATTAAGCAGAGCATCCTGAATACAACTGAACCTCGGTTATAGAATAATAAATATAGTTCTACCTGATTTGTTCATATTATCTTTAGATTGGATATAACTTTTTTATTTTCTGGCATTTCGTGATGTTTTTTAAATGTTCTAAGTTTCCATGATCAAATAGTTGGTTTCAACGATTTGCAAAATCAAAATATGCTCTGTAGTCTTGGGGTTTAAAGTGAAAATTGCATATTAATGGTGCTTAGTGAAGATAATGTGAATAAAATATTTCTGGTATATCTTTATTCTAGCCTTGATTTAGTTAATGAATTTCCAAAATATGCCGCATATATGGAGTTTTGAAAATATTTGGAGCATCAGCGTCGATGCAATTTCCCACACAAGCTAAATAAAACTCTCAACTGAAAGACTTGGTTTGTTTCTTTCCTAATCACTTCTGCTTGCGTATTGTATTGGTTGTTAAAGAAATGTGAAAAGAACTTAGAAGTTTGTAGTTTGTCAAATTTAGATTTTCGAATAGTCAGGAATTAAAGTAGATCGCTCAATTCCGCCCCGTTATGGTTAGGGGAAGATTATGTAAATGGTTTTGAATTCCGTGGTTTGTAGTTTTAGGCTAACTTGTCTAGTGCTTGACAATGCTGATTGGCCATGAGTTTTGACTTGAGGCGTTTTGAACCAAAGTTATTCTTGCTCTGATTTATTTGTTAACTGTTCAAACGCAATATATCTTCGATGAGTAGGAGTTTTAGATGTCTTAGACGTATGTCTAGAAACAACAGCTGGTGCTTGGAGACGAACTTTTTGTAGCAGTTGTATACTATTATCAAATTGGTATGAACACAATAAATTGACTAGCGATTGACTAACATAAAATGCTCAGTAGCTGGTGGCTGATTGATCTATAATGTGGTAAAAGAATGTTAAGTTAACTTTGATCTGATACAACGATCAATTTAGAGCAAAAATCTGATCACTGGGTACAGTTTTTACGATTATTCTTTTGATCTCTATTTGAATAATTTGTTCTGTTTGAACTTTGCATGAGAATGAGACGGGATAATATTTGGAAAATGATAGTGTTGAATGACAACCTCAACCCGTCTTTTCCTTTTATTGCTGAAAAACATCAGCTTCTATTCTATACCCGTATTTCCTTTTTTTTTTTTTTTAATATTATTTTCTTCTAAATAGTCTTCCTCATTCGTTTATATACCAACGATATCATTCATGAAATTGGTTCTACATCGTTTCATAGCTACACAACATCAGTTCTTTGTGTATTTTTAGCTACAAACGAGGAAGATTGTGGCTCTCGTATTCCTATTTTGGATTCTCTTAATCAGTAGTCAATATATGTACTGTGTTTGGTCAACTGTTTTGCAACTCGTTACTCAACAAAATAATTAGACAGTTGCAAAGAGAGTGATTGTCTAAGCATTCACATTCTTGAAGTGTATAAGCAAATTTCAAACTGGTTGCATTTTTTTTTCCCTTTACGACTTCCTGTAAAATTGACAGTGAACCAACAAAAAACAAAATTATAGATTAAATAACTTGTATTGTTCGTTTACCTTATTTGTTGTCCACTAAAAATCAGGAATATACATGGGAAACGGAAAGGTGATCCACTTCACTCGTGGGGCAGGGCAGGAGATCGGTACGGGAACAGTGTTGGACCGTTTCCTTTTCAGCTCTTCCCCGACTAATCCCTCCGACTCCCCATGCCCGAGATGCGGCGACCAGTCGAAGGACGCAGGCGTCATTTCCTCTTGCCTCGAGTGCTTCCTTTCCGAAGGAGAGCTCTATCTGTTTCAGTACGGTGTCTCGCCGGCCGTTTTTCTGGCCAAAGCTCGTGGCGGCACGTGCACGCTCGCCCGCTCCGACCCGCCCGATGACGTCGTCCACCGTGCGGAGTATCTCATCCAGAACGGTTTCGGCGGCTACAACATTTTCAAGAACAACTGTGAGGACTTTGCCATTTACTGCAAAACGGGTGTGCTGATCTTCACGACTGTGAGCGTAGGGCGGAGCGGCCAAGCGGCGTCTGTATTGGCTGCCGCTAGCGCCATTGTGTCCTCACCGCTTAGGTTTATGACATTGGGGTTTCCTGGTCTGACAGCTGTCGGTTGTGGAATTTATTGTATTAGTCGAATTGTCTCGGATATTGGAGTTCGGAGAGATGTGACGAAAGTACCTGTGGAGAGGCTCGTTGCTCGTGCGACCCTTGATTTGCCTGAAGTTGCAGCAGAGTTACACAAGGAAGAATAGTCAGTTCCTTCTGATGATGGATGCTCTGTATAAAACTTATTTGTAAGGGGATAAATTATTTGAATATTATGAACAACTCTGTTTGTTTTGGGGGTTTCAAGACTTTGAAATATTTCATCTGTTTCTGTAAATGGGGATTTGACTAATTTGTTGCTTGCTTCTGATTGGTGGTTTCATAGCATTTGCATTTTCGATTTCTTCTTTGTGCCTTGCACTCATCTACCAGGAAAAATTCGCATACATTGTTAATTATTTTTTGTTGTAGACAGAGTTATGTTCAATATATGAGTTGATTATAAATTAGTTTTAGGTTTACTCGAAAGCTCAGTTTGGTTGCCAGTATAAGATTAATCAAGATAAGATTAAATAATCTAATGAGACTCAATTATTTTATTGGAGCTTGAAACGTCCAACAAAAAAAAAAAACTTATTAGAAGACAAGAAAAGCGATGATTAAATAATTTTGGCGGATCGACCTGACAATTTATTGAGGATACCAAACATCAAATGAAGTCCAACTATTTAGTTAATCAGGGACCTAATTATAGTAAAACTTAGTAACCATGCCCATGCCTAAATCTGATGAAGGACTTGGTTTTGAAAATTTATATGCTCTTAATATGGCTTTTATCTTCGAACATGGATGGAGATTACTGACTGATTCGTCTTCATTCAATTCATAAAAAGCAAATATTTTCCTAAATCCGATTTTTATGAATGCTCTAGAACCCAAATCAAACCATTGCTCAGTTTGGAAAAATATCTATAAGACCAAAGAAGCTCTTGCCGATTGCCGGTTTTGGATTCTTGGCCATAGTAAGAGCATTAGGTTTTGGTTTGACAATGGCTTGGAAACATCACTATAGCCGAATATGTTAGCACAATTCCCATACACCTAACATACCTCTAAGTTAGCGACATTAACCACAACTCTAAAAACTGGGACCTTACGGTCATCCAACCGTTTATTCCAGATTTTATTATCGGAAATATCTTGGCTACATACATACCAGCCCAACCTATAAAAGATTTCTTCCAATGGCCACTTTCTAAAAAGGCCAATCCTCTCTTAGAAGTGCGTATCTATGGCTATTAAATTTTGAAACTCCATCAACAAAGCATGCCCTTCCTTGACAATGTATATGGAATCTAAAAGTTATTCCCATAATTCATTTCCTATTGTGGCAATTGATCAATGATGGCCTTCCCACTTCTTTTTTATTGTGTAAACCAAAAATTGTTACAAATAATAACTGTCCCCCTTTGTAAACTTAATTCGGAAACAACAAACCATCTTTTTCTAAAATGCCCTATATTTTAACCGATTGTGAAAAAACTCCCCATTTCGCAAGGAGAAGAGAACACTAATTTTTGTCTTATTTTTTTCAAAATTTTCTAAACAACCCGATTTTTGTAGTAAGTTAGCCGTTCTCTTTTGGTTAATCTGGAAAGCCCGAAACGATGCAATCTTTAGCCAAAAACCAATTAGCTTCGATATCATATGGAAAAGTACTAATCAATATATTAAAACAACAAAGATAAAAACCAAGAATCCTATCATGCTTAATCTTAAATGGCAGTCGCAGCCGGACAAATGGTTCAAACTTAATGTTGATGGATCAACACTAACTAACCCAGGCAAGGCCGGCATTGGCAGTATTATTCGGCATTGGCGGTATTTTTCGGTATTATTAGTCAATTGCTTTAGTTGTTTTCTAAGCAAAAATTGATATTGTAAGTTGTAACTTGAAAAAACTAATGTATATATTCCAATTGAAATGAAATTTCTCAAATATGAGTGATTATAAAGCATATGAAATTATATCCTAGTAGTTGTTAGGATGTTTAGATACCATGAGAGATGGACGCAAATATTTTACAATTCACAATGTACATGCTTATATAACTATTTAGGCAAATATTTTATATACATAAATTTGTTTTATGTTTTAGAAAACAACAGAAACTATACTTTTGATTTATATATAGACACAAATACAATTTTAAAAAAAATCGATATTCATGTTACCTCATACACCATATCGTTAATGTCATGGTAGTAACCACAATTAGGGGAAACTACAGATAAATCCCTAATCTCAAACTCAAAACACAGATCAGTCCCTAGGTAGTTTCCCCAAGCAAATCAGTCCCTATTCACGCGTCTGACATGCAGATCAGTCCCTAATGTAAATTTAATATATTTTATTATATTCTCTCTCTTCTTTTTCACTCTCACCCTTTTCTCTCTCCTCATTTTCTCTCTCTTCATTTTCTCTCTCTTCATCTTCTCTTTCTTTCTTCTCTTTCTTCATTTCTATCTGCTCTTTTTCTTCTCTATTTCTTCTCTCTTTCTCTCCTCTGGTTTCCTTTTTTTTCCGACGAAAGAGGGTTCGCACCGATGGCTGGTAGGTCTCCATATTTTTCTGTACTGCTGAAATGCATTTCTTTATGGTTGTTAATTATTGTGATACATAGTATAAAATATGGCACGTAATAGTATCATGCTAATATAAATATGGTATGGACGTATGGTACTTACAGTACGTAATCGTTATTCGTATAGTATGCGTGATAGGTAAATTTGGTACTGTTGGTGGGAAAACATAGTATCATATAATGGGGAAGATAGTACGTAACCTTCATCTGAATAGTATGGGTGATAGGTAAATTTGGTACTGTTGGTGGGAAAACATAGTATCATATAATGGGGAAGACCGTACGTAACCATTATTCGGATAGTATGGGTGATAGTTAAACTTGGTACTATTTGTGGGAAAACTTAATATTATATAATGGAGAAGATAGTATGGAACTAGTGCATTGTTATGATATTTTCATGTACATTGTTATTTGGATTCCACTCAATTGTAATCCATTTTTTAAATTTTTTTAAACCAAAAGCGGCGATCAATCGATGGAAATCGAGGGTAATCCTCTTAGAAATTCAATTGATGCATGGAGACATTGCATCCGTGGGGATAATAAGTTTTTTAAAGATCATGATGATTTTAGGCATATGCTGAAAAACTATTATATTGCTAATAATCGATCATTTAAGTACATGAAAAATGATCAACAAAAGATCATAGGATTATGCATTGACGAAAACTGCAAATGGAGGGTTTATTTAGCATTCGTAAATGCAATCTTGAGCACACTTGTGGTGATGCTACTCTTCGAGTAGCGAAGAGTAGCACCACTCAAATGAGTGAGTTAAAATACAAAAAAGGGAAATGCAAGCGTCTTGATTGGGGGAAGAAAACAATAATCATGGTTTCAGAAACTATTTTGAATCCCGGAAGGTTATTTTACTGTTGCCCACACCATGGCTACTCCCATTGGTGTGAACCATTTGAAGTTGGGCAAACTTTTTCCAACTCAAACCGTGCGTCGATGAACCAAGTCCATCAAGAAAGTGAAGTGAAGAATTGCAATTCTGAAGGTGGAGTAGTTCATAGTTTGATGGTGTTGAATCTAGTAATATTTGCAGTCTACATGCTATGTAAAACCTATGTACTGTTGTTTAATTAGTGAACATAAGAGTACAATGTATAAGATGGTAAAGTTCGGGTTATTCGTGAATATAGTACACTTTGTTCACCAAATAAGTACAATGTATAAGCTGGTAAAGTTCGTGTTATTCGTGAATATAGTACGCTTTGTTCACCAAATAAGTAATAAGCTGGTAAAGTTTGGGTTATTCGTGAATATGGTACGCTTTGTTCATCAAGTAAGTACAATGAATACACATGTGAAGTACAAGTGATTCGTGACTATAGTACGATTTGTTCACTGATAAAGTATATGTTTGCCATTCATATAGTATTGTTACAGTCTATATATTATTGTCGGGCCAATGCATCCATATGATCGCATTTTAAGACACAACTCTTCATTTTAAGACTATTAAGAATGAATGGAGACAATGTGGGAGTTGATCAATATCGATTATGGTAACAATTGAGGAAAATATTAGTTTTACACTTGAGCATTGTAGACTTGTATGAATATATTGTATAGTATATGAGTATCATGTATGAAATTCAACATATTTATGGGATCTTGTATTCCAAACGCAACCATAATTCTCACCTACCTTAAAATAACCATCTAAAACATAATTTATGCATCTCCCGTACTTATTGATCATTAAAGCGTCAATGAAATTGGTACAATTCAATTCATCAAAAAAAATGGTACGCTTTGTTCATCAAGTAAGTACAATGAATACACATGTGAAGTACAAGTGATTCGTGACTATAGTACGCTGTGTTCACTGATAAAGTATATGTTTGTCATTCATATAGTATTGTTACACTCTATATATTATTGTGGGGCCAATGCATCCATATGATCGTATTTTAAGACACACCTCTTCATTTTAAGACTATTAAGAATGAATGGAGACAATGTGGGAGTCGATCAATATCGATTATGGTAAGAATTGAGGAAAATATTAGTTTTACACTTGAGCATTGTAGACTTGTATGAATATATTGTATAGTATATGAGTATCATGTATGAAATTCAACATATTTATGGGATCTTGTATTCCAAAAGCAACAATAATGCTCACCTACCTTAAAATAATCATCTAAAACATAATTTATGCATCTCCCATACTTATTGATCATTAAAGCGTCAATGAAATTGGTACAATTCAATTCATCAAAAAATATGGTACGCTTTGTTCATCAAGTAAGTACAATGAATACACATGTGAAGTACAAGTGATTCGTGACTATAGTACGCTTTGTTCATTGATAAAGTATATGTTTGCCATTCATATAGTATTGTTACAATCTATATATTATTGTGGGGCCAATGCATCCATATGATCGCATTTTAAGACATAACTCTTCATTTTAAGACTATTAAGAATGAATAGACACAATTCTTCAGTTTATGGCAAGTTTTTCGTGAATACACATGTGAAGTACGCTTTCTTCATCAAGTAAGTACAAGTCTAGTGTTGACAAGGTATCTTCGAATAGACTAGAAAGTATTTGTTGCTCATTTTTATGGTACGCTTATATTCTTTATACAAACTAATTAATCGCAAAATAAAGTACCATGTGTTCAAAAGGTAAGTACATTTCATCGAAACATATAGTACAATGGATACAATGGAAAAGTACGAAGAGAGCTAATCAATAGTATTATTAGCTCTACAACAAAAGGACAGATTGTTTATGGCAAAAAAACACATTCATCTGTTCATTAATTACAAAAAAACACAAAAACCCCAAAACACTTCCAAGCGTATAGTATTTTCCCCAAACCAGAAGGCCCGATCTTTTACATTGTACGCTTGCATGAGAGACGCAACCCTATGGAAGCTGTGGTTTATTTTAGGC
The DNA here is from genome assembly GCF_000504015.1 of Erythranthe guttata. The sequence goes on from NW_012194586.1 coordinate 1,413,287, forward strand.
ATGTCCATGTAGTGATAGAAGGGATTTTTCTTCAGTACTTCATAATGTTGTTTCTTCATCACTTTTTTCACACCTTCCATGGTTGTTTGAAAAGCGATCGGTGAGCACCTACAGCCTATTGATAGCTTGCTGCAATCTTCTTTTACATCAATTCCTGCAATTACATACACATAAAACTACAATTATAACAAATACAACGTACTATAAAGTTCCACATGTCAATACCATCCAAAGTCACTAGTAATACCATTCAAAGGCACTAGTAATACTATTATGGCATATGACTTATACTACAGGACCATCAAACATTATACTTCTAGTACCATATGTCAATACCATCCAAAGTCACTAGTAATACCATTCAAAGGCACTAGTAATACTATTGTGGCATATGACACATACTACAGAACCATCAAAGATTATACTTCTAGTACCCTGTGTTAATACCGTCTGAAGTCAAGAGCAATACCATTATTACATATGACATATCCCTTGTTGGGACTAAATGCTTTCGGGACAGTACTTCGAGTACCCTGTGTCAATACCATCTAAATGCACTATTAATACCATTACTGCGCATGACACATACTATAGAACCACTACGAAAAATACAATAAGCTTCTTTCCCATATCCTATATGAAACCCTTGTTAGGACTCAAAATGCTTTGGGGACATGCTAATGTCACCGAAGAATAATACCCATGAGGAAACTGTTACAAAATCATGAAATTCGACAACAAATAAATGATCTTTGCAAACCCAAACAACAGAAAAACAGATATTGGAACCGATTAAATGATTAGGGAAAACACCGAATAAAGTCGAGGCATAATACCCATGAGAGGATATGTTCAAAATCATGCAATTCTACAACAAATAAACCTTTTTGCAAGCTTAAGCAACACCCAAATGGGTCTGTTTCCAAGAAAATGAAAGAAAAAAAAAATCAAACCTTGTTGTTTACCCTGCTTCACCATTGTCGAGAAATGGGTTTGTTTATTTTTATTTTTCCTTTCGTTTTATAATTTTTCTGCGTTTTGTTGATTCTTCGTGCTTCTTTGTTTCTTCCTTCTTTGTTGTTTCTTTGTTCTTCGTTTCTTCTCTGTTTCTTCTTTGTCTGTAAATGGGTATAAACTGAACGGTGGTTTTTTTCCTGCGCCTTTTTAGCTTCTTTCTTGTTGTTTGATTTTTGAAATGTAACGGGCAAAGAGCGTGTAACACAAACGGCGCGTTGGAGGTTGGAAATAAGTTATGTAAAATTAGTATAAAGTAAAGGGTATTTTAGTATTTGCACATTTTATTAGGGACTGAACTGCATGTTAGGCGCGTGAGTAGGGACTGAATTGCTTGGGGAAACTACCTAGGGACTGATCTGTATGTTGAGTTTTGGATTAGGGATTTATCTGTAGTTTCCCCCCACAATTAAAGTAAGTTTAGGGAAATAGGTTCTGTCAGTCTATAGAAGATGTGGCCATTTTATAAATATAGAAACAAAGTACACATAAGTTGAGGCTATCTTAGGCAAAAAAAAAAAATACTATTAAGTTTTTATCTATATTTATTTGAAAGCTGAGGCAATTTTAAATTTAAGTTGGAAATTTTGAACAACAAACAAAATAGGAGCAATATTGAGAGTCAACCGTAATTATTATGGCCTTATCAGTAAATAGTTAAACAATTAAAGTACAAATTACAAATACTTTTTTTTTTCAGAGGTACAAATACGATAAAATGATTATATAAAATTGAAATTAAGTAACATTTGAAAACAAATAATAGTCTAATAGTCCGGATTTAATCCATAACAAATCAACTAAAAAGAACATTTTAATTTACAGTGTTTAACAAATTAATATATTTAAAAATCTGGAATGCTATTAAATTATATACATTTGAAATATTTATGAAAATTTGACAAAATTTTGTAAGGATTAAAAAATTAAGGATTGCAAAAAACTATATATATTTTACTAAAAATATTTATTTGTTCAAATCTTTAATGAAATACCTCATGACCAAGAAGTATTAAATTCGAGTTGTAATAACTGTCAATGTTTATTAAAATATTACATTTTTATATTTAAAATTGTATCATTATAGTGTTAAGGTAGTAATTTATTCAGAAAAATTAAGATTGAAACATAAAATAGAAAATTATAATGAATATAAAATATGCAAACTATAAGAAAATAAAATAAAACTCCAAAATTGCATTAATGAAGCAAAAGTACATAAATTGTTTGTCTTTATTATTTAAAAAAAAAAACATTCAAAAGATGATACATGTCAATCATCTTTTCAAAACAAAAGAAAAATAAGAAATCTTCGATTTCCACGTTTCCACATACAATACATGATTCCATGTCAATTTCTTTCATTTCTACTTGACATAACAATAATCGATTTTTGTATATATATATATATATAATATAAAAGTCAATTAAATTAATTAAAATAGTAACTACAAACTTAAAAATATTCATGAGAAATGTTACTGAAAAAAAAATTGATATTACAAATATTATATACAAACCGTAACAATGTTCCACATAGTACATAAGTTGGATTCGTAAACATCTGCAAGAAATACATAAAGAAAAAATATTAGCATAGTACTTCAGTTAAATAAAAATATTTAGCGGATTTAAACCATCTGAATTAAATTATTCTACGATAAATGCATGAAATCAATTGAATGAAAATTACACATAAAAAAAACAGAAAACAAAAAACAAAAACAACTCAAATGAAAATGGGTGAAGAAGAATAGTGAAGGGTGAAATAAATAGATGGAGCTTTATATAGTTTTTATTAGTGTATAGTAATTAGGAAAATTTTAGAATTCAAATTTCAAATTACATGATTATAGGTGGGAAAATAAAAAAATAGGTAAGAAACACGTGGGTTTTTCCATAAAAGTGTTTTTAACTCTCTTACTTTCAAACTAAATTTTAGTTATGACTTAGTGGGCTAAGTGTTATGACTTAGTGGGCTAAGTAGTGCTTAGTGGGTTTAATTGTGGATATTATTCTAACTTATTAACTAACCCACTAACCCATTTTCTTGAGTGCTCTTGTGGTTGGTTTTCTTGCAGATCATGGACTGAGGAGTGGAAGCTTGGAAAGTCTATAAATACCAAACTCAAGACTCAAGAAAGATGCAGATTTTCGAAGAAACAAGAACCGAGTGCTGAAGTATATCTACGAGAGTTTTAGTGTGTTTCTTGAATCTGTTTGTACGTACTCCTCACGAGTACATTCTTTGAAATCTAGAATTTTTAATATTTTTCTTTTTTTTTCTAGATTTGAATGTAAGAATGATCATGTTAATGATTCATTCATAAGGAAGAAGTTTTCGTACATCTTCTATTTGTATTCTTGGAGTACTGTTTTTAATATAATTTTTCCGTCCTGTAAAGGGCAAGTTCACAAGTTTTTACTTGTGAACATTTTTAGATCTGAGTATTGTCTTTAGTTCTTTATTTTTCCGCTGCATGTTTTCTCAAGTGTCACAACACTTAAGATAACATCTCTGTATTAAACGAATTCGGGACCATAAATTCTTTCAATTGGCATCAAGAGCCAACACTTGACGTATACTAAGTGTTTGTTCCTATTTCTTTTACAAAAACGAATTCGTGATGGATACTCAGATGACTGCTTCTATGCGACCTCCTATACTTGATGGCACAAACTACACCTACTGGAAAGTCAAGACGAGGGCATACATCAAAGCCATTGACGAGAGAGCCTGGAGATCTATCCTTACTGGATGGAAGCCACCATTTATAACAGATGCGGATAGGGATGGCCATGGGGCGGGTATCGCAATCCCCGCACCCGCCCCGTTTAGAAAATCAAGCAACCCGCACCCGTCCCATACCCGTTGCGGGTTGGAATTTTAGAACCCGCCCCCGACCCATGTAATCGAAACTAGTTCGATCTAAAATTTTTTAAATTCCGCTTCGTATACATGCACGATCCCCAACAGTGGTATCAGAGCGTGCCATGGGTTAATCGTTTATTTGTCAACGTGTTTATCGTTTTCGAAAGCATGCTTCGATTTGTTGAATTGTTGAATTTTTGGTGTTATCAAATTGGGTGATATTAATATTAAAATTAATTGATTTTTAATTTTTGAAATTATTTATCAATTAAACCCAATTAGATAATTGATCCATTAATTTAATTTGAATTCAAAGAATAGTGTTGGTTAATTATTTAATTTAATCGTTAAATTAGTTTAATTAATGGAACACAAATTAAATGGCAAATAATTAATGGACTTCATTCTTATTTGATTGATTTATGAATGAAGGGAGTCCGTTAATTATATTTGCAGTTAATCGTATTAATTAATTAATTAATTCATGAGATGAATAATTGTGATTATGTACGATGATGATCGTATGTCTCTCTTAGGATCAATATGCGTTTCCACATACCTAGAGAACATAGTTGTAGGAATCACAAACGATCATAACCTAAAACTTCCGATGAGCTAATAAGATTTAATAAATAAAATCCCTCATTCTTAATCAAGAATAATTATCAAGCTATAAAGAAAAACCAAATTGTTGAATTTTTCTTTCCTTCTACCAACAATTAAATTATGTGTAGCCTCTCATAATAGTGCAGTAAGCCGTGTTAGCGAGGAGTGCTATTGTGGGATAAGCTGTAATTTAATTGACATTAGATGGAGATACGGTCATAGATAAAATTATATTGGATTAATGTGGTCGGCTAGATTAACCATGGATTGCATTAGTTTGATATAGTTGGATCTGTGACATTTCAACATTGGTAGGCTAGACTTGACACACGAAGATTTTGATATTCGCTAGATTAACTTTGGTCATTATCAAGTGTGAGGTAAATCGAACTTTAGGGTCACATAGTGATGTGATTGATAGTACTCTACCTTTAGGCTTATGTAATCGGGATAGATTAACTACGGGTTACATTAGCGCTATTGGACCTAAAGCCCATTAAAGAAAAATAAGTTTTCTCGATTGTCTGCTAGAGGGTGGTGGAATTCGATAAAATTAGTGGGAGAACAATTAAAACATAAAAGTCCAAAATTTTAATTGTAACGATTATTACGAACTAAACTCTAATTATTGTCTTCTTAAAATTTTCTCAGCAACAATGTCCAAACATCCCCTTTCCTCTATCCTCGACCAAAACAAACTCACCGGTCCAAACTATTTGGATTGGCTTCGCAATCTGAAACTTGTGCTCCAAGTCGAGGAGCGTCGCTATGTGCTCAATGAACGTCCCCCCGCTGCTCTCCCTGCGACTGCTACTGCTGACGAGACTGCCACTTTCGAGGCATGGAAGAAGGACGACCTCCATGCGAGGTGCTACATGCTAGCATCCATGGTGCCAGAGCTCGCGAGGAAGTATGAGTCTCACGTGCATGCTTATGATATCAAGCATCATCTTGAAAGCAAGTACAGTGAGAATACTAGGGCATCGAGGTACTCAGCTACCAAGGAGTTGATCACCATGAGGCTGCGTGAAGGGGCTTCGGTCCACGAGCACGGTCTCAAGATGATCACTCTCCTTGAGAAGTTGGTGAGCCTTGATGTCACCCTCGCGGCCGAGCTCTCGGTGGATTTGATCCTACTGTCCCTTCCTAGTTCCTATGAATCGTTCATAGTGAACTTACCATTGAACAAGCTCGATCCACCATTGGATGAGTTGTTGAACATGTTGGTCAGCTATGAGTCCACGATCAAGAAGGAGAAATCTGTTCTCCTAGTTGCTCCTTCTGTGAAGAAAGGTTATATCCAGAAGAAAAGGAAAGAAAGAAGTTTCGGCCCGAGCAAGAAACTTGAGAAGGGCGAGTCGAGCGGAATGAAGAATGACAAGGTCACCAAGCAAGTTGATGACGCTTGCCATCATTGTGGAAAGAAGGGCCATTGGCGACGCAACTGCAAGGCTTACCTCGATCAGAAACGTTCTGAAAAGGGTACGTATTTAGTTGAAGTTAATTTGTCCGTTAAATCTTCTGCTTGGGTATTGGATACTGGTTGTGGCTCACATCTTTGTAATGATTTGCAGCTCATGACAAGAAGTAGGAAGCTTAATGTGGGTGAGACCTACCTTAGAATGGGCAACGGAGCAAGGGTTGCTACTAAAGCCATTGGGACAATTTATCTTTCTGTTTTGGATTCTAGTTTTTCCATTGTTTTGAACAATTGTTTATTTGTTCCGTCACTTATTCGAAACCTTATTTATATTCCTGTTTTGGATAATGAAGGTTTTACTTTTGTTTTTGGAAATTCGATTTGCATTATACAAAAGGATCAAAATATGATTTGTAAGGGACAACTTATAAACAACTTATATGAACTAAATCCAAATGAAATACCTATTAACGTTATATCAGCAAAACGAAAAGATATAAGTCTTAACCCCGCACAACTTTGGCACGCTCGACTGGGTCACATTTCCTTGAGAAGGATGAACAAGTTTTTAAGTGAAGGAATGTTCTCCTTTGTTCTCCTTGGAGGACGTGAAATCACTTCAAACTTGTGTGTCCTGCCTTAAAGGAAAAATGACCAAGACTCCCTTCAAAGGGAAGATGGAACGAGCCGAGGGTCTTTTGGATTTGATCCATTCAGACGTGTGTGATCCACTAAGCGTTAGTGCTAGGGGTGGTTTTAACTACTTTGTTACCTTTACCGACGATTATTCTAGGTATGGTTTCGTGTACTTAATGAAGTATAAGTCTGAAACTTTTGAAAAGTTCAAAGATTTTAGACACCAAGTAGAAAACCAACTCGGTAGACGTATTAAGAAACTACGATCCGATCGTGGTGGCGAATACTTAAGTACTGAGTTTATAGACCATCTTAAAGAGAATGGGATTCTGTCTCAATGGACTCCTCCTGGAACTCCTCAACTTAATGGAGTTTCCGAACGTCGGAATCGAACACTGTTAGACATGGTTCGATCTATGATGGGGTTCACCGAGCTACCGGCATACCTGTGGGGTCATGCACTCCTAACTGCCGTATATTTGCTGAATAGGGTTAATACCAAAGCAGTTAACTCCACCCCTTATGAACTTTGGCACTCCAAGAAACCCACGTTTAAACATATTAGGATATGGGGTTGTCCCGCTTACGTGAAGCGGCTAGTGGGAGATAAGTTGGATAGAAAATCCGACCTATGCTATTTTGTGGGGTATCCCGAGGATTCCATGGGATACGAATTCTACTATGTTTCCGAGGCAAAGGTGTTCGTCTCGAGAAATGCCGTGTTCCTTGAGAAGGAATTTCTATCGGATAGAAAGGGCATTGTAGTTGATCTCGAAGAAGTTCGAGAACCACAATCTGAAGTTCAAGCACAACAATCAGATAATGAACCAATTCAACAAACCACTAATATACCTCCTGAACCGTCGCTGCGTAGATCCGAAAGAGTTCGGAGAGCGCCCGATAGGTTATTCCTCGTTGATGAAGTTGACCAAGGATGTGATCCTAGAACTTTCAACGAAGCTGTATCGGATACAGACAAGGGACATTGGCTTAATGCCATGAAATCCGAAATGGACTCTATGTACTCCAACAAGGTATGGACCTTGGTAGATCCACCCGAGGGAATCGTTCCCATAGGCTGCAAGTGGATCTATAAGAAGAAAATTGGAGTAGATGGAAAGGTATCGACCTACAAAGCTAGATTGGTAGCGAAGGGTTATACTCAAAAGCAAGGAGTTGACTATGAGGAAACCTTCTCTCCAGTTGCTATGCTTAAGTCCATTAGGATTTTGCTGGCCATCTCTGCGTGGTATGACTACGAGATATGGCAAATGGATGTGAAGACCGCTTTCCTTAATGGGGACATTGAGGAAGAAATTTACATGGCGCAGCCGGAAGGCTTCATATCTTCTGGAGATGAGCAAAAGGTTTGCAAACTCCAGCGATCCATTTATGGATTGAAACAAGCATCCCGTAGTTGGAACAAAAGGTTCGACACAACTATCAAAGAGTTTGAATTTGTGAAAAACCCGGAGGAACCTTGTGTCTACAAGAAGGTTAGTGGGAGTGCAGTGACTTTCCTTATACTTTATGTTGATGACATACTACTCATTGGGAATGATGTAGGGATGTTGCAGTCAACTAAAGTATGGTTATCCACACGTTTCTCGATGAAGGATTTGGGAGAAGCATCCTACGTATTGGGAATACGGATCTATAGAGATAGATCGAGGAGATTGCTTGGCTTGTCCCAATCCATGTACATAGACACCGTTCTTAAACGGTTTAGCATGGAAGAATCCAAGAAGGGATTCTTGCCAATGTCCCATGGGGTTCGTCTCTCGAAATCCATGCGTCCTCAAACGCAAATGGAAATCGAGGAGATGAAAAGGACACCTTATGCATCCGCTATAGGAAGCATAATGTATGGCATGCTGTGTACACGACCTGATATTGCGTATGCTGTGAGTGTCACAAGCAGATATCAGTCCGACCCCGGCCCAGCCCATTGGAAGGCTGTGAAGGACATTCTCAAGTACTTGCGAAGAACTCGAGATTTGTTTTTGGTCTATGGGGATACCGAGTTGAAATTAGAAGGCTTCACGGATTCTAGTTTTCAATCGGACGTGGATGACTCGAAGTCAAACTCGGGGTATATATTCAAAGTCAACGGGGGTGCCGTGTGTTGGAAGAGTTCCAAACAAGGCACGACGGCTGATTCCACCACCGAGGCTGAATATATTGCAGCATCAGATGCTTCAAAGGAAGGGTCATGGATTAGGAAATTCATCCAAGAGTTGGGTGTATTTCCGAACGCTAGCGATCCAGTACGGCTGTACTGCGATAACAACGGAGCCGTAGCGCAAGCTAAGGAACCAAGAGCTCATCAGAAGTCGAAGCACGTGTTGAGAAAATACCATGTGATCCGAGAGATCATAGAGAGAGGTGAAGTCAAGCTAGACAGAGTCACCTCGGAGGACAATATTGCAGATCCCTTCACCAAGCCATTGTCAGGATCAGTCCACGAGAAACATCGAGAGTCGATGGGACTTAGATATATGAGTAGTTGGCTTTAGGTCAAGTGGGAGATTGTTGGAGTAGGTGACCAACAAGCCAACTTGTGGCTATGGTCTCTCCTTTTATCTTGTAATAAAACAATCGTTTTTCGTTCGTAATAATAAAACATTTCATTTGGCATTCTATATGTGTTATCCCATGCAAGCAGCATAGATATAGTCCTAACGAGTTACTCTATTACTGTGAGTTGGTCTAGTAGAATCGTGAGATAACTCAGCAATGTAATGTAACTGTTAAACCTTGTTCCTAGTCGATGGGTTACGCCAATAATGAGGATACCGGCCTTTCCCTTTTGAGACTAGCACTTAGTGTATGTGTACTGCGTCTCATCAGTCCTCGGTGTTGTGACATCGGCATACTTGAGTGGGTGCTCATACTAGATGAGTTCACTGAACTCCCTCGCCCTAGAAATCTATAAGTGGTTCTCATTCATCGAGTAATAGGTTTCTAAGATATAGTTGTACACCATTAGTCCTTAAGACCCAGACATCACCGTGACTTCACTAGAGGACCGATTGTATCGTGACCTGTCTCTGAGTCCCACCGCGGACCACTCCAAGGGCCAACGTTCGTGCAATCCGAAATCTAGTGTGAAGTCTGTGCATTGTAGTAGGGGATTCGAGCGCTTGAGTAGTCATGGATGTCCTGTGTGGATGTCCTGTGTGTTCTGACGGTTTATAATCCAAGGAATCTCTGGCCAGAGTTGATAGTGGGGTGATTAGGGAAATGTGTTTCCCTAAGTCACACACGAACGGATTTATAATACCTAGAACGTTCGCACGGTTATTGAACTTTATAAGAGGTCTCGGTGAACCAATGCCTCTAGTTCAATCGGGACATGTGCTGCGAAAGGATCGTACTGTACGCTAACTATATCATAAGGTTCTTGCAGGCACTTCACTTGTATCTAGGGAATCATGATGCGTAGTTGCTAGACGCCAATCTTGATTCGTTGGGCACCGATTTGATCGGGGATTAGGTAAAATGAGTTTTACTCTAATCGGGACTCTTGGGAGGAGTTCGTATAAGAACAATGTGTTGTTCGAATCACAAAGAGTTGTGAGCCCACGGCTAGCATACACCTGAACCATTGAGGGTCACACTTCTCGTGTAATATAGATCCTTGATAACAACAAGCATAGATTAATGTGTTAATCTTTGAACGATTGGATGTCGATATGATTGAATCCAAGATTTGTAATTGTGGATTGCGAATCGGAATAAACGTAGAGAAAGAGAGACATGCGGAATTTAGTGAACTTTCTAAATTGGGAAGTTTCCCGATTTAGCAAGTCCACTGAAGTGGAAGTTTCTAATTTTGGAAATTGGAAATTTCGAAGAGGCACTCGTATCGACGAGGACTTTGAGCTCGTCACAAATATAATTTTGTTATAATTTTGTGAACGATCGTTTATTAGAAACGAGGCCGACGAGGGAATGGGCTTAATACATCAGTGGGTCAAGCCCAATGACTTAAACCCACTAGGGTTGAAAACCCTAAGTATAAATAGACCTCAAACAAGAGTTTGAGATCAGATTTTCTGCACCAACCCCTAGCCGCCCAAGCCCTAACCGCTCATCCCTTCGGCCGTTGCTGCCCCGCCGCGCCACCGCCGATCACCGCCGGTTTCTCCTCTCTTCTCCTTCGTTTACTTGTTGTTTATCTAACTCGTTTACATCTAGTGCTGTAGTTCGAGTGGGTCGAAAATACGAGGTGAAACCTAATTGGAGAGGAGCTGCTGCCCCGACGAATCCACGCACCGCCGCACGCGCCGCTACGCCGCTCACGCACCGCCATTGCTGCTGCCACGCGCCGCCGCTGCTGCTGCCATTCACCGCCGTTCGTCGCTTGCTGGATCAGCTTGTTCCAGCCGTGAGTTGCAGCCCCGAGGATTGGTAATTTGCAGCTTGTCCGTGATTGGTTCTAGGTTTCGATTCGTCGAAATCTCACGCTACAAGAGGTAAATAAATCGAAACTTTCGTAAATTAATTCGAGCATGTTTGTATGAATTATAATTTATGATTATGAGTAATATGTGATTACGTGTTTTGATTTTATTGAATCATGAACAAGCATGTTTCGTAATTTTCGGTTTTACGTGTTTTTCAATTAAATCGATAATTACCATATGTATGGCGGAAGCGTTAAGGTACGTTGACTATGTGATTAGTTTATGCATGTAATCGAAACTAGTTCGATCTAAAATTTTTTAAATTCCGCTGCGTATACATGCACGATCCCCAACAGTGGTATCAGAGCATGCCATAGGTTAATCGTTTATTTGTCAACGTGTTTATCGTTTTCGAAAGCATGCTTCGATTTGTTGAATTGTTGAATTTTTGGTGTTATCAAATTGGGTGATATTAATATTAAAATTAATTGATTTTTAATTTTTGAAACTATTTATCAATTAAACCCAATTAGATAATTGATCCATTAATTTAATTTGAATTCAAAGAATAGTGTTGGATTAATTATTTAATTTAATCGTTAAATTAGTTTAATTAATGGAACACAAATTAAATGGCAAATAATTAATGGACTTCATTCTTATTTGATTGATTTATGAATGAAGGGAGTCCGTTAATTATATTTGCAATTAATCGTATTAATTAATTAATTCATGAGATGAATAATTGTGATTATGTACGATGACGATCGTATGTCTCTCTTAGGATCAATATGCGTTTCCACATACCTAAAGAACATAGTTGTAGGAATCACAAACGATCATAACCTAAAACTTCCGATGAGCTAATAAGATTTAATAAATAAAATCCCTCATTCTTAATCAAGAATAATTATCAAGCTATAAAGAAAAACCAAATTGTTGAATTTTTCTTTCCTTCTACCAACAATTAAATTATGTGTAGTCTCTCATAATAGTGCAGTAAGCCGTGTTAGCGGGGAGTGCTATTGTGGGATAAGCTGTAATTTAATTGACATTAGATGGAGATACGGTCATAGATAAAATTATATTGGATTAATGTGGTCGGCTAGATTAACTAGGGATTGCATTAGTATGATATAGTTGGATCTGTGACATTTCAACATTGGTAGGCTAGACTTGACACACGAAGATTTTGATATTCGCTAGATTAACTTAGGTCATTATCAAGTGTGAGGTAAATCGAACTTTAGGGTCACATAGTGATGTGATTGATAGTACTCTACCTTTAGGCTTATGTAATCGGGATAGATTAACTACGGGTTACATTAGCGCTATTGGACCTAAAGCCCATTAAAGAAAAATAAGTTTTCTCGATTGTCTGCTAGAGGGTGTTGGAATTCGATAAAATTAGTGGGAGAACAATTTGGATTGGCTTCGCAATCTGAAACTTGTGCTCCAAGTCGAGGAGCGTCGCTATGTGCTCAATGAACGTCCCCCCGCTGCTCTCCCTGCGACTGCTACTGCTGACGAGACTGCCACTTTCGAGGCATGGAAGAAGGACGACCTCCATGCGAGGTGCTACATGCTAGCATCCATGGTGCCAGAGCTCGCGAGGAAGTATGAGTCTCACGTGCATGCTTATGATATCAAGCATCATCTTGAAAGCATGTACAGTGAGAATACTAGGGCATCGAGGTACTCAGCTACCAAGGAGTTGATCACCGTGAGGCTGCGTGAAGGGGCTTCGGTCCACGAGCACGGTCTCAAGATGATCACTCTCCTTGAGAAGTTGGTGAGCCTTCTATATCTAACAACAAGCAGGCCTGACATTATGTTTAGTGTTTGTGTGTGTGCCAGGTATCAAGCTAATCCCAAAGTCACTCATCTTAAAGCTGTGAAGAGGATAATTAGGTATGTTGCAGGTACAGTAGACTTAGGGATTCAATTTTTCAAAGACACTAATACAAATTTGAAAGGCTTTAGTGATTCTGATTGGGCTGCGGATATTAGTGACAGAAAAAGCACCTCAGGTGCATGTTTCTTTTTGGGGAATAATCTGGTTTCATGGTTCAGTAGAAAACAAAATTGTGTATCACTTTCAACAGCTGAATCAGAATATGTAGCTGCTGGAGGATGTTGTGGTCAACTAATTTGGATGAAACAAATGTTGGGGGATTATGGGTTAACCAGTGACATCCTGACCATATATTGTGATAATTCAAGTGCTATTGATATTTCAAAAAATCCAGTTCAACACTCACGAACTAAACACATAGATATTAAACATCATTTTATTCGTGATATAGTTGAGAAAAATATAGTGTGCTTAAAGTACATTCCTACAGAAGATCAGCTGGCTGACATCTTTACTAAGGCATTAGATTATGAGAGGTTTTCTAAACTTAGGAAATCTCTCAGGATGTGTACTCAATAAACATGTCCTGAAATTTGTTGCAGCACCTCATCCAATATCTTAAGCTGCAACATAATTTATTGAAGCTTAGCTTCTTTAAATAATGACTTCAATGTGATAGATTATTCTCTAAATAAGTAACTGGAAGTCTTTCACCTTGAAACGTGATCATGCTTCATGTAAACATTCAGAGAACAATTATAATCACATAAGTCAAACTCCTCTATTTTGATAGTCATATCTTAGTAACTGAGGAACCTTCAAACTGAACACTTGATCATGTTCCATGTAAATTGTTTGACTTGAAAATAAGAGTTTTATTTAACAAAAAAAAAATTATTATATATATATATAATAAAATCTATGCCTGTTAGCCAATTTTTTTTTCTCACACTATTAATCATTAATAGATGTGTTTTCTATTTTTGTGAAAATTTCGTGAGTGCTACTGCTACTATTTTTATTATTTTATTTAGGGTAAATTACAAACACCCCCCTGAGGTATGGTCAAATTACAAAAACACCCCTCTTGTTTTGATAATTACAACCACCCCCCTCAACTCCTCAAATTTAGTGGAATTTTCGAGATTATATGTATTATTATCACTTTTGTACCCGTTTTATCCCATTCAAACTCTACATTATGAAGCAAGATGATCATAATATGTGATTTTTAGCTTGTATATATCAGTTTGTGGTGCATCGGAAACTGTATTTTTTACGCAAAACGAGTACAAACTAGAGCACATTTCACGGAATCTAGATGACTATGTTGAATTTGGCACCATAAAGGTGGAGGTCTAAGAAAAAATCATAGTTGAGGGGGTAGATGTAATTATCCAAACAAGAGGGGTTTTTTTGTAATTTCATCATACCTCAGGGGGGTGTTTGTAATTTACCCTTTTATTTATTATTGAATTTATATGGGTCATGGGATTCATGGGTTAGTCTTTTATCTTCCACTAAGTCCACTCCTTATTGTGCCATGTGTCACGTTTTGCGTTAAACTGCCAAATAAACCTTTATTCTCCTTAATCACACTTTCTCCAAGAAAAACGCACACCACTTATTCACCTTCTCCACTTCAATTTTTTTTTTTCAGCAAAAATTAGGGCTTATAAATTTCGTGCTTCTTCTTTCGAAAATTCACACTCAAAAATCAAAAGCACAAGAAGCAATTTTTTTTTATCTACTGTATCATGGCATCTCCTCCTAGAAATCCTCTTCCAGCCGTCGGTGATGTCCACAATGATGCTGCAGCACCTGAACCAGCAGACCCGAATCTGGCCATCATCGTTCATCCTGTCAACCTTGAAGCTATGCCGATCAACTTTATTGAGCCCGGTGATGAGCTGAATCCGATTGACCCAGACAACTTCGAGTATGTGGGTCCCTCTTCCACTGCAGGAAGGTTTCCTACTCGCCGGTCCAAGCGCATGAATCCCTTCCCAGATCTGAATACTGCTGGGTCACAACGCCGGAGGGGTGAAAACTCTCCCAGAAGAGGAGGCAGAGGTGGAAGAAGAGGTGGCAGAGGTGGCCGTACTCCAGTCAGGCAAAACCCTCCAAGAGGTCTCCATTTGGTTGATGAAGACACAGATGATGAAGAAGGAGATCCTACCTTTACAGAACCAGAGGCCCAAGCTCTATCCTCAAGCTCCTCTGAGTCATCTTCCAACGACTCACCTCCCCCAGCATCAACTCATGGGGAGACATCTCAGCCTAACATGGCAGCAGCAGCTTCTCAACCCCCTGTTTCTGAAGATGTTGCTGCACATGTTCCAGAAGATGCTGCTGCACCCACTGTCTCAGCCAATGTTTCTCATACTGCTGCTGAGGATGCTGCTCCCTACCAGGATGAAGAAATGCCTGATTTTTCTGGGATGTCCTCTGCCGAGCATGTTGACATTCCCACTGTTGATGCTCAGGATTTCACTACCACTGAAGAAACACCCTCACCACCACATGCAGACCCTCTGGAAACTCTGGCAGAAGCAGCTGTTCAAGTGGATGCATCACCTCCTCAGGCTGAAGAACCAGATAAAAGTGATGACAGCTGGGAGGTTCCCCTTGCCTCTTTTCGCAAAAATCTGCCCTCCACAGAGTCAGACAATGACTCTTCTGAGGAATCCTCTCAGAAGGAAGAAGATGTTGCCCCACCTGTTGCATCACCTGAGCCAGCATACATTCCAGATGAGCTTGAAGACTCAGAAGATGATGAATCCTCAGAAGAAGAAGAGCCAGACTTGGATGGGAAATATTTGTCAACTCCTTTTGAGGTAAACAATGCTTTCAGTCCTACCTTTTATTTTGAATCTGATTCAAATTTGAGTCCTCAAATCATGAATTGCCAATTCATTGAGGAAAAGAAAATTTCCAAGGATGAGTTTGATAGACATAGGATCACTGCTTTTCTTGATCAAAGAAAAATCCTTAGTCTAGTTGAGGTTGCCTGTCCTTATGACCCCTCTGTTGTGAAGGAATTTTATGCCAATTTGTAAACCTCCTTTTTAAAGAAAAATTCTCCAAACTTTGGTAAAGTTTTTGTGCGAAATTCCATTTTCTCCTTTTCTCCCAAAATTATCAACTCTCATTTACAAACTCCTACTGTGATTGATGAGGATAATTATGGTGATTTTACTGAGGTTTGTAAGACTCTTTCTGGAAATCGTCTAAAATGTTGGCCTGCTCACCCCAGAAAATTCAAAGTTTCTCAACTCACTGCATTTTATTCTGTCTTGTTCAAACTCACAGTGATGAATTGGATTCCATCCAAAAATGTATCTGCGGTAACTAAACCTCATGCAGTACTCATGTACAAATTGGGAATGAGATTACCAGTTGATTTTGGCAAACTGTTTCTGATCAAAAATGGGGAGAAAAAACTAGTCATGAAGTTGAAGCAGGGACTTCTCACCCTTTGGATGCCAGAGGCAGAGAGCAAGGAGTTAATGAAGAAGGAGCAAAGAATGAGGGTAAAGCTCAAGAAGCAGAGGAAAGCAGTGGATCCAGTGCTAGTGATGGAGGAGCAGCAGCTGATACTGGGGAGACTTTGGATATTCTACTTTAATTGTCTTTATGAACAATTTTTTTGATTTTGTTTTCTTTTTATTTTTCCCTCTGAACTTTTGTTTAGGACTGCACTTTGGTTGTTTCCTTTCTTTTAAATTGTGTTGGACTATCTTGCTGAATTTGTTTTGAAATTGATTTTTCTATATTTTGTTTATTATCAAATTCACGGGGAGTTCAAGCAATATCTCAGGGGGAGTTTTAGCTAAAATTTAGTTTTGATCAGAAAGTTAAAAAGGGGGAGTTTGAACCACGTGGGTTTTTCCATAAAAGTGTTTTTAACTCTCTTACTTTCAAACTAAATTTTAGTTATGACTTAGTGGGCTAAGTGTTATGACTTAGTGGGCTAAGTAGTGCTTAGTGGGTTTAATTGTGGATATTATTCTAACTTATTAACTAACCCACTAACCCATTTTCTTGAGAGCTCTTGTGGTTGGTTTTCTTGCAGATCATGGACTGAGGAGTGGAAGCTTGGAAAGTCTATAAATACCAAACTCAAGACTCAAGAAAGATGCAGATTTTCGAAGAAACAAGAACCGAGTGCTGAAGTATATCTACGAGAGTTTTAGTGTGTTTCTTGAATCTGTTTGTACGTACTCCTCACGAGTACATTCTTTGAAATCTAGAATTTTTAATATTTTTCTTTTTGTTTCTAGATTTGAATGTAAGAATGATCATGTTAATGATTCATTCATAAGGAAGAAGTTTTCGTACATCTTCTATTTGTATTCTTGGAATACTGTTTTTAATATAATTTTTCCGTCCTGTAAAGGGCAAGTTCACAAGTTTTTACTTGTGAACATTTTTAGATTTGAGTATTGTCTTTAGTTCTTTATATTTCCGCTGCATGTTTTCTCAAGTGTCACAACACTTAAGATAACATCTCTGTATTAAACGAATTCGGGACCATAAATTCTTTCAGATACCATGAGAGATAGACGCAAAGATTTTACAATTCACAATGTACATGCTTATATAACTATTCAGGCAAATATTTTATATAAATAAATTTGTTTTATGTTTTAGAAAACAACAAGAAATTATACTTTTGATTTATATATAGACACATACAATTTAAAAAAATTCGGTATTCACGTTACCTCATACACCATATCGTTAATGTCATGGTAGTAAACACAATTAAAGTAAGTTTAGGGCAATAGGTTCTGTCAGTCTATAGAAGATGTGGCCATTTTACAAATATAGAAACAAAGTACACATAAGTTGAGGCCATTTTAGGCAAAAAAAAAAATACTATTAAGTTTTTATCTATATTTACTTAAAAGCTGAGGCAATTTTAAATTTAAATTGGAAATTTTGAACAACAAACAAAATAGGGATAATATTCAGAGTCAACCGTGATTATTATGGCCTTATCAGTAAATAGTTAAACAACTAAAGTACAAATTACAAATACTTTTTTTTCAGAGGTACAAATACGATTAAATGCTTATATAAATTTAAATTAAGTAACATTTGAAAACAAATAATAGTCTAATAGTCCGGATTTAAACCATAACAAATCAACTAAAAAGAAAATTTTAATTTGCAGTGTTTAACAAATTAATATATTTAAAAATCTGGAATGCTATTAAATTATATACATTTGAAATATTTATGAAAATTTGACAAAATTTTGTAAGGATTAAAAAATTAAGGATTGCAAAAAACTATATATATTTTACTAAAAATATTTATTTGTTCAAATCTTTAATGAAATACCTCATGAACAAAAAGTATTAAATTCGAGTTGTAATAACTGTGAATGTTTATTAAAATATTATATTTTTTTATTTAAAATTGTATCATTATAGTGTTAAGGTAGTAATTTATTCAGAAAAAATTAAGATTGAAACATAAAATAGAAAATTATAATGAATATAAAATATGCAAACTATAAGAAAATAAAATAAAACTCCAAAATTGCATTAATGAAGCAAAAGTACATAAATTGTTTGTATTTATTATTTACAAAAAAAAAAAAACATTCAAAAGGTGATACATGTCAATCATCTTTTCAAAACAACAACAATATTGTCAATCATCTTTTCAAAACAAAAGAAAAATAAGAAATCTTTGATTTCCACGTTTCCACATACAATACATCATTTCATGTCAATTTCTTTCATTTTTACTTGACATAACAATAATCGATTTTTGGATATATATATATATATATATATATATATAAAAGTCAATTAAATTAATTAAAAAAGTAACTACAAACTTTTACATAAAAAAATATTCATGAGAAATCAAATTTCATACCATAAAATAGATATCCGGATTTTAGAAAATTTTAAAATACATAAAACATATACACGATTTTTTTGTATTGTCTTTTTTTTTTTGTATTTTAATAATAAAATTATAAATTTCATAATATATTATTAATATGTTAATTTGAAATTGAATTTTAATTCATTAATAAAAAAAATCAATACAAAATTATAAAACTATACTAATAAAATATAAATGATTGATTAATGGAATAGTACACAATCGGATGATATAGTTCATAAAGATTATTCATACTGCATTAATTTAAATTTATATAATTTCCGGATTTATCTATAAAAATTTAAATATAATAATATGGAAAAATGTTAATACTGCATTTGCCTATCTACATTTTTTAACAAACTGTTGATTAAAAAAAAAAAAAACTCGTTAACCAATAAAAAGACACCATTTTGACATGTATAAGAGATAAAATTTAAATACCAATAATGTGAAATTAATTCATTGATAAAATGGGTGATTATAGAAGTTAGGGTTGTTTTGAAAAAAATAAAACAATGAGGACTCAATCTCCTGAATTAGAAAACTTTGATTGTGTATCTTAATTTTATATATAATAATATAGATTGGAATACAAAAATAATGTAAAAAAATGTTAAACATACACATTATTCCCCAAAAATAAAGAAGACAATTTAATGCGTTTTTCGATATCAAAACTTTTCATGGCTCCTCGTAGTACCACATTTGGCATTCCTTCATAAATTTCGCAGATAAATCTTTCCGCAAACGACCTGATTCGAACATCTAATAAAAAATAAACATAACAATTAATTATCAAAGATACAAGAAATTAAATATTAAACGGAAAACCATACAAAAATAAAAAAGATACATTTTTAGGGTATAAACAAAAATATATAAAAAAATCAAAAATTAACTCCAATAAATGAAAGAATAGGATTAGGGTATAGAACATCTTTTCTTCTCGTGTGCTTTGTTATATGAATGAGGAATAATGGATGTAGAATGAGGTGTTTATACTCATGTTTTATGTAATAAAATGTAAATAATATATATCTTTAAGGAAATAAATTATATGCACTAAATTGATACAATTAAATTTTTTTCTTTATAGTATGTAAAAATAATAATTAATAAATTATGAATTGAGGAATATCTTGTTACTAATATAGTGTGATGTTTACAAATTAACCATAGTTAAAAAAATATCATTCAATGATTACCATAAAATATATATGATATTACGGAATCAATTAAAACATAAAAAGGGAGAAGAAGTATCGCCGCAAAGGGAAATATATGTGTATAATCGAATATATAATTAATGATTAAATGACATAACCTTTATTATAATATATATATTACAATTACACATGAGGGTTTCAATTATACCTGGAATATATACGATATTATTATTAATGAATAATTAACGATTACCATAATAATCGATATGATATTACGAAAATATGTAATTCTTATAAAATATGTCATCTATGGCATTATGGTATTAAGGAAATAATATATTACATTACGGCAAATTATGATTAAATAGACATTATATATATAATATGTAGTAACACATGGATCATGATTAGGATGCCTACGTGAATTGTGACATGTATTACACATATCGTAATTCTAGACCATGAGGGTTTCAATTTATATATTATGTAGATATATGATCCTTTTGAAGAACATTTTTCTTTCACTCTTTATGTTTTGTCATACCTTTTTTTCAAGCCACAAAGCCACCATTTTATAGTGTAAAATAAGATCATCATAAAAGTTAATATTTAATACAAAATTAGGAAAATTTATGGAGGTTTTATGAGGAAAATGAAGATTTTTGTATGTCTCAAAATGTTGGTCCAAATAACCTCATAAATTGATCAAATAAAATATTTAGTAAAGTATTATTTTTATTAAAAAACCCCAACAATCCCCCATTATTTTAATAAAATTAAGAATAATAATAATACTTGACTTCTTGCAGAATATTATGTATAATGAAAGTGAACAATACTTTAAAACCTTCACTTAGTACAATATGTTTCTCGTACTAGAATCAAAGTGGACTTAGCCTTCAAACAGTAACCCTTGGGGCATGTAGAATCATATTGCACACATAATACTCAAAGTGTCCCGATCGAAACTTCTAAAGCTAGCACGTTAACGGCGTTGTGCTTTACCCCATTTGTCGCGAGCGCTCTAGAGAATAGCCTATAATTTCCATACGAAGCAGCCCCACTTCCACACTCACAAGGTGAATTCTATCAAGGATGTTTACGTAACTCCAACACCTAACCCATACGGGATATAAAAATTCATTATGAGATCAAAGTCTCAACCTCACAATTCGTTACGAGCTTTATTAGTGCACACTTACCATAGGGATGGATAATAAAAGTGTGCATTTTTATCACTATCAAGTTGCTTTCAGATTCGTTTTTCTTCGCCTAGTTTGTAGGATCTCTAGCCCCTAGGCGGTATAGTATTCTCATCAACAATTTTACAAAATATATTAGACTTTAATCCAATCCCCCTCAATGTTTTTCAGATAATTTCTGAAATAATGTGAAATATAATTTCAAAAATTTAGTAGTGCTTATCCAACATTTAGTTTTATGGACTCAATCGTTCAATCATTTCTTATATAATATCTCAAATAATTTTACATGCAATCTCACATGTAACATATATATCACAGTGATTTTCAGAGTACTGTATTTTCTTTTAATGTTTCCGGATCCCATTAAAAGATTCTTGCAATTTGCCAAGTGCAGTTTCTCCATCACATCTTTCAACGCACAAAGCATTGATAATTCACAATAAATTCATCAAAGTACAAAACATTTGAATTATTCACACTGGAATTTTATATATTACATTCGGTATCAATCAGCCTCTTCACAGGCTGGCTAATATCAAAACAATCAATCAATATTGATATGTGACTTTAAATTATTGATATATAACTTATTCACACTAGGTGAAAATGTAATCAAGTAGGTATATAATTCCTCTTATTTACATTTTTAATAACCAACAGTAAAGAAAACTTTGAGAAACGCTTCACTTCACAAATCACAAATTAATTTTCACAAATTAATATCTGTTCTTAGGCCTTTCTAAATAACATCAATGTCGCGCATATAAAAAAATAGGTATTTAATAACTACTTGCATATTCAAGATTGCAAATAAAGCATAACTCATCACATTATTACTATAAACAATTTGCCATCATAAAAGGAGCAATTAAACATAGACCACGTCAAATTCAGTTGTAACGTGCTCATATAGGTAGACAGTAAAACCCCCACTAATTCTCAATATTAAAACCGTATTGACTAAGTTATAATATATTTTTTAAATACATGCAATATTACCTCCACCAAATTAATCATGCTCATTTTCGCAATTGAAATTTATTAGTAATACTCCCACAATTTCTCAATTTATAAAATTTTCTAATAATCAACATTTTATGAAGTATATAACTACTCGAATGATAACCATTAACTAATAGTATTATCAGTGGTAAGCATATTAAAAAAAAACACATAATAAAACAACACACCTTTCACAAATATATATGTGCTTACTTAATATAATTCAATAATATAATTCAAGGGAAAATTAGAGAAAACCCCATCTAGAAAATATAGTTAATGAAACACCCTCTTCCAAAATTAATTAAAGAAAAACCCTTTAACTAATATTCCACTCATGTAATATTTTTATAATCCCAAAACTATCATTAATTATCTATTATACTTTTTCAAAACCATAATCTTATTTTTAATTATATTACGTGCTTTCTCGTTTCTCTCTTCTCTTCTTCTCTGCGTTTCTCTCTTCTCTTCTTCGTTGTTTTCTTCTTCTTTTTTTTTTCTTTGTTTTCCCCGCCAATCTTCTCCGTGTCGCTGCCGCCGCCGCCGCCAGAATTCAAGTGAATCTTCTCGATGTCGCCGCCGCCAGAATTCAAGTGCATTCAATTAGCACAATAAAAATTCTTTTATTGTTAATAAAAATCTAAAATACAAGTATGAAATTGCAAATTCAATAAAAGTGGATTACTCAACAATTTCAGCACTGCATCTCAAAAATCTCTCTGTATTCCTTGTGTATCATTGTCTCACAATCACAGTCAATTTGACACAAATGAACACATATAACAAATTCAAGCATATATATTTTATTTTACAGAATATCACCAAATATCCAAGATACTAATGGATTTCACAATTAATATTCTCTTAATAATATGTCAGAAGTAAATCCAAGTAATAAGGCCAAATAATCCAAGCGAACCACAACACGGAAACGGCTCATAAAGTGATGCAAATAATTCATACAACTCATCAATAAACATATCATGCAGTAATATAATTATTCTATTAAAAATAACGATAATTAGCACGTGTAAACAAGAACTTACTAGAAAGTGATAATTCTCAATTATTAATTTACGGTACCTCAATATGTGTGGATCAGTCAAAAAACGCGCATAATTGGCAGCTCCAGCATTGCTCAGTATTTTAAGAATATATCTCTCATTCGATGTCCGATTTTAGCGATTCAAGTTGTTTCGGACAGACAACAGAAATCCCTACAACTTTTATGTTTTCTACATTCTCAGATTATGATCATATCAGGTCGGAAATTTGACCCAAAGTCTGCACTCGTGAATTGCACAAAATTTACCTACAACAAAAATACGATCATTAATTTTGTTTGGTCAACACTTGATAATAATAAAATAAAATTGAATCATCTCCCTTTTCATCATCTAGGGCTGAATATTTTGGATCATCGTCAAAGCTCATCTTTATAGGATCAAAATTCATCTAAAATTGTTGGAACTTCGGTTGTACTTTGACGATGGATTACGAAATTGGCGGATTGAAGCTCGTGCTCTATTTGCGCTCTCTTTTTATAGTTGATAATTAGCTGCAATATTATACGCAATATAATATGAAGATAGGCAAGGTGAGGCACGGACTAGGTCGCTCTCTTAAGACGATTTTCACGACCCCTTCTCAAATGAGGTGCATAAAGGTTCTGATCGTGTCGCCTATGGGATACAACATCCCAGCCTATCTCTCCGTTGTAACTTCACCGAAACTGCACGTTCAAGTGAAGCAGAAGCTTACACCCGATACACAACAAAAGCTCAATATTATGTATATAATATATGATCCTTTTGAAAGACATTTTTCTTTCACTCTTTATGTTCTCTTATACTTTTTTTTTCAAGTCACAAAGCCACCCTTTTATAGTGTAAAATAAGGTCATCATAAAAATTATATTTAACATAGAATTAGAGAATTTTATGGAGGTTTTATGAGGTAAATAAATTTATATTTCATATTTCAAAATGTTGGATCGAAATGACCTCATAAATTGGTCAAATAAAATATTTAGTAAAGTATTATTTTGAATAAAAAAACCCCAACACAGACATTCTCAATCCTCAAACTAAAGGATTTAGTCCCTCCATATCTCAACACGTGTATTGAATGTTTATCTGAAGTATTTACAAGCTATGTAAATCTCAATCATGTGAAGAGATCACGCATCACATGCATGGGTGCAATTTTGTTGGTTGAAGTCGTTGAAGTCCACGACGTCACAACACTTTTGAGGTTTTTAGTTATGGAATTTCCGTTTGCAATTTTTGTTCAAATCCACATTTTGATATTTTGTTTTGTTTATTTATTCAATGTTTTATTACCCTATTTATCTTATGGGTGCAAATTTGGGACGGACTCCCTATTAATAGAGAAAAAACGGATTCCACTTACTTAATGACATGTAGAAAATTAAATTAATATTAGTTAATAATCTTAATAGGACCCAATTTAAAATTAAAAGTCCTTGGGCGAAAGAAACAAATGGTATATTTTCTCTTTGTTTCTATCTTTTTTTTTTTCTTGAGATAAAAAAATAATTTCCTTAGATTATCAATTACCAAAAATTTTAAATATTCTTTTATTTAATTTTTTTGAAAATAATTTCTTTTATTTAAATTGAAATATTCAAGTGTGAGTCTTATGATCCTACGTGTTCTTTTTTGTATATTTCTAAAACCCCTAAAGGTTAACCCAAGTGGAAAAGTATATAATACGTAATTAAATATTACAAGTAACAGTAAAAGACTTACCCAGTATTTATCATCGGGTGTAAAATCGAAAGAATAATGATTGTACACAACAAAATATTTTATTAAGAATTATGCTGATTAAAAATAAATAATGCAAACTAAGATGTGAAACATGACAAAGGTCAACAAATATTTTAATTAACAAAAAGATAAGAAAAGTAAAAATACAAATAGGATAAGTATTTCTATTATAAAAAATGGACTGAAATGTAACGAGGGATGACAATGTAATTCTTAATTCTTTTGTACCGGTGTCATTCAATTAATGGACTCCGTTTATCACTTATTAACGGAGACCGTTTATAATTTAATCTCTTATCTTATTTGTACGCATTTTCAAATTATAAGAGTTACTATTTTGTGCTAAAAACAAAGACAAAAAGAAAATTCTAACTTGTATGAATATCAGGGGTATGTCAATAAGTTGAGCCACCTCGTGAGCTCGATATGGCGGCTTGAAAAAAGCTTAGCCTGTGATGTTATTATTGTATTTATTTATGATGTTGTTTAATTATACTTTTTAATATTTTAGTTATTCGAACCAAAATAAATTAAATAAACAAAAAAATGGCTAAAAAGAAGGGATAATTAGTGAAAAATCCTCAACTCATTTACTTATATTAAGGTGGTTATAACCTTATTTTTAATATTAGTGAGAACCCCCTAATTAGTTAATTAAATAAATATTTATTAAAATATAAAGTAATCTCTCTAACTTACCCTTCCATCAATAATTTACAATTTATTTTTTCCACCTAAAACCCTAACCACATAAATTCACCACCTCTTATTTTATTTTCTCTTTTTTCCATAGATTTGGCCTCTCCACCTCTGCGCCACCGCCGTCGCTCCACCAACGCCGCCCCACTTCGTCAAGGTCAGCACCATGGTACTTAAAGTTCTCATCTTCTTCCACTATCTCCTGCAATTTTTTTTTTCATATTTTCCTTTTCTCTTTTATTTTTAGTGTTAACCCCGCCACGCCGACGCCACCGTCACCGCCATTTGTCCCCTCCACCTCCGCGCACACCGCCGCTCAGGGTAGATTTGCAGCCGTTAAGGTGGAACACGGGCTGTAAAATAATTTGCATCTCATATTTCCAGAATCCAACTTGGACGAATTCTCAACAAATCAATTAATGTATGGATAATTTCATATGAGTAGATTTGTGGGTCCGGACTAATATGTTAAAAAATAGTTGAAAACATGTCATTTCATGAAGATTGATCGCATTTACTGCTTTGAGTTTGATTTAGATTAATTTGGTTTGGTTTGATTTGCCTTTCCTACCTAGTTTTTACAACGATATACTTGTTTCCGTTAATTTGTAGTTGATTTTGGTTTTGCTATTTTCATTGTTTTTGTAGTTGTTGTCGATAACTTTACAGTAGTTTTCGATAGTTTTATAATTGTTTTCGATATTCTGTGTTGATTTATACAATCTATAGTTAATTTATATTTCTTTCATAGTTGATTTCGATAATTTGTAGTTGAATTTATGTTATTGTAAATTTGCTATTTGTAAACCGCTGTTTTTTATAAAGTTGTTGTACAGGTTTCTAATAGCTGATTATGGCGAAAAATATGAACAATTGAAAAAAATAGTTGTTTCTAATAGTTGTTTCACAATCTGAAATGTTAAATGTCGTTTCAATTTTACTAATGCCGTTTTGACTTCGAACCTGATTTTGACATATTTCTATTTTGATTTTGGCAAAATTCGAAACACGAAAATTGTAGTACTTTGGGTTAGCTTTCTAATCCAACTTAAATCCACTAGATTGGATGTCGTGTGACAAAGTTATGCATGAATGAGTCTCATTTTGAATTTTAGATACCTCAATACATCAAAGTTGTGGGCAGTATCCATTGATTCATGTATATCTTTCTCGTCTGACATCCAATTTTGGTGATTCAAGTTGGATTAGAAAACTAACTCAAAATACTACAAATTCTATTTTTCGGGTTTTGCAAAATTTAAAAATGGAAATGATCAAGATCACGTTTGAAGTCGTAACGGTATTATTAAAGCTCGAACGACATTTATCACATCCCACAAAACAATTTATAGTTGTTCTTTATTAAAAAAAGGGCAACAAAATAGTTATTTTTTGGAAAAATGTCAAAAATAACTGAAAATTAAAATTAAGAAAAATGAAATAAAACAAAGGACATTTATAGTCGATTTCGGAAATATTATAGTTTGTTTAGAATCTTTATAGATGATTCCGAAAAAAAAAAACTGAAATTAAAAAAAATAAAATATTTTTTAAATAAAAAATTAAAAGAAAAATATTTTTTAAGTTATTATTGTTAGTTTTTAAATAAAATAATAAGAAAAACGAAAATCTAAATTTATTTAAATTATATATATAAAAAAATTAGGGTTTGTAGGTGGGAGTTTATAGAAAGATTTGGCAAGAGATTTCTTTGGGATATAATCACACACGATTGCACGCATCTCAAATTTCCGGATTTTGTGTGTGTGTCTTCCAAAAGGCTATTTTCTAGAATCATTAAGATAGTGGATTTTCTACTAATATTGAAAATATGGCTGGATCCACCCTTATTAAAAAATACTAGATGGGGTTATGACTAATAGTCCCAAAAAAAGAAAGAAATTAAATCTTTTAGTATTTTTATTTATTCATAGCAAATTAAATAAAAATAGTAATATTCTAAATAAAATACAATTGAAAAACTTATTAAAAATAAAGAAAATAATTAATTATATTTTCAATTTAATTAATAAATTTGTTATTATTTTAGACCTAAAAAGAAATGAAATAAAAATATTAAAGTTGAAATAGGCTAGAGCGTGGCATCATCTTAAAACTCGTCATTTGAAATGACGCATTTTAAGGACCGTAGATCTACCCGACACGTGGCGTCTTTTCAAAAAGCGTAGTTTGAAGTGACGCACTTTTATATTTCTGCAATTCTCCAAAAAACTATCATACTTCTAAAAAAATTGGACCAACATGACCTAGAAAAATAATTTCCCCGAAATCCTATAAATGTTTTCTTTATTAGGAGGCACATTCCAGGAGAGTGTAGACATATAATCTTAGAATTCTTTCCAATAAATATTCTTTTTAACGGAAGCCAAATAAATGAAAGGTTGACAATGAAATTTAAAAAGTTATCAGTAGCTATTAGCTATTGAAACAAATGATACAATTCATCAACGAAGTATAAAGTTGAAAAAAATTATTTTAATTTATTTCACATGATTAGCCTAGTGTGGTTTATTTTTCTCGTATGTTTTGCAAGCTATTCAACAAGAGTGCAGATTTACGCAGTGCATCTATATGGTTAGCTGCAAGTTCCTTCGTTAACAATAAAAAGAAAAACAAATTATTTTAAGACTATGGCCTTCATGAAATTCGACAAGTCGCATGATAAGAATATTAATACATAGAATAGAAAAGATGAAAGCCGGCAATCAATCGCCTTTTGTAATTTCGTGTTGGGGTTTCCGCTTCCATTAATTAGAGATGTGACCATTAATGGACATAGAACAGAAAACCGATTCAACGCAAGTCATTATCTTATTTTTCTTTTATTTTTAGAAATTCAAATTATGTTACAAACTAAGAAAGTATGGGAGAAGATAGGATTGGAACCTAAAACTCTACTCTAACAGTAGAAATTAAGTATCATTTCTCTTAGTGATGGTTGGTAGACATTATCCAATTAGTAAAACAAAGTGTGAAACTCTCCAGCCAGGTCTACTTTATTTGTTATATTACATAAACTTGTTTACTTTATTTGTTATTAAATGCCAAATTACGGCAAATGCCAAATTACGGTTACTCTTGAGTATGGTCAAATTACGAAGGAATCTTTTTTATTTGGATAATCACAATCACTCCTTAACTGTTATACACGTCCATTCTTACGATGTTAAATTTATCTATTGAAAAAATGGAATTTTCGTAAGACAATACATAATCAAGAGGTGATTGTAATTAAGCAAATATAAGTGATTTTTTGGTAATTTGACATTATCTAAATGGTGACCGAAATTTGACCGTTGTTAAATTACATAAACTTAAGAGTGTTTCAAATGAATTTCCTATGCAAGAAAAGTAACTGGGCTGCAACAATTTAAATTCAAAAAAGCGAAAAACAAATATCCAAAACAATAATGGACTTTATTCTTTTCAAGGAAAACAGTTATTTATCTGAAAAACATTATTTATAAATTTATAGATTTAGGGAAAGTTTTTTCACTTTTAAGAAATTTACACAGAATTGATGCCACAATCAATGCGGAAAAGTCCAAAAGTCAGAAAGTGCCGAGAATCTTCCACCAACTCGACCCTGACTCAGAGTCGACTCAGTACTACTACAGTTTACTGATCCTGGACGATCCCATAGCCTTGGTCATGTCTCTAAGAACAAACTTCTGAATTTTCCCGGTGGAAGTCTTGGGCAGCTCTTCCATGAAAACCACCGTCTTCGGCACCATGTAGTGCGGAAGCCTCGCCCTGCAAAACTCCATCACTTCCTTCTCCGTCGGCTTTTCAATCACACCATCCTTCACACTCAGAAAGGCACACGGCGTCTCTCCCCAGAACTCGTCCGGCCGAGCCACCACCGCCGCCTCGTTCACCGCCGGGTGAGTGTAGAGAACCGACTCCACCTCCACGCTGCTCAAATTCTCCCCACCGCTGATTATAACATCCTTTGATCTGTCTTTAATTTCAAGGTACCCATCTGGGTGCATCACCCCAACATCGCCGGTGAAGAACCAGCCATTCTTCATGCACTTCGAGGTGCCCTCGGAATCTTTGAGATACCCGAGCATCACGGAGCCACCTCTCAGTACAATTTCACCCAGTGTTTTCCCATCTCGAACCACACTCTTCCCTGATTCCGGTTCGATCACATCCACCTCCGCCATCCCGGTGGTCCGCACGCCTTGTCTAGCTTTCAGCCTCGCCTTCTCCGCCGCCGGAAACTTGTTCCATTTCTTCTTCCACGTGCAGCATACCACAAGCCCACCTGTCTCCGTCAGACCGTACCCGTGGCTCACCACGAACCCGAGCGACTCTGTTCGGAGGAGCACCGCCGCAGGCGGCGGCGCTCCGGCAGTCAGAATATAAACGGGCCTTTCCAGGGGTTTTCCGTCTGGAATACTGGACAGCAAGTTGAGCACAACCGGCGCTCCGCACATGTGGGTCACGTTGTACTTCCTTATGGCGGAGTAGATGGCGTCGGCGTCGAATTTGCGGAGGCAGACGTTGGTTCCGCCGGCGGCCGCCATACCCCAGGTGTAGCTCCACCCGTTTGCGTGGAACATCGGGAGTGTCCAGAGGTAAACGGGCTCCTTCGGCACCGACCATTCGATCAATGAATCCATGGCCACGATGAACGTTCCTCGGTGGCTGTGGACCACCCCCTTCGGCGACGACGTGGTTCCCGAGGTGTAGTTCAAAGTCAACGGGTCAAACTCGGTCTCCGGGCGAACCCAGTTGAAACTCGAATCACCACTCAAAATCATCTCCTCGTATTCCCCACAGTAAATATTCTCCGATGGCCGGATTCCCGATTCGTCATCCTCTCCGATAAGGACAAGAAGAGGGCGGTCGGAATTCGGCGGGAACAAAGAGAGGGCTTCAAGGACTAAAGATTCCGACTGGTAATCGACGAAAACAAGCTTGGATTGGGCATGGCGGAGGACGACGGAGATGGTGCGTGAATCTAGCCGGAGGTTGACTGTATTAAGAACGGCGCCGGACATGGGGATGGCGAAATGAAGTTCGTACATGGCGGGGATGTTAGGTGCGACAACGGAAACGACGTCGGATCTTTTGATTCCTAGAGAGGAGAGAGAAGACGCCATTTTCAAGCACCTCCGGTAGGTTTCCGACCATGTGTAGGTGGTGGAGTTGTAAATGATTGAAGGGGAGTCGGCGTAAACAACGGCGGCCCTCTCCAAGAAACCCAGCGGGGTTAGAGGGCTGGAATTCGGAGGACTTGGCTTCAGTTGATCCATGGATTGGCCGGAATAAATTATTATTTTATTTGCTGTGATCAATTTGGTGGTGTGTTTGTTTGATTTAAGGTGATAAGGTCTGTGCTAGTGTCCACGTTGGATTTTTCCTTGTTTAAATACATCCATTGACCAAAGCAAGTTTTTTAGTCCCAAGTCCTAACTGGGTGGGTAGGTAAAGGTTAGTATTTTTTGAATTAATTTTTTGATTTTTCAATCGCATATGAAGAAGATTGACCGACTGGCAACAGTCAACACATACATACGAATGGTTCCACCCGTCCAATCTATTTGGTTAATTTACTTGCCTCCCTATTTTAATATCGAGAAATTTGCTAGACACTCCTTATTTTGGACTTATATAGGTAGATATCGTAGTTGCTAGATGACTATAGGTATAAGTACTTTGACTCAAAAAAATAATATAAATGAAATAAAATCATTAGTGTATAGACATAATCACCTTCAATTAATAAGAAAACAAATCTCATATATCTTCTCTCTTTAAAATCATAGCCAAAATTCAGAAATCCAAAATCATAGCCAAAATTCACATTGTGTCTCCTGTATGTAAAAACCTTCCCATCGTTTTTGTTGTTAGCAATTTCCGTTTGCAGGTTGGTTTAACTTCGTTTGTTGTTTAAAGAATTGCGTTTGATGTTGAGATTCGATTCTGCAAATTGTTCCATAAACAATTTTGGTTGATGTTTTTAATGATGCTGATTTTTTTTTTGACCAAGTCATATGTAGTTTATTGCTTGCAATTCAATAATGCAAGTTTGCTAAATGTTTTTCTTCAGTTTGCTGTTTGTATTTGGCGAAGTCGTAGGTAATTTTTTGTTTGTAATTCAGTAATACAAATTATGGATTTTGTTTTTTCAGTTTGTTGTTTGCATTTGCGAAATCATATGTATTTTGTTGTTTGCAATACAATAATATAAAATCTAATTATCAGTTTGCTATTTGCAGTTCGTGGAGTCATAGGCGTCGCAGTTCCCGGATCATAGGCGGTGGTGGGGCTGCGGTGGCGTTTTTAGAGTATGAGTTTGTAAAATAAATTGTGTATTTTTGTTATGAATTAATTTATTTGTTTTAGTTAATATTTGGAAAAAAAGATGTTTGGGAA
Source organism: Erythranthe guttata (assembly GCF_000504015.1). The sequence continues at coordinate 1,445,284 of NW_012194586.1, forward strand.
TTGTTTTTGATAGAGAGATTTTTGGGGATCTGATTTGATTTAATTAAGGATATTTTTGCCATAATAAATATTATTAATTTACTAAAACATTAAAATTTGACTTGGATTTACACACATAAATTATAATATAGAGGGACCTATAGCAAATTGCCCCTTTTAATATACAATAAGGTATATTTTTTGGGTAAATTATGAAAATCCCATAAACTTAGACTTAATAACAAAAAACACCCACCTATTCGTAATTACTAAAAACCCTTGAGGTTTGTTTTCGTCTTACACCAATTCCTTACAATATGACTTTTCACAAATTTTTTTTTTTATTACAGGGAATAGAACACAATTTAAGATATTTTCTTTTATTTCTCACCTATTTAACATAAGGTATAATAGATTGTACACATTTTCTGTTAAAAAACTCGATCAACATTTAATATGAGAAGGATTTTGATTATTACGGATAGGTGAATAACCAATATGTAGACATAATAAGCCCAACTTGCTGGGATTAGAGTTGTTAGCTTATGTAAAAAAAAAAAAAAAAGAAAGAGTTGTTAGCTTATGAGCTAGGCGATTACCATCACATTTGATAAACGAAAATTGACGAAGTTAAAGTTTCTGTTGGAAAATATCAATCGGAAAAAACAGAAAGAACTTGAACTGGTCGGCCGAGGCACGAAAAAAATTCCGGTCTCTTTTATAAGACGAATTGTACGAACCCCTTTAATTATGTTTATGGAACAAAAATTTGGTCGTATCGCCTATTGGATACAACAACCCACCCACAATGATACCTTCAACCAATACTGCACTATTAGTGAAGAGGAAACTTAACCCAACACCTATAGAGCCCAAGATAATATGAATAATGAGAAAGAAAATTTGAGAAGAAATAATAAGTTTGTTTTTTTGTCGTGTTTGAGAATGAGCACCACACCCTTTCTAATAGTGAAAAAATATGGCTGTTGGGAAGATAGCAAATTAATATCCAAATTCATTTTGCATCAATTACAATTTTAAATTTATTTGAATTCAAAAGAAAAACCGATCAGTGCTTTTAAAACAAAAAATTGATGTAAATTGTAACTCCATAAAACTGACCAAGGCTTTCAAATGAAATAATTAAAAAAACATGTGGGAAGATTTGGTAACCGACAATTAGAAAAATAATCGGAATTTGATTTTATTTTTTATTAAAATACCCAACAATTCCCCACTTATTATAATAAAATATATAATAGTAAATAATAAATATATGAGCTTTATTAGAGTATTATGCATGACGAAAGTGGATCAACCTTTAAACCTTCACTTAGTATAATATAATTCTCGTACTAGAATCAAAGTGGACTCTGCCTTTAAACAATGATCATTGGGGCACGTAGACTTACATTATACGCATAATACTCAAGTGTTCCAAACAAGTTTCTTAAGCTAGCACGTTAACGTCCATGTGCTTTATCCGATTATTAACGAGTGCTCTAAAGAATCAAGCCATATTCTCATAGGGAGTGGCCTTACTCCCACACCACATAGGTTAGTCTATCAAGAATGTACTCGTAACTCAAACATCCCACCTCTATGGGCTACAAAACTCATTAAGAGATTTATTTATCAACCTCACTTATCGTACGAGCTTTAATATGTGCACAACATATCCTAGGGATGGACATTATAATAAAATTGTGCATTATATCTCTTTTAAGTTGCCTTATGATTCGTTTGTCCCACACCTAGTTCTTAGGATCTCTAGTCCCTAGGTAGTTGTATCATCATAAGCAACTTATGTATTTTTTGGCTTTAGTACAATCACCCTCGATGTACTCAATATTTTATCTCTAGCTAGAGTTTTCTAAAAGGATCCGCAAAATTATCACTTGATTTCACAAACTCAATGGTAATCGCACCATTTTTAATATATGATCTCACAATATTGTGCTTTCTTCTAATGGTTTTCAATTTACCATTATAGAATTTAGTTTGTACTCTCCCAATAGCAGTTTTGCTACTACAATGTATTAGCACAGGGGGTAGTGGTTTTTCCCACATCGGAATTTCATATAACAAATCTCTAACCAACTCGCCTCGTCATTGGCTGAAGTCAATGCAACTAATTCAGATTCCATGGTGGTTTTGGCTATAATATGTTGCTTTTTATATCGCCAACAAATAGCTCCTCTACCCAAAGGAAATACATAGCCAGTGGTTGAATATGAATCCTCAGATTCAGAATTCCAATCGGCGTCACTGAACCCTCCAATAATAGCAGGATGTTTCTTATATAGTAAACAATAATTCATGGTTTCTTTAACATATCACATAATTTGACTTAAATCCTACCAATGTTCAAAATTAGGTTTACTAGTGAATTGACTTACAACACCTACGGAATTAATATGCAATATATGGTCTAGTGCAATCAGTGGAATATCTAAGCCTACTTAGCATATAATTTTTGATCTTCCACATCAAAATCATTCAGAGTAGGATGCAAACTAACAACATTATTAGAAGGAGTGTATGAAGAAGTACAATCAAAATAGTTATACTTCTTTAATATTTTTTCAATATAGTGACATTGATCAAGAAATATTCCTTCACTAGTTCTATAAATTCTCATGCCATGTATCAAATTTGCTTCACCCATGTCCTTCATATCAAAATTATTTTTAAGTAGATCTTTCGTAGAATTAACAATTTCAATGTTTGAACCAAATTTCAAAAGATCATCAACATATAAGCATATAATGACATGCAAGTTTTCTTTGGAACAATAATAAATACACTTATCACTTTCATTTGTTTTGTACCCATTAGACACATGCATTGATCAAATTTCTCATGCCATTTTTTTGACGCTTGTTTCAAGCCATAAAGAGATTTAACTAATTTGCAAACTTTATTCTCATAACCAGATTGTACAAAACCTTCAGGTTGTTCCATATATATTTCTTCTTCTAAGTGTCCATTTAAGAAGGCAGTTTTTACACCCATTTGGTGAATTATCAAGTTGTGAATAGAGGCTACAACAATTAGCAATTTAATAGAAGTAATTCTAGTCACGTGAGAAAATGTATCAAAGAAATCTATATCTTCTTTTTGTTTAAAACCCTTAGCAACTAATCTTGCTTTATACTTATCTTTTGGTGCCACCGGGATTACATTTTCTCCTTAATATACATTTACAACCTATTGTTACACATCCATGAGGCAAATCAACTAATTTCCAAGTTTTATTTTCTAAAAGTGAGTCCATTTCATTATTGATAGCTTTTCTACACAAGTCAGAATCTTGTGAAGATAAAGCTTCACTTATGGATTGAGGTTCATTTTCTAAATTGTAAATGCATGAGAAAGTCATGAGCAAAGTTTTTATCTATCCTAGCCTTTTTGCTCCTTCTTAACTCGCTATCTACTTCATTTTCTAGAATGGGATTAATTATAATTTCACTAGGTTATTTGGAGATTTCTATACCCCACTAATTCTCAATTTAAAAGGAAATTTATATTCATGAAATATAGCATCTAAAGATTCAATCGCTACATTATTGTCTAAGTCTAAGAATCTATAAGCTTTACTAGAATCAGCATAACCAATAAAAACGCATCTAGTTGCTATAATTCCTAACTTAGGAATTTTAGGATCAGTTTTTCTTACAAAAGCAAACCCCCAAATTTTTAAAATAGCTCAAGTTTGGCTTTCTATTTCTCCATATTTCATAAGGAGTGATTAAACTTTGTTTTCAAGGTACTCTATAAAGAGTATAGTTAGCTAGAACCGCTTCACCCCACAAGTATTTAGGAGCCCCGAAATTAGCCAATATATCATTAGTCAAATTTATTAAAGATGTATTTTTTCTTTCAACTACACCATTAGATTAGGATGAATAAGGGGCAGTTACTTCATGTATAATCCCTAAAAATTCAATGTGAGATCTAAGTCCAAAAGAATCATATTCTTTCCCTCTATGAGTTCTAAAACACTTAATTTTTCTATCGAAGAGATTTTCAACTTTTTTTAATAAAAATAACTAATTTTTCAAAAGTATCACTTTTATGCCGCAACAAGTAAATATAACAATATTTAAAATGGTCATCACTGATCCGGTCAAATTTAGCACGACCCAACAAGGCAAAGCCCAATTGAATTGGCCCATGCCCAATTAAATTGGGCCCATGAACAAAGAGGAAATAAAGCCACATGGTAGAGACGACGAGCAGGCGAGAGGTGAGTGGAGAGACAAGAGGCGACGAGCGGCGAGCCGTGAGCAATGGTTGACGAGTGGGAGGTGGCAAGTGCCACCTCATTACTTAACCACTAAGCCTTGGACTTGAAGTCACCTTATTAAGTAAATTGAATAAAATCATTGAAGTCCACAAAATATCTCTTCTATAAGTAGAAGAGATATTTCACCTTCTTAACAACAACAACAACGGCAATAGAAACAAGACAACAAAATCACTGCTCTTCCTCTCTCTTTATCTCTTTATTTTTATCGAACATATTACTGAATTTAAGAGGTGTTCTAACTAGAGCGTCAGAGTTCTAACGCCGGGAGCACCTCTCCCAATCCTTTTGCAAGTTAAACGATGAAGAAGCCTTAGACGGAATAGACTAACCGAGCCAATAATTGCTAATCGAACCTGCTCATAGCAGATAGAGTCGGGTCATTCTCTGTATTACTGCTATCATCCATCCTCAAACACGTACAAGCTCTACAGCTCAAAACCCCAAAGAATTCAAATAGATTTTGTAATAACATTCAATCCTGTCGGATCAATTGGCAACGTCTGTGGGAATTTGAGCGTTAAGACATCGATTTTTCAACTACTTCTATTGTAACAAGAAAAACACTTGTGGGAGCGGATGTTAATGAATCGAGGGAGATTTCTTGGGCTTTTCCCCCGTTTCCTTGTTTTAAAATCCACTGCATCACCATAGGTGTTTTACTCGTGCGATTTCAATACATATGAGGCAGACCTCGGTACATAAAACCAGCCCAAAACCTCAATCAGAGATGTTGGACCCGAAGGAATCCTTAGAGCTCAAAGTTGATTTTCTTTAATGAGCTTGATTCATGGAGTTTGATTTACGAAATTTATTCTTTGGCTTGGAGCTTTTCTAGCTCGCAGTATTCTCTCAAAATGAATTCCGGAAGTTTATATTTACTACTTGGAGCTCAGCTGTCTGATTCTAACCCACGTGTCGCCGACTCAATGTCCGCCGAGCTGAATTTTGCCAATCTAATGTCCGCCGAGCTGGGTCTAATGACCCAATGTCCATCGAGCCAAGTCTCACGACCCAATGTTCCTAAGCCGAATCTCGCCGACTCAATGTCCGCCGAGATGAATTTCGCCAATCCAATGCCCGTCGAGCTGAGTCTCGCGACCCAATGTCCGTCGAGCTGAGTTTCGCGACCCGATGTTCCTGAGCCGAATCTCGCCGAATCAATGCCCGCCGAGCTGAAATTCGCTGATCCAATGTCCGCCGAGCTGAGTCTCGCGAACCAATGTATCTAAGTCCAATTTCGCCGACTAAATGTTCGCCTAGCCAAATCACTGCCGTCGCTCGATGCTTCCTTTACCCTTGGATCGGCAGTGTTCTTAGATCAAACTCAATAATAGGTTACTGTTGAGTGTGTATTTTACACTCAATGTATACTTTCTTACGAGGATTTTTGTATACTTTAGTGATTTAATGATGCTTAATGAGTGGTTTATTGTATTTTAGGTACAAATTGAAGAATTGGAAAAGTATGGGGTCAAAACTGCAATTTTGGAGAAAATATGGGCCAAAAGTGAAATAATAAAAAATATGCTGAAAATTGGCTGAAAAAAAGCCCGCGCGGCCGTGCCAAAATTAGCCTATTTTTGGCACGGCCGTGCCAACTGCAGAAGTTGGGCAGAACGTTTCGGCGATTCTCGTGCGGCCGTGTGAGATTTTGACTGATTTTCGCGCGGCCGCGCCAACACACGCTGGAGACAATTTTGGAGTTTTAATCACACAAGGAAACCTAAAATCATCTACCAAGTTGGGACATCTATTTAAGGGCAAACCAAGCACGAATTAAAGAATTTTTGAGACAATCTTAGAGGAAGAGGAGCGAGAGAACGAAGAAACGAAGACGAAGAATTAACAAATCTTCATCACAATTCTTCTTTCATCTATCTTTTCTTAATCTATGTCGTTTTATATTTTTATTATGTTTTTTGTAGAGAACATGCGTAGCTAAGTTTTTAATCTAGGATTTTGTTGGAACCCTATGTGGGGATGGTGAACCCGTTTTCTTGAGATTATGCAATTATGATTTTATTATTATTTCTTCTACTTGTTATGATTGTTAGTGCATGAACTTGATCAATTTATGTGCTTTATCTGTGATTATTGGGATTGACTCGACAGAGCTATTTTGATAATTAGACGGTAAGTAGAAGAGCCTTCGAGTAGTTTTCACCGGATGAGTGTGTCAATTGCATGTGGTGTCGTAGACATACAGATATACCTTAGGTAGCCATTTACGAGACTTGTTAGTTAATGCTTTATTTATAATTGGTTTGCATAGACATATAGTGAATCGTTTATAAATAATAGACTCATAATACACGCGACAGCGGGTTATGAGTAAATTAGTGTCTCGGGTTAATAATCATGAACCATATATTTCATAATTGAGGGGTTTTGGGTGAGCAATTCTTGCATAGGGGGAAGATGAAATCCTAGGTCCGTTTTTATTGATATCTTCTCGTGTTTATTTGCTTTCATAATTAGTTTAATTATTTAGCTGATTAAATTTGACAACTTTGCGTAAGCTGGATAAAAATCATAATTGTTAGAATTTGGTACTTAGGATTAGATAATTTGAGTATTCCCTGTGGGATCGACATCCGACTCTCACGAGTCCACTTTTACTACTTGTTTGCGATACGTGCACTTGCGTGTTAGGTATTTAGCACCCAACAAGTTTTTGGCGCCGTTGCCGGGGAATACAACTAAATTATCTATTTCTCCTAATATTAAATTTGAGCAATTTTTCTTACTTCAGCCGTTTTGTTTTTATTTTATTTGCTTATTTAATTTTTATTATTTTTTTTAGGTACTTTTTATGCGAATGTAAGAAGAGAATAATCGTAGGGGAGATGACCAAGGGCACCTACTGAATGCGGCAGGAAATATCGTCAACGAGCAAGAGCAACAACAACTCATTAATCCACCACCTCGTCAACGAGCATTACATGAGTACACCGTTCCGACACTCAATGGGTTCCAATCGAGCATCCAGCAGCCCCCCATTGAAGCCAATAATTTTGAAATTAGAGCGAGACTCCTTACTATGCTCCAAAACAATGGGTTGTTCAGCGGATTAGCTCATGAAGATCCGCATCTCCACTTGGTCAACTTTCTCGAAACGTGTGATTCGCACAAGATGAACGGAGTATCCCCTGAAGCACTGCAACTCCGCCTTTTCAAGCACTCTTTGCAAGGAGCAGCCCGAGAATGGTTACAAACTCGTGCACCGCACTCCATCTCATCTTGGCCCCAGCTAGCACAACTCTTCATGAATACGTACAACTCCCCAACCAAAACTGAGAGAATCCGGAGAGAAATACAAAACTTCTTTCAAGAATCCGGTGAAGCGTTGTTCCAGACGTGGGAGCGATTCAAATAATTAATTCGGAGATGCCCAAATCACGGTCTTCAAGAGTGGCGGCAACTTCAAATATTTTATGATGGATTGCAAGATATTTCGAGAACGGTGCTCGATTCAGCAGCTGGCGGTATGTACATGAGCTTGACGTATGACGAAGCTTACGAACTTTTGGAGCGGATCGCAAGGAACAAATACATGCGGGCATCGGACCGGTCAAATAGCGGAGCCAATAAGACGGGAGTAATTTTAGAGTTAGACGGGGTCACCGCAATCACCGCCCAGTTAGAAAAGCTATCCAAGCAAGTAGCAGCTTTGCAGACTCAGCAAGTCCATGCAGTCCAAGGTCCCGACCGATGCTTAGAAGAAACGGAGTCTCTAAATTACGTGAATGACACCAACCAACAACAGAGGAACCCGTACTCCAACACTTATAATCCGGGATGGAAAGATCACTCCAACTTTGGATGGGGAGGAAATCAGCAAGGACAAAGGCCAGCTCCCGGATTCCAAAATCCGCCTCAAGCTCAACCTCAAGGTGGAGATCTCGCAAATATCTTGGCGCAATTTATGACAACCACTCAAGATTCCATCCGAAATTTGGAAACACAGATGGGTCAACTTGCAACCCAACTAAATGCGAGGCCATTGGAAGCACTGCCGTCGAATACGGAAGATCCTCGAAAGAGCAACATCGAGCAGTGCAATGCAGTAAGTTTGCGAAATGGGAGGCAATTAGAGGAAGGTCCTAAAAAGTCCGTAGCACCACCGCCTATTGAAGAGAAGCCCAAGGAAAAAAACGAGGTAGGGCCAAGCAACACAAAAATAACAGTAAGTGAACCTACTGTTGGGTTTCGGGCACGTGTACGCAGCGGAAAACAAAAATTTTGTGCGATTTAAACGACTTTAAAGCACATAAGCACACGCCCGATAAATTAAATCAATTAATTGCGTACCTTTGCGCTTCCAGCGAAATTAAAACAACATACATGCTAAATAATTTAACCGAATTTAAATCAATTAACATGCTCGCGTTTAAACCAATTAACATGCTTGCAACGATTAAAACGATTACACATAATCACATAAAATCATACGATAGCAAACATGAATTCATAGTTTAAACATAGACGAATCGAAACAAGGGATTCGAGTGTTTACCTCTTGAAGCGTGAGGTAGAAGCGTTTAGCAAGTCGAGATTGCTACGGAAACCAATCCGTACAATCGGGGTAGCAATGGTGCAGCAGCAGCGGCGGTGAGAAGGCCACGGCGGCGCGTGAATTTCACGCGCGGTCTTCCGGGGCGGCGCGTGGGGCAGCGTGCGGCTTCGGCTTGTGCGCTGCTCCTCGATTCTTCGATCTTCGGTCTTCCTCCTCTCGGATTTCACCTCGTATACTTCGATCTACTAAACACGTGGCACTAGACACGTAATAGTTAGAATTAACGGAAGAAAAAGAAAGAAGAAAAGAGTACCGAAAGGGATCGACCAATAGATGGCCGATTCCGGCGACGGAGGAGCGGCGACGGCGCGGTGGTGGCCGCGGGGAGAGTGGCCGAGAGAGAGAGGTGGACGGCCGCTAGGGTTAGGGTTTTCACTTGTGTATTTGTGCAAGACCTATAAATCAAGTATTTATATGTCTTGCATAAAACCCTAGCGGGCTTAAGTTGGACCGGGCCCAACAGCTTAAGTCCGTTAGTACTTTTATTTGCTCGTCTCTCTTAATTCAATGACCGAAAAATTGCAACGATTACATTTTCGGAATCATTATAATTTTCTCGTCATTACGAGTGCCATCTCTCATTTTCCAACTTTCCAAAAGTGGAAACCCTAGTTCAGTGCACTTTCTAAATTTGGAAACTTCCCGATTTAGAAAGTCCACTACAACGTTCGCCTATTCTTTTCCTTTTCTTATTCTCATTCGTAATTCCAAATTACGAATGTTGGACTCAATCGTATTGACTTCCAATTATGCAAAGATAAACTATTTTATCTCTGACCGTTTATTCAAAGATCTCATGTGCACGAGAAGTGTGACCCTCGATGGTTCATGTGTAAGCTAGCCGTGGGCCCACAACTCTTTGTGGTCAAAACTCGTCCCTTAGAGTTACAATTAAGATGAAGCTCGTTTCACCTTAATCACCCAACGAATCAAGATTGGCGTCTAGCAACTACGCGTCATGATTCCCTAGATACAAATGAAGTGCCTGCAAGAACCTTCAGATATAGTTAACGTACAGTACGGTCCCTTCGATTCATATGTCCCGATCGAACTAGAGGCATTGGTTCATCGAGACCTCTTTATATGTTCGATGACGGTGCGATCGTTCCAAGTGTTGTAATCGTCACGTGCATGACTTAGAGAATCGAATTCTCTAATCATCACTTAGTCAGCTCTGGCCAAAGACTTAGAATGATTACAAACTTTCAGAACACACAGGACATCCAAGACTATTCTACCGATCGAATCCCCGACTACAATGCACAGACCTCCCACTAGATTTCGGACTGCACGAACACTGGCCATTGGGATGGTCCTCGGTGGAACTCAGGGACAGGTCACGATACAGCTGGTCCTCTAGTGAAGTCACGGTGATGTCTAGGTCATAAGGACTAATGGTGTACAACTATACCATAGATATCTCTACTCGATTATTGGGAACCACTTAGAGATTTCTAGGGTGAGGGAGTTCAGTGAACTCGTCAACTTACGAGCACCCACTTATGCATGCCGATATCACAATACCGTTTACTGATGAGATGCAGTACACATACACTAAGTGCTAGTCTTCTAATGGGAAAGGCCGATATCCTCATTGGTGGCGTAACCCTTCGACTAGGAACACGTTCAACAGTTATAATACTTAAGTAAATATCTCACGATTCTAACGATCAATTACTAGTACTTGTAATAACTGCAAGGACTATATCTATGCTTGTGACAAAGGGACAAAGATATAGAATGCCAAGGTGTTTTATCATTAATACGAATAAAGGTTCGTTTATTACAATAATAAATACGAAAGACCACAGCCACATGTTGGCTTGTTGGTCACCTACTCTAACACCTACTCCCAAGGTACCCTTCCCTCAACGTTTGCAAAATTCTAAGCTTGATATGCAATTTCAGTTATTTAAGGATTATCTTAAAAGGTTGCATGTGAATATTCCTTTTGTTGAGGCACTTAAGAATATGCCAAATTGGGTTAAGTTTTTAAAAGAACTTGTGTCGAAGAAGATGAGGCTTCCGGAGTGTGCAGCAATTGTAGACCTCAATGAGCAAAGTAGTGCGATCCTTGCAAATAAAATTCCACCGAAGCTTAGAGATCCGGGGAGCTGTACCATTACATGCACAATAGGTACTAGGTATTTTGGGCGAGCATTTTGTGATCAAGGGGCGAGCGTAAATTTAATGCCTTTATCAATTTATGAGAAATTGAATTTAGGAGAAATTAAGCCCACTTCCGTGGCCTTGCAGCTTGCCGATAGATCTTTTACTCACCCTTTAGGTATAGTGGAGGATGTATTGGTCAAGGTAGATAAGTTTATACTCCCGGCCGATTTTCTAGTACTAGACATAGAGGAAGATGAAAATATTCCCCTTATCTTAGGACGCCCTTTCTTAGCAACCGGTAGGTCAATTATTGATGTAGGAAAGAGAGAGCTAAGAATGAGTGTGGGGGAAGAAACAGTGATCTTCAAGGTGTACCGGGTGGATGAAAAGCCTATTACGACTAATGGATGTTATCTTCTTGATGAGGTAAGTGATTCTAAACTTTTTCCTGTTAAATTACATGATTTAAATTTTTTTGTGGATACTAACGTGCATGTAGGAGAACAAAAGAAAAAGGTTGAGTTGGTTACAACACCTACTCAAAACACCGTGATAAAAGACGATGTTGGCAAGCCTCATGACATCAAGAAGAATAAATTCAAGGGCATTCCTAAGCGAACCAGTCGAAAGAAGAATCGGATCAACCCATTTATTCAAGACTTTCTCCAAAAGGAAGTGTTGGGTGCTAAATACCCACACGCAAGTGCACGTATCGCAAACAAGTAGTAAAGTGGACTCGTGAGAGTCGGATGTCGATCCCACAGGGAATACGCAAATTATTTAATCCTAAGTACCAAATCCTAACAATTACGATTTTTATCCAGCCTACGCAAGTTTGTCAAATTAATTAACTAAATAAAATAAACTAATTAACAAAGCAATTAAACAAGAGAAAATATCAATATAAAACGGATCTAGGATTTTATCTTCCCCCTATGCAATAATTCTTCACCCAATTAATCTTTTATCATGCAAGTTACGATTCCCGATTATTAACCCAAGACACGAAATTACCACTATGCCAAAACAGATTTCAGGCGACGTTTTTTTGCGACGAAAAAACCACGTTTGCGACGAAATTTGTAATTTTGCGACGTTTATTTTGCGACAAAATTTGCCGCGAAAAAAGTCAAAAAAATGCCCGTCGCAAATATGTGCGACGTTTTTGTTATAACGTCGCAACAGCTTGCGACGATTACGTATAACCGTCGCAACGTTGTAATTTTTTCGTCTGCTGATTTATTGCGACGATTTTTCAAATATGTCGCAAATTCCGACCACCAACCGCGACTCATATATATCGTCGCAAATGTTTTGCGACTATTATTTCTGAAATGTTTTCGTCGCAATTGTTTTTAGCTTTGCGTTGTTTTTTTGATAAAGTCGCACAGTTTTGTTACGAAATTGCGACGAATATATAGTTATTGTCGCAAAAAAATTTCTGCTATTGCCACTAATATCCATAAAACGTCGCAAATATATAAATATTTTTATTTAATATTTTACTGATTTTTATTTTAATTGTTATTTGACCTGTAATAATAAATAATTCCAATATAATTAAATACACAAAAACATTAAACAATCCAAAACATTCTTCCAAAACATAAAATCGTCGAAACATTCCAAAACACATAATCATCAAACACAAAATCATCCAAAAATTCTATCAAAACACAATCATTCTCACATGCATCAATTTTGACATAACCGCATCCCAACTTCCCGATAAGCTTTTTAACTTCATAGAAAGAATCGGGAATATTTAGGGAAGGAATCTTTTTCATAAGTTGGAGGGTTTCTGAAAATGTCTTATCGCTCATTTTACCCCGAGATTTGATTTTGTAAAAGTCCATCATGAAGGAAAGTTTAGAATTATCTGTGCAACCTTCATATAAGGGGATACACCACTCTTCAATGAGTTTGCGGAGATCATCACTTTCTGAGCTGGACTCTTCACCTAGGGAATGTTGAGCAGGATTGAGACATGCTTGCAATAATTCATCCATTGTGGGATTAATATCGGCACTCATGTCATCGTCTTCATTCACATGTACAACACCAAACCCCCCTGCTTCACTAGCTTCTTCGGGTACTTCGCAAAGATCCCGACGGTACTCTTCATCAGACTCCAAATGCATTACCCATTGTCATTCGCCATAGGATTTATCCCAGCCCCTCCAAAGTAAATGACCATGAACGAATTCACGATCCCCAACTTTTCGACATTTGCAGTCTCTACATGGACACCTTATTTTGTCATCAATAGCCGCCTTATCGAAAGCAAAGTTGAGAAATTCTAAACAACCATTTTGAAATGCGTCTAATCGATGATCATCTAGCAAAACTCAACTCCTATCCTTCGGCATTTTTATTTAGAAAATATTCGCAACTGAGGAACATAGAAGGTAACGAGAGAGTTAAATTTATATATTCGTCTCTCTCGGAATAATATAGGAAACTGATTACTCTGAATATTTGAAATTATGTGTGTTAAATGCCCATATCTTACTTATACTTAGCCTGATGAAGTTAATAAAATATTGTTAGCATATAAAGAGTATTTGAAACTGTTATGGGTTTAGAGAGAGATTGAAAATTGTGATCACTGTTATGGATTTACCATTATATTAACCATTCCCATTAAAATCACTGCTTAGTACCATCATCATCAACAATTAATAAACAAAATTCTAAATTAACTCAGAATTTAGAAAGAAAGAGATCTTAGATCAAATGTGATGTTTAGGGGAATAATTTGTACATAATTTAACAAAGCACATATATATAAAATAATTTAACAAAGATTTTATATACATAAAATAATTTAACTTACCCTCTACTACTTCGTGCAGTGGCTTGTTCAAATCCTTGGGATTTATGAAGTCTGTGATTCCAATTGCTTTACCTATTAAACCAAAATTTCAAAAATTATTGATTATTAATTACTCTAAGTGGATGAATATACTATAGTACAATAAATTCAATCACAGCTTGCCCAGGGGATATAGCTATTGAGGTAAGATCTCAGACGAAGGAATGAAATATAAAATATGTCCTCTCGTTCTCGCCCCTTCAACCACCTTCACATTAATTCAATCAAATTGCAGCTGTCAACATTATTTCGATTTTTTTTTTTATTTTTTTTGAAGAAATAATTTTCCTTTTTTTTTCTAATAATAATAATTCATGAATCATTGATAATAAAATATATAAAAATATATAAAATATAATTATGCAGAATAAATAAAAAACTTACGGCAATCCCACGGCTCCGACGGCGGGAGCGGCAGCGGCGGTGTGAAACGGGGAGGAGGAGCGGGAGAGGAAGGCTTCGGTGGTGGCTCGGCACGATGGGGGTGGATTTCTGTGCAGAAAATTGAAGCGGCGGCGGCGGCGGTGTGGAAGACGGAGGAGGAGCTGAGATAGAGGGATTTTGGCGGCGGCTATCTCGTTGACCTTGTGCCGCGACACCGACGGCGACGGGGAGACGGCGGACTGATTGCTTCGGCGGAGGAGGGGTGTGGGACTGGGAGCAGCTGTGATTTGGGAAAGAGACTTGGGCAAACGTGTTCTGAAATTAGGGTGGGGAAAGGGGTTTTAATTTAGTTTTGCGACGTTTATACTTATTAGTCGCAGGACCGAAAATTTATTTGCGACGTTTTCCCACATTTTCGTCGCCACTACAAACTTATGGAAGTAAAATAGCGACTTTAATTAATTAAACGTCGCAACAGAAATATTTTGGAAAAAAAAAACCAATTATAGTGCGACGTTTCAGTCCAGTGCACTATTTACGTCGCAAAAAAAATTCAGAAATTTTTAATTGGAAAACCATTGCGACGCAATAATGTATAAACGTCGCAACTCTTCCAATCACCTTGCGACGTTTCATAATAATTGTCGCCAATATTATTAATTAAAAAAAATAAAATATATTTTTTCCTCTTGCGACGACTATTTATAATAATGTCGCAACATTGCGACGTATATAACTGATTCGTCGCCGGAACTTTTCGTTTAAAATGTTGCGACGATATTTGCGACGTAATTTAAGAGCGTCGCAATATTTACTCATTTTTTATAATTTTGTATTTAAATTATACATTATTGCGACGATATTATAATACAACGTCGCAATATGTGCGACGTTTTCATTATCGTCGCAAAAAAAACGTCGCCTAAAATGAAATTTGGCCTAGTGTACTCATAACCAGCTGTCGCTGTGTTATAAGCCTATTATTCATAAAAGATTCACTATATGTCTATGCAAACCTAATATAAATAAAGCATTAAATAACAAGTCTCGTAACGGCTACCTAAGGTATTATCTGTATGTCTACGATAATACATGCAATCAACACACGCATTCGGTGAAAAACTACTCGAAGGCTCTTCTATCCCTGTTCTAATTATTAAAACGATATGTCAATCAATTCTAACAATAACAATTAGCAACATAAATTAGCTACGTTCATGCGCTAAATAAGATCAAGATAGAAGAAATAATCGAAGAATTAAACTTGCATAAAAGTAGAAAAATAGGTTC
The DNA here is from genome assembly GCF_000504015.1 of Erythranthe guttata. Next base: position 1,460,812 of record NW_012194586.1, read on the forward strand.
GAATTACCACATAGGGTTCCAACAAAATCCTAGAATAAAAACTTAGCTACTCATGTTCGTAACGGAAAGCATAATAAAAATACGAGAATTCATAAAAATTAGAAAAGTAAAGTAAAAAAGAAAAACTAGGATGAAGATTCGTCAAGTCTTCGTCTTCATTCTCTTCCTCCTCGATTGCTTGTAGAAAGATGAAAGATAAAAACTCAAGATAAAAGATAATAAAAGATAATTCCTAATTGTGTGCTTTTGGCCTTTAAATAGGGTGCAAAAATATAATAGGGCGGGTTTCCTTGTGTAATTAAACTTCCTTCACTGCGCTACCTCGACCATCCGGACGGCCGTGTGAGATTTCCTTCTTAAATCCGGACGGCCGTCCGGTCTTCAATTCTTCAGAATTCTGGTTTTTTTCACTTTTGGCCCACTTTTTCTCCGAATTTGCAGTTTTCACCCCATAAGTTGCCAATTCTTCAATTTGCACCTAAAATACAAATAACAACCATTTTAAGCACCAATTATCATTAAAACACACCAAAAGCTCCAATTAAAAGGTACAATTAAGTGTATAAATATACACTTAACACACCCCCAAACTTGAACTTTTGCTTGTCCTCAAGTAAAATCAAATTAAAAACACAAAACACGACTATACTTCTCATTACATAGATCGATTGGTCAACTTCGTGTTTTCAGAACTTGCAATTATGATGATAATTCCTAGGTATTTGCAAGCTTAACATTCAACGGCACTTAGTCACTCACTATTACCAAAAACCACAAATCATACAATTGCTTTAAGTATCCAATATTTGCAAGTTAAAGATAGAAAGAATTTATACTTACATGCATATATTTGACTCCAAATACTCACCAAATTATTCTACTCAACTAATATTGAACAATAAGCTATTGGGATCATTGGGGCTTTGTGGCTTTCAATTGTTAGGCTTTTTGGTCCGAGGTAGGTAATATGGGTATGTGTGGCTAATTTTTCTTGGATTGAGGTGATTACGCCGAATTTTTGCAAGATAGGCGTTTGAAACAATGAATTCACCTCTAAGGACTTTAATAAACTCGATTCTTAAGAGTTCAAAAGTCTCCACTTTTGCTCTTAAGAGAAGGGATCGAGTTTTCAAAACAATTCAACTACTAGTCCTTATTTCTCCCTTCTAATCTCTTCTTCTTCTTCTTGTCTCACTTTTTTTCATATATATATATATATATTTTTTTTTTCTTTTTTTTATTTTTTTTTTTCTCGAAGAAGAAGAAGACCTTATAAGAATTTTCGACCGAACTCCACGGGGTAATTATTCAAAAATCTCCACTTTTCTACCTTCTACATATTGGCTAAAAGAAAGAACCCTTTTCTCCGAGGCTCAAATCAAGGTTCTAAGGATAAATTCGATAAAAAGGTAGGCTTGAAAGGCTCAAACGGTTCAAAGAAGGCCCAAATCATATCCCAAATTACTTATTACCCAATACTTCGTATCATAAATGTCCTAAGGTGAGATTTAAAACCGAACAAAGCATGATTTAGCACAAATAAATTCCAAATTTAAAGTACAAAACATTCAACCAAAGCAATGCACAAGGTGTGATTCCTAGCAATAATTCACTTCTACGTTCTGTTGAATCGAAAGCTAGACAAATATCTGATCCTTATCGACATAAAACAAGTAATATCATCATCAAACATTGACCATCTCCCATCATCATAGTTCATCGATGCATCGAACAATGTTTTTTTTTTTTAAAGCAAAAGATAAAACGGAAATAACAAAACGCAAATAAAGCATGCAAACTAAAAAAAAATTAAAACACAAATAAAGCGCACATAAAATAAAACAAGTAGTTAACCACCCCCAAACTTAAAATTCACATTGCCCTCAATGTGATTCGCCCGAAGTTTAAGGATAGAAAACACCTGTTTAAGCGTCGGGACCATCGTTGGGTTGCTCACCAACTCCACCATGTGCATGAGCATCATCCTCCTCGTCATCCTCCAATAACTCGGGTACCGGCTCAAGAATCGGTGCGGGACAATCGTCGAACACCTTGTGGGCGTTCTTGGTGAAATGGGTTTTTAGAGAAAATTGCACCGTTCTTGAATCCTCCCTGCGCAAATCAACAGCAAACCACATTGATTACGTATTATATGTGTGTAGTTGGTAAATTTTTGGTGAAATTTATCAAAGAAAAGGGAAAATTTCGAAAAAGGAAGACTAGGGTTCGAAGTGGGGGAGAGAGAGGATTTGAAATTATGGAAATTGTTTTTTTTTTTTTTTTTTTTTTTGATTCGCACGGCCGTGCGAAATTTAGGTGAAAAATCCGCACGACCGTGCCCTTTCTCATAATTGGGCAGTAGCCTCTTCAAATTTCGCACGGCCGTGCGATATTTAGGTGTAAAATCCGCACGGCCGTGCCCTTTTCCAATTTTGGGCAATAACATCACCGAAATCTCACACGGCCGTGTGAGGTTCCTGCCTTTTTCTTGCACGGCCGTGTGAATAATTTCAATTAGGTCCCTGAAAAATAAAAACTTCTTATTAGTGCCCCTGAAACATTTTTTTTTTTTTTTTTTTTTAGAGAAATAAAATAAAAAAAAACTAAAAATTTAAAATAACATAAAATAAGAAAAACGAAAGCTCGGGTTGCCTCCCGAGAAGCGCTAAGTTTACAGTCTTCAGCCGGACTTTGTCTGCTTCTTTGTTCAAGCTAACGTGACCGAAGTCACTTGGCAATTGAATTCCTCTCCACGATAATGCTTGTTTGATTTTTTAGGTGGCCACATCCTCCTTGCACGTTCATCACCGTTAGCACCCCAACTCTTTTGACTATCTTTCGGAGGCATTGAAATTGAGTCCGCACAATACGCGTGCTCCTTCTGATTCCCTTTTCCGCCGTCATCTCCTGCACTCAACGATGCTTTCCCATGGTCCAAAATTGAAACATCAAATTTTTCATGATTTGCAAAATCCATAAGATCAATAGTAAAACACTCATTATTATCACATGAATTTTTATTAGCACAAAAAACATTAAATTTGATCGTTTCATCATGCACTGTCATTGTAAGATCACCACTCGCACAATCAATTAGAGTTTTTGAAGTGGCTAAAAACGGTCTCCCTAAAATAAGAGGTATCTCCCTATCTTCATCTATATCGAGTACAACAAAATCAACCGGGAAGATAAATTTGTTCACCTTTACTAGCACATTCTCTAAAATTCCTTTTGGGTAAACTAAATACCTATCGGCTAATTGAAGAGTTATAGCCGTAGGTTCAATCTCACCTAACCCAAGATTTTGATAAGTAGAATAAGGCATAAGATTAATTCTAGCACCTAAATCAATTAGCGATCTAAAATTTTTACCTCCTATAGTACAAGGGATAGTGAACTTACCTGGATCGCCGAGTTTTTGTGGAAGGGGCCGTGTAAGAATTGCACTACATTGTTCCGTGAGTTGGATCATCTCGTTCCCTTGCAATTTCTTCCTCTTTGTCACGAGATCCTTGAGGAACTTCACCCACTTTGGCATCTTTTGAAGTGCTTCAATAAACGGAATATTTATTTGGATTTCCTTCAACTTTTCCAAAAATCCTTGGTGCTCGGCATCGAGCTTCTTCATTATAAGCTTCTGAGGGTATGGAATTGTGGGGGCTCGTGACTTCACTGTGGACGATGGTCGCTCTTCATGAGTTGCTTCTTTTTCCCCAATCACGCTCGGCTTCTCGATTACCGTGCTTTGCTTCTCTTTTCGTGGGGCTTCCTCCAATTGTCTCCCATTCCTCAAACTCACAGCGTTGCACTGCTCGACGTTGTTCTTCCGAGGATCTTCCGTATTCGACGGCAGTGCTCCCGATGGCCTCGCGGTTAGCTGGGTTGCAAGTTGACCCATTTGTGTCTCCAAATTTCGGATAGAGGCTTGGGTGGTTGTCATAAATTGCGCCAATATATTTGCGAGATCTCCACCTTGAGGTTGAGCTTGAGGCGGATTTTGGAATCCAGGAGCTGGTCGTGAATAATTAGGCGGTTGACCTTGAGGTGGTGCTTGCCTTTGTCCTTGCTGATTTCCTCCCCACCCAAAATTTGGGTGATCTTTCCATCCCGGATTGTACGTGTTGGAGTACGGGTTCCTCTGTTGTCGATTGGTGTCATGCACATAATTTAGAGACTCCGTTTCGTCTACGCCTTGGTCGGGAGCTTGGACTGCATGGACTTGCTGAGTCTGCAAAGCCGCTACTTGTTTCGATAGCTTTTCTAACTGGGCCGTGATTGCAGTGACTCCGTCTAACTCCAAAATTCCTCCCGTCTTGGCTGCTCCGCTATTCGACCGGTCCGATACCCGCATGTATTTATTTCTAGCAATTCGCTCCAAGAGTTCGTATGCTTCGTCGTAGGTCAAACTCATGAACATGTTGGGTTTCGGGCACGTGTACGCAGCGGAAAACAAAAATTTTATGCGATTTAAACGACTTTAAAGCACATAAGCACATGCCCGACAAATTAAATCAATTAATTGCGTACCTTTGCGCTTCCAGCGAAATTAAAACAACAACATGCTTGATTACTTAATCGAAATTAAATCAATTAGCATGCTCGCGTTTAAATCAAATAATCATGCTCGCAATAATAAAACCAATTTCATGTAGACACATAAAGTCATACAAGTTTCTTATTAAAACGAACATGCATATATTAATTTAAACGTAACCGAATCGAATGACAATAGATTCGAAACATTACCTCTTGAAGCGTGAGGTAGGCGCACTTAGCAAGTCGAGATTGCTACGGAAACCAATCCGTACAATCGGGGCAGCAGCGGTGCAGCGGCAAGAGCGGCGAGACGGCCACGGCGGCGCGTGAATCTCACGCGCAGAGAAGATGGCTAGCTGCTCTTCCCACTCCTATTGATCCAATCTGTTTGCTGATCTGAAATTACAGCCTTGCTCCGACTTCCGTATCTCCATGCGTATTTACTGGATGAATAATTCCTTCTGGACGATGGTAGATTTATGAGTCGTGAAGCTGCTGTCAAAATTTCACGTCCATCCGATCACCGGTTGATTTATGGCGAATTTTCTCGCTGGACAGCGCAGAAAATCCGAGAGCAGTTTTTCAGAATTGCCTTCTCGCATCTTCGATTCTTCAATCTTCCTCCTCTTGGATTTCACCTCGTATACTTCGATCTACTAAACACGTGGCACTAGACACGTAATAGTCAGAATAACGGAAGAAAAGAAAGAAGGAAAGGAATACCGAAAGAGATCGGCCAACGGATGGCCGATTCCGGCGATTTTCCGGCGATGATGGCGCGGTGGCCGAGGGGAGATGGCCGAGCGTGAGAGAGGGAGCGGCTAGGGTTTTTGGACGTGTTGTGTGTTTGTGCAAGACCTATAAATCATGTATTTATAGTCCCTTGCATAAAACCCTAACGGGCTTAAGTTGGACCGGGCCCAACAGCTTAAGCTCGTTAGTTTCTTCACTTGCTCGTCTCTCTCAATTCAATGATCGGAAAATCGTAACAATTACATATTCGGATTCATTATAATGTCCTCGTCATTACAAGTGCCATCTTTCATTTTCCAACTTTCCAAAAGTGGAAACCCTAGTTCAGTGCACTTTCTAAATTTGGAAACTTCCCGATTTAGAAAGTTCACTACAACTTTCGCCTATTCTTTTCCTTTTCTTATTCTCATTCATAATTCCAAATTACGAATGTTGGACCCAATCATATTGACTTCCAATCATGCAAAGATAAACCATTTTATCTCTGACCGTTTATTCAAAGATCTCATGTGCACGAGCAGTGTGACCCTCGATGGTTCAGGTGTAAGCTAGCCGTGGGCCCACAACCCTTTGTGGTCAAAACTCGTCCCCTTCGAGTTACGATTAAGATGAAGCTCGTTTCACCTTAATCACCCAACGAATCAAGATTGGCGTCTAGCAACTACGCGTCATGATTCCCTAGATACAAATGAAGTGCCTGCAAGAACCTTCAGATATAGTTAACGTACAGTACGGTCCCTTCGATTCATATGTCCCGATCGAACTAGAGGCATTGGTTCATCGAGACCTCTTTATATGTTCGATGACGGTGCGATCGTTCTAAGTGTTGTAATCCTTACGTGCATGACCTAGAGAATCGAATTCTCTAATCATCACTTAGTCAGCTCTGGCCAGAGACTTAGAATGATTACAAACTTTCAGAACACACAGGACATCCAAGACTATTCTAGCGATCGAATCCCCGACTACAATGCACAGACCTCCCACTAGATTTCGGACTGCACGAACACTGGCCCTTGGGATGGTCCTCGGTGGAACTCAGGGACAGGTCACGATACAGCTGGTCCTCTAGTGAAGTCACGGTGATGTCTAGGTCATAAGGACTAATGGTGTACAACTATACCATAGATATCTCTACTCGATTATTGGGAACCACTTAGAGATTTCTAGGGTGAGGGAGTTCAGTGAACTCGTCAACTTACGAGCACCCACTTATGCATGCCGATATCACAATACCGTTTACTGATGAGATGCAGTACACATACACTAAGTGCTAGTCTTAATGGGAAAGGCCGATATCCTCATTAGTGGCGTAACCCTTCGACTAGGAACACGTTTAACAGTTATAATACTTAAGTAAATATCTCACGATCCTAACGATCAATTACTAGTACTTGTAATAACTGTAAGGACTATATCTATGCTTGTGACAAAGGGACAAAGATATAGAATGCCAATGTGTTTTATCATTAATACGAATAAAGGTTCGTTTATTACAATAATAAATACGAAAGACCACAGCCACAGGTTGGCTTGTTGGTCACCTACTCTAACAGAACATTCCCCCAACTACAGAGTCGAGCACGGTTCGCAATCCCATCGACTCTCGATGTTTCTCATGGACCGATCTTGGTAAAGGCTTCGTGAAGGGGTCTGCAACGTTCTCTTCCGAGGTGACTCGTTCTACCTTAACTTCACCTTTATCAATGATCTCTCGGATCATATGATACTTTCTCAGAATATGCTTCAACTTCTGATGAGATCTCGGCTCCTTAGCTTGCGCCAAGGCTCCGGTGTTATCACAGTACAACGGTACTGGATCACTAGCATTAGGAATGACACCCAACTCTTGGATGAACTTCCTTATCCAAGTCCCATCTTTTGCAGCTTCGGACGCTGCAATGTATTCCGCTTCGGTAGTGGAATCGGCCGTCGTGCTTTTCTTGGAACTCTTCCAACACACGGCACCACCATTAAGCGTGAATATAAATCCAGAATTCGACTTTGAGTCGTCCACGTCCGATTGAAAACTAGAGTCAGTAAAACCCTCTAATTTCAACTCGGCACCCCCATAGACCAAAAATATATCCTTAGTTCTTCGCAAGTACTTGAGAATATCTTTCACGGCTTTCCTGTGAGCCGGGCCGGGGTTAGACTGATATCTGCTTGTGACACTCACAGCATACGCAATATCGGGTCTCGTACATAGCATGCCATACATTATGCTTCCTATGGCAGAAGCATAAGGCGTCCTTTTCATCTCCTCGATTTCACTAGGTGTTTGCGGACACATAGATTTCGAGAGACGAACCCCATGGGACATTGGCAAGAATCCCTTCTTGGATTCTTCCATGCTAAACCGTTTCATAACGGTGTCTATGTACAGGCTTTGGGATAAACCAAGCATCTTTCTCGCTCTATCTCTATAGATGCGTATTCCTAATACATAAGATGCTTCTCCCAAATTCTTCATTGAGAAACGTGTGGACAACCATGCTTTCGTTTGCTGCAACATTCCTACGTCATTCCCAATGAGTAGAATGTCATCAACGTAAAGCACTAAAAATATCACTGCCCTCCCACTAACCTTCTTGTATACACAAGGTTCCTCCGGATTCTTCTCAAAATCAAACTCTTTGATAGTTGAGTCGAACCTAATGTTCCAACTTCGGGATGCTTGTTTCAATCCATAAATGGATCGCTGGAGCTTGCAAACCTTTTGCTCACTTCCAGAAGATATGAAGCCTTCCGGCTGTGCCATGTAAATTTCTTCCTCAATGTCTCCATTAAGGAAGGCGGTCTTCACATCCATTTGCCATATCTCGTAGTCGTACCACGCAGCTATGGCCAGCAAAATCCTAATGGACTTCAGCATCGTGACTGGCGAAAAAGTTTCCTCATAGTCAACACCTTGCCTTTCAGTGTATCCTTTTGCTACCAATCTAGCTTTATAGGTCGATACCTTTCCATCCACTCCAATTTTCTTCTTATAGATCCACTTGCAGCCTATAGAAACAATTCCTTTGGGTGGATCTACCAAGGTCCATACCTTGTTGGAGTACATGGAGTCCATTTCGGATTTCATGGCAGTTAGCCAATGTCCCATGTCCGCATCCGATACGGCCTCATTGTATGTTCTTGGATCTTGTCCAAGATCAACATGATCTTCATCATTTTCGAGGAGGAATAACCTATCCGGCATTTTCCGAACTCTTTCGGATCTACGTACCGTAGGTTCAGGAGGTATATTAGTGTATTGTTGTATTGGTTCGATTGCTTGTTCTTGCGTTTGAACTTCACTTTGTGGTTCTTGAACTACTTCAAGTTCTATCATGCTGCCCTTTCTATTGGATAGAAACTCCCTTTCCAAAAAGGTGGCATTTCTTGAAACAAACGTCTTTGCTTCTTTGACATAGTAGAACTCGTATCCCATCGAGTCTTCGGGATACCCCACAAAATAGCACAAGTCGGATTTACTATCCAACTTATCTCCCACTAATCGCTTCACATAAGCGAGACAACCCCATATCCTAATATGTTTGTAATTGGGTTTCCGGGAATGCCAAAGTTCATAAGGTGTGGATTTAACTGCTTTGGTGTTAACTCTATTCAGCAAATATGCGGCAGTACGAAGTGCATGACCCCACAAGTATGCCGGTAAGTTCGTGAACCCCATCATTGATCGAACCATATCTAATAAAGTTCGATTCCGACGTTCGGATACTCCATTAAGTTGAGGAGTTCCCGGTGGAGTCCATTGGGACTGTATCCCATTTTCTTTTAGATAGTCAATGAACTCGATGCTCAAGTACTCTCCACCACGATCGGATCGCAGCTTCTTAATACTTCGTCCGAGTTGCTTTTCTACTTCATGTCTAAAATCTTTGAACCTTTCAAATGTTTCAGACTTGTACTTCATCAAGTACACATACCCATACCTAGAATAATCGTCGGTAAAGGTGGCGAAGTAGTTATATCCACCCTTCGCACTAACACTTAGTGGACCACATACGTCTGTATGGATCAAATCCAAAAGACCCTCGGCTCGTTCCATTTTCCCTTTGTAGGGTGACTTGGTCATTTTCCCTTTAAGGCAAGATTCACAAGTTTGTAGTGATTTCACGTCCTCCAAAGAGAACAATCCTTCACTGACAAAATCGTTCATCCTTCTTAAAGAGACATGACCTAATCTAGCGTGCCAAAGTTGTGCGGGGTTTTGATCTATCTCCTTACGTTTTGCTGATTTTCGCCTTAGGGGCCCCCACTACCTTCACCAACTTCGAACTTGCTGTTTGGGAAGGGAACTCTTTCCTTTATCTTCTTTTGGGAAGAACTCTTCTTTCCAAAAGTAGCAGCAATGAGAAAAAACTTCTCTTTCTTAATGGTGGACTCGAAACTGACCAACATGTTCATTAACTCATCCAAGGGAGGATCTAGTTTGTTCATGTTGAAGTTCACTATGAACGATTCATAGGAACTAGGAAGAGACAACAGGATCAAATCCAACGAGAGCTCGGCCGGGAGGGTGACATCGAGATTCACTAGCTTTTCAAGGAGAGTGATCATTTTGAGACAGTGCTCGTGGACCGAAGTCCCTTCGCGCAGTCTCGCCGTGATCAACTCCTTTGTAGCAGCGTACCTCGATGCCCTAATATTCTCACTATACATGCTATCGAGATGAGCCTTTATATCGAAAGCATGCAAGTGAGACTCATATTTCCTCGCAAGCGCGGGCTCCATGGCGGCTATCATATAGCACCTAGCATGAGTGTCATCTTTGTTCCAAACTTCATAAGTTTCCTTTTCAGCATCAGTCGCTGTAGCAGGTATAGTGGCGGGAAGTCTCTCATTCAAAACATAGAGACGCCCCTCAACAGTTAGCACAAGCTTAAGACTACGCAACCAATCTAGGTAATTAGGGCCATTGAGTTTATTGTCGAGGATTGACATTATGGGATTCTTAGACATAATTATCTGAGACATATAGAGAAGAGGATTATTAGAGATTCCCGTTAAATGATTGTTACAATTAAATGTTTGGACTTATGTTATTTAATTGTTCTCCCACTAATTTTATCGAGTTCCACTTCCCTCTAGTAGACAAACGAGAAAACTGATTTTTCTTAATGGGCTTTAGGTCCAATAGACAAATATAACCCGTAGTTAATCTAGCCCGATTATATTTGCCCAAAGGTAGATCACAATCAATCATATCCACAATATGACCCTAAATTAATTTTCCTCACACTTGATAATGACCTAAGTTAATCTCGCGAATATCAAAATCGTCGTGTGTCAAGTCTAGCCTACCAATCAAAGATGCTCATAGAACTCGACTATGCCAAACTAATGCAGTCCCTAGTTAATCTAGCCGACCACGTTAATTCAACATAACCCTTTTCTATGGCTACCTTCATCGTTATGTCAATTGAATTACAGCTTACTCTACCATAGCACTCCCCGCTAACACGGCTTACTGCACTACAGCAAAGGGCTACACATAATCCAACCGTTGGCAGAAGGAAAGAAATAACTCAACAGATTGGGTTTTTCTTTATAGCTTGAAATGATTCTTAATTAAATTAAGAATGAGGGGTTTTATTAAAAGTTTTATCTCATCAGAAGGTTTGAATAGGTCTATGTGATTCCTACATCTATGTTCTCTAAAGGTATATGGAAACGCATATTGTCCTAAGAGGAACATACGACCTAATTTCATAATTAATTACATTAATTAATTATCGAGTTTTCAAAATAATTATAGAACCTCAACTAGCATAAATCATTCAAATAATGTTGAGGTACTACTAATTAAGTTGAACTATAATCAATATTATATATGTGTTCTATTAATTGAAATCAATTTAACAATTTAAATTAATTAATTAATCTAACACCTATTTACTAAAATAGATGATTGTCGATCCAATTATCTAATTGGGATTAATTGAAAATAATTTTCCAAAAATTAAAATCAATTTGTTTTAAGTTTAATTTTAGAAATCTGAAATAAATTTTTTTTTTTTTTTTTTTTTATTTTCAGTGGACCGGTTCGGCCCAACCGGTCTGACCGGTTCGGACCGAAGCGGTCCGGTTCTGCCCGGTCCAGTTGACCCAAATCAGTGGGCCGGGTCAGTCGGACCAAGAACCGGTCTGACCGACCCGAATCCACGTGGATTCGGTCAACTAGATCGCACACAACCATCGAACCGGCCGGTTCGACCGGTTCGATCCGAACAATTAAAAACCGACATTTTTAAAACAATTTCAGATCCGATTTTCCAATTTTAAACAATTTTAAAGCTGGAAAAATTCTAAACAATATTTCAAAAATATTTTAAACTTACGAAAACTCCCAATTACATAATACGACAATCGCTACTTTAATAAATCGAACATGCATAAATCATAGAATATTATACAACGCAATTAATTACGCAACGAGCTCTGATACCACTGTTGGGTTTCGGGCACGCGTACGCAGCGGAAAACAAAAATTTTATGCGAATTAAACAACTTTAAAACACATAAGCACATGCCCGATAATTAAATCAATTAATTGCGTACCTTTGCGCTTCCAGCGAAATTAAAACAACAACTTGCTTGATTACTTAATCGAAATTAAATCAATTAGCATGCTCGCGTTTAAATCAAATAATCATGCTCGCAATAATAAAACCAGTTTCATGTAGACACATAAAGTCATACAAGTTTCTTATTAAAACGAACATGCATATATTAATTTAAACGTAACCGAATCGAATGACAATAGATTCGAAACATTACCTCTTGAAGCGTGAGGTAGGCGCACTTAGCAAGTCGAGATTGCTACGGAAACCAATCCGTACAATCGGGGCAGCAGCGGTGCAGCGGCAAGAGCGGCGAGACGGCCACGGCGGCGCGTGAATCTCACGCGCAGAGAAGATGGCTAGCTGCTCTTCCCACTCCTATTGATCCAATCTGTTTGCTGATCTGAAATTACAGCCTTGCTCCGACTTCCGTATCTCCATGCGTATTTACTGGATGAATAATTCCTTCTGGACGATGGTAGATTTATGAGTCGTGAAGCTGCTGTCAAAATTTCACGTCCATCCGATCACCGGTTGATTTATGGCGAATTTTCTCGCTGGACAGCGCAGAAAATCCGAGAGCAGTTTTTCAGAATTGCCTTCTCGCATCTTCGATTCTTCAATCTTCCTCCTCTTGGATTTCACCTCGTATACTTCGATCTACTAAACACGTGGCACTAGACACGTAATAGTCAGAATAACGGAAGAAAAGAAAGAAGGAAAGGAATACCGAAAGAGATCGGCCAACGGATGGCCGATTCCGGCGATTTTCCGGCGATGATGGCGCGGTGGCCGAGGGGAGATGGCCGAGCGTGAGAGAGGGAGCGGCTAGGGTTTTTGGACGTGTTGTGTGTTTGTGCAAGACCTATAAATCATGTATTTATAGTCCCTTGCATAAAACCCTAACGGGCTTAAGTTGGACCGGGCCCAACAGCTTAAGCTCGTTAGTTTCTTCACTTGCTCGTCTCTCTCAATTCAATGATCGGAAAATCGTAACAATTACATATTCGGATTCATTATAATGTCCTCGTCATTACAAGTGCCATCTTTCATTTTCCAACTTTCCAAAAGTGGAAACCCTAGTTCAGTGCACTTTCTAAATTTGGAAACTTCCCGATTTAGAAAGTTCACTACAACTTTCGCCTATTCTTTTCCTTTTCTTATTCTCATTCATAATTCCAAATTACGAATGTTGGACCCAATCATATTGACTTCCAATCATGCAAAGATAAACCATTTTATCTCTGACCGTTTATTCAAAGATCTCATGTGCACGAGCAGTGTGACCCTCGATGGTTCAGGTGTAAGCTAGCCGTGGGCCCACAACCCTTTGTGGTCAAAACTCGTCCCCTTAGAGTTACGATTAAGATGAAACTCGTTTCACCTTAACCACCCAACGAATCAAGATTGGCGTCTAGCAACTACGCGTCATGATTCCCTAGATACAAATGAAGTGCCTGCAAGAACCTTCAGATATAGTTAACGTACAGTACGGTCCCTTCGATTCATATGTCCCGATCGAACTAGAGGCATTGGTTCATCGAGACCTCTTTATATGTTCGATGACGGTGCGATCGTTCTAAGTGTTGTAATCCTTACGTGCATGACTTAGAGAATCGAATTCTCTAATCATCACTTAGTCAGCTCTGGCCAGAGACTTAGAATGATTACAAACTTTCAGAACACACAGGACATCCAAGACTATTCTAGCGATCGAATCCCCGACTACAATGCACAGACCTCCCACTAGATTTCGGACTGCACGAACACTGGCCCTTGGGATGGTCCTCGGTGGAACTCAGAGACAGGTCACGATACAGCTGGTCCTCTAGTGAAGTCACGGTGATGTCTAGGTCATAAGGACTAATGGTGTACAACTATACCATAGATATCTCTACTCGATTATTGGGAACCACTTAGAGATTTCTAGGGTGAGGGAGTTCAGTGAACTCGTCAACTTACGAGCACCCACTTATGCATGCCGATATCACAATACCGTTTACTGATGAGATGCAGTACACATACACTAAGTGCTAGTCTTAATGGGAAAGGCCGATATCCTCATTAGTGGCGTAACCCTTCGACTAGGAACACGTTTAACAGTTATGATACTTAAGTAAATATCTCACGATCCTAACGATCAATTACTAGTACTTGTAATAACTGTAAGGACTATATCTATGCTTGTGACAAAGGGACAAAGATATAGAATGCCAATGTGTTTTATCATTAATACGAATAAAGGTTCGTTTATTACAATAATAAATACGAAAGACCACAGCCACAGGTTGGCTTGTTGGTCACCTACTCTAACAGAACATTCCCCCAACTACAGAGTCGAGCACGGTTCTCGAGTTGTCTTGTAACCCATCGTAAAATATTTGCAGTTGGCGCCACTCTTGAAGTCCGTGATTCGGCACCTCCTTACTAACTGTTTGAACCGCTCCCACGTCTCGAATAATGCTTCACCGGCTTCTTGTATGAAATTTTGAATTTCTCTCCGGATTCTCTCAGTTTTTGTTGGGGAGTTGTATGTGTTCATGAAAAGTTGTGCTAGCTGGGCCCAAGACGAGATGGAGTGCGGTGCACGAGTTTGCAACCATTCTCTGGCTACTCCTTGTAGGGAGTGCTTGAACAGGCGGAGTTGCAGTGCTTCGGATGATACTCCGTTCATCTTGTGCGAATCACACGTCTCTAGAAAGTTGACCAAGTGGAGATGTGGGTCTTCATGAGCCAATCCGCTGAATAAACCGTTGTTTTGGAGCATCGTGAGGAGTCCCGCTCGAATTTCGAAATTATTGGCTTCAATGGGGGGCTGCTGGATGCTTGATTGAAACCCATTAAGTGTTGGAACGGTGCACTCATGCAGTGCTCGTTGACGAGGTGGTGGATTAATTAGCTGGCGTTGCTCTTGCTCATTGATGATTTCCCCCACCGCGTTCGGTAGGTGCCCTTGGTCACCTCTCCCACGATTTATCTCTTCGTCCATCGTTGCCGTAGTGTTTTGGGCTAACCGTTGATTTCTCCTGGCTTGCCTAAACGTTCGCTCAATTTCGGGATCAAGAGGTAGCAAGTTCGTGTCGTGTCCTCTTCGCATAAAAAGTACCTAAAAATAAAATAATTAAATAATTAAATAAAATAAAAAAAATATGGCTGAAGTAAGAAAAATTGCTCAAATTTAATATTAGGATAAATAAATAATTTAGCCGTATTCCCCGGCAACGGCGCCAAAAACTTGTTGGGTGCTAAATACCCACACGCAAGTGCACGTATCGCAAACAAGTAGTAAAGTGGACTCGTGAGAGTCGGATGTCGATCCCACAGGGAATACGCAAATTATTTAATCCTAAGTACCAAATCCTAACAATTGCGATTTTTATCCAGCCTACGCAGGTTTGTCAAATTAATTAACTAAATAAAATAAACTAATTAAGAAAGCAATTAAACAAGAGAAAATATCAATATAAAACGTATCTAGGATTTTATCTTCCCCCTATGCGATAATTCTTCACCCAATTAATCTTCTATCATGTAAGTTACGATTCCCGATTATTAACCCAAGACACGAAATTACTCATAACCAGCTGTCGCTGTGTTATAAGCCTATTATTCATAAAAGATTCACTATATGTCTATGCAAACCTAATATAAATAAAGCATTAAATAACAAGTCTCGTAACGGCTACCTAAGGTATTATCTGTATGTCTACGATAATACATGCAATCAACACACGCATTCGGTGAAAAACTACTCGAAGGTTCTTCTATCCCTGTTCTAATTATTAAAACGATCTGTCAATCAATTCTAACAATAACAATTAGCAACATAAATTAGCTACGTTCATGCGCTAAATAAGATCAAGATAGAAGAAATAATCGAAGAATTAAACTTGCATAAAAGTAGAAAAATAGGTTCGAATTACCACATAGGGTTCCAACAAAATCCTAGAATAAAAACTTAGCTACTCATGTTCGTAACGGAAAGCATAATAAAAATACGAGAATTCATAAAAATCAGAAAAGTAAAGTAAAAAAGAAAAACTAGGATGAAGATTCGTCAAGTCTTCGTCTTCATTCTCTTCCTCCTCGATTGCTTGTAGAAAGATGAAAGATAAAAACTCAAGATAAAAGATAATAAAAGATAATTCCTAATTGTATGCTTTTGGCCTTTAAATAGGGTGCAAAAATATAATAGGGCGGGTTTCCTTGTGTAATTAAACTTCCTTCACTGCGCTACCTCGACCATCCGGACGGCCGTGTGAGATTTCCTTCTTAAATCCGGACGGCCGTCCGGTCTTCAATTCTTAAGAATTCTGGTTTTTTTCACTTTTGGCCCACTTTTTCTCCGAATTTGCAATTTTCACCCCATAAGTTGCCAATTCTTCAATTTGCACCTAAAATACAAATAACAACCATTTTAAGCACCAATTATCATTAAAACACACCAAAAGCTCCAATTAAAAGGTACAATTAAGTGTATAAATATACACTTAACAGGAAGTAAGGAGATGGGTTCAAAAGCTAAAGAATCGAAAAGCAAACAAAGTCCGGCTGAACACAGTAAACTTAGCGCTTCTCAGGAGGTAACCCGAGATTTCGTTTTTCTTTATTTTATTTTATTTTAGTTTTGTTAGTTTTAGTTTTTATTTATTTATTTTTTATTTTCTTTTTTTATTTAAAAAAAAAACATGCACACTAATAAGAAATTTTTAGTTTTCAGGGGTTAAATTGCAATTTCTGCAATTATTCACACGGTCGTGCAAGAAAAAAAAGCAGAAATCTCACACGGCCGTGTGAGATTCTCGAGGTGCTACTAGATAAAATCGGCGAGGGGCACAACCGTGCGAAAAAATAACTGAATTCTCGCACTGCCGTCTGAAAAAAAAAATAAAAAAAAAATAATAGGCTTCTGCCCAGAATTTAAGTTTCGCACGGCCGTGCGAACCTCAACAGAAGCATACTAAAGGCGAGGGTGGAGAGCAAACCGGACATGGCCAATACGACTAATTCAGGTGTATTATATCCTTAAACTCCGTGTTAATTACATTGAGGCAATGTAAATTTTAAGTTTGGGGGTGGAAAATTACTTGTTTTTATGTGCTTTAATTTTTTTAGTTTGCATGCCTTAGTTTTTTTTTTTATGTTTAGTTGTTTTGCTTTATTTATTGCTTTTGAGAAAAAGAAAAAAAAATTGTGTTGAGATAAATGCTTCGATGAATCATGATGATGAAAGATGGTTGATGTTTAATGATGAAATTGCTTCCTTTATCTTGATTGTGATTGAATTTTGGTGAGCTTTTGATTCAAAGTGTCGTAGGAAGGAGTCATTTTTAGGAATCACGAATTATGCCTTGCTTTGGTTGAAAGTTTTGTGTTTTAAAACGTGGAATTAATTTATGCTATATCATATGCTATTCGGTTTTAGAACTTGCCTTAGGAATTTACTGTTAGAGTAGGTGACCAACAAGCCAACTTGTGGCTGTGGTCTTTCGTATTTATTATGGTAATAAACGAACATTTATTCGTATTAATGATAAAAAACCTTGGCATTCTATATCTTTGTCCCTTTGTCACAAGCATAGATATAGTCCTTACAGTTATTACAAGTACTAGTAATTGATCGTTAGGATCGTGAGATATTTACTTAAGTATTATAACTGTTGAACGTGTTCCTAGTCGAAGGGTTACGCCACCAATGAGGATATCGGCCTTTCCCATTAGAAGACTAGCACTTAGTGTATGTGTACTGCATCTCATCAGTAAACGGTATTGTGATATCGGCATGCATAAGTGGGTGCTCGTAAGTTGACGAGTTCACTGAACTCCCTCACCCTAGAAATCTCTAAGTGGTTCCCAATAATCGAGTAGAGATATCTATGGTATAGTTGTACACCATTAGTCCTTATGACCTAGACATCACCGTGACTTCACTAGAGGACCAGCTGTATCGTGACCTGTCCCTGAGTTCCACCGAGGACCATCCCAAGGGCCAGTGTTCGTGCAGTCCGAAATCTAGTGGGAGGTCTGTGCATTGTAGTCGGGGATTCGATCGCTAGAATAGTCTTGGATGTCCTGTGTGTTCTGAAAGTTTGTAATCATTCTAAGTCTCTGGCCAGAGCTGACTAAAGTGATGATTAGAGAATTCGATTCTCTAAGTCATGCACGTAAGGATTACAACACTTGGAACGATCGCACCGTCATCGAACATATAAAGAGGTCTCGATGAACCAATGCCTCTAGTTCGATCGGGACATATGAATCGAAGGGACCGTACTGTACGTTAACTATATCTGAAGGTTCTTGCAGGCACTTCATTTGTATCTAGGGAATCATGATGCGTAGTTGCTAGACGCCAATCTTGATTCGTTGGGTGATTAAGGTGAAACGAGTTTCATCTTAATCGTAACTCTAAGGGGACGAGTTTTGACCACAAAGGGTTGTGGGCCCACGGCTAGCTTACACCTGAACCATCGAGGGTCACACTGCTCGTGCACATGAGATCTTTCAATAAACGGTCAAAGGTAAAATATGTTTATCTTTGCATGATTGGAAGTCAATATGATTGGGTCCAACATTCATAATTTGGAATTATGAATGAGAATAAGAAAAGGAAAAGAATAGGCGAACGTATTAGTGAACCTTCTAAATCGGGAAGTTTCCGAATTTAGAAAGTGCACTGAATTAAGGTTTCCACTTTTGGAAAGTTGGAAATCGAGAGTTGGCACTCGTAATGACGAGGACATTATAATGATTCCAAAAATGTAATCGTTACAGTTTTCCGATCATCGAATTGAGAGAGATGAGCAAGTAAAAGAACTAACGAACTTAAGCTGTTGGGCCCGGTCCAACTTAAGCCCGTTAGGGTTTTATGAAAGACATATAAATACTTGATTTATAGGTCTTGCACACATACAATTAAGAGAACACACGTTCATAACCCTAGCCGCTGCCTCTCTCGATCAGCCACCCTCTCCCACGGCCACCACCACCGCGCCGTCGCCGGAAATTCGCCGGAATCGGCCACCCGTTGGCCGATCTCTTTTGGTATTCCTTTCCTTCTTTCTTTTCTTCCGTTATTCTGACTATTACGTGTCTAGTGCCACGTGTTTAGTAGATCGAAGTATACGAGGTGAAATCCAAGAGGAGGAAGATCGAGGAATCGAAGATGCGAGAAGGCAATTCCGAAAAACTGCTCTCGGATTTTCTGCGCTGCCCAGCGAGAAAATTTGCCATAAATCAACCGGTCATCCGATGGACGTGAAATTTTGACAGAAGCTTCACAACTCATAAATCTACCATCTTCCAGAAGGAATTGTTTATCCAGTAAATACGCATGGAGATACTGAAGTCGGAGCAAGGCTGTAATTTCAGATCAGCAAACAGGTTGGATCAATAGGAGTGGAAGAGCAGCTAGCCATCTTCTCTGCGCGTGAATCACATGCGCCGCCGTAGCTCGGATCATCGCCGTCGCTGCATTGCCGTTGCTGCCCCGGATTGCACGGATTGGTTTCCGTAGCAATCTCGTCTTGCTTAGCGCTCCTACCTCACGCTTCAAGAGGTAAACCTTTCGAATCAATCATTGATGAATTCGATTATGTTTAAATTAAATAAGTATGTTCGTTCTTGTATGATTTTATGTGGCTACATGAAATTGATTTATATATTACGAGCATGTTATTTGATTTAAACGCGAGCATGCTAATTGATTTAAATTCGGTTAAATAATTTAGCATGTACGTTGTTTTTAATTTCGCTGGAAGCGCAAAGGTACGCAATTAATTGATTAATATTATCGGGCATGTGCTTATGTGTTTTAAAGTCGTTTAAATCGCATAAAATTTTTGTTTTCCGCTGCGTACGCGTGCCCGAAACCCAACATTTACAAAGTGAAATATTAAATTGTTGAGCAATTTGGGAAGTGATTTGGGCCATCTTTGAACCGTTTGAGCCTTTCAAGCTTACCTTTAAATTTTTATCATTCGAACCTTGATTGAGCCTTGGAGAAACGGTGTTCTTTCTTTTAGCCGAAATAAAGTGGGTAGATTAGATGGAGATTTCTTGATAAATTATCCCTTGGAGTTTAGTTGAATATTTGTTACGTTTTTCGTCTTCTTCTCAAAAAAAAAAAAAAAAAAAAAAAAAGAGAAAGAGAAAAGAGAAAAAAAAAAAGAGAAGAAGAAGAAAATTAGAATAGAAGGGGAATAAAGGACTTGAGAAAGATTTTGAAGTAAAAACTCGAACCATCATGTTAAGAGCAAAAGTGGAGACTTTTGAACTTTTAACAAATCGAGTTAGGTTATAAGTCCTTCGAGGTGAAACAATGACTCCAAAAGCTAAATCCTAGCGAAAACACCTTCAGTCAAGAACAAGAGTTAAAAATTCCGTCAAGTGCCACTCTTAGTGACTAATTGTGAGATGAAAGGAGATGAGTAGCCACTTTTACCCATATGTTCTACCTTGTACCAAAAGCCCAACATTTGAAAGCCAAAAAGTCCCAATGATCCCAAGAGCTCAAATTTTTTGATACTAGCCGAGTAAAGAATTTGGTGAGTCTTTGGAGTTGAATATTATTATGTAAGTATAAATTTTCTCCACTTTTAATTTACAAATATGGAATACTTGAAGCGATAGCATGGTTTGTGGTTTTTAGCAAGGGTGATTGAATACGTATCTTTGAATTACGAGCTTATAAATTTTTGAGAATTGTCATGATAATTGCAAGTTCTGAAAACATGAAATTGACCATTAATCTATGTGATGAGAGGCATTTGTTGAAAGTATTGCTTTAATGGTTGCTAGTTTTTGTTTGGGGGTGTGTTGAGGACAAGCAAAAGTTCAAGTTTGGGGGTGTGTTGATTGTGTATTTCACACTCAATGTATACTTTCTTACGAGGATTTTTGTATACTTTTGTTGATTTAATGATTCTTAATGAGTGGTTTATTGTATTTTAGGTACAAATTGAAGAATTGGAAAAGTATGGGGTCAAAAATGCAATTTTGGAGAAAATATGGGCCAAAAGTGAAATAATCAGAAATATGCTGAAAATTGGCTGAAAACAGGCCCGCGCGGCCGTGCCAAAATTAGCCTATTTTTGGCACGGCCGTGCCAACTGCAGAAGTTGGGCAGAACGTTTCGGCGATTCTCGTGCGGCCGTGGGAGATTTTAACTGATTTTCGCGCGGCCGCGCCAACACACGCTGGAGACAATTTTGGAGTTTTAATCACACAAGGAAACCTAAAATCATCTACCATGTTGGGACATCTATTTAAGGGCAAACCAAGCACGAATTAAAGAATTTTTGAGACAATCTCAGAGGAAGAGGAGCGAGAGAACGAAGAAACGAAGACGAAGAATTGACAAATCTTCATCACAATTCTTCTTTCATCTATCTTTTCTTAATCTATGTCGTTTTATATTTTTATTATGTTTTTCGTAGAGAACATGCGTAGCTAAGTTTTTAATCTAGGATTTTGTTGGAACCCTATGTGGGGATGGTGAACCCGTTTTCTTGAGATTTGATAAGTGTTCGTTTTGCACGATTTTTGCTTATCGAATCTTCGAGTTTTGGTCTTCATTCGTCCGAGTTTCGGCGTTATTTGTATATATTATTGCGTTTCTTGTTTTATTTATATTTTCAGGTTTTGTTAGCTATTTTTGCCGATTCGAAACAATTTTGAAAGCGAAGCCGAGAATCAAGTCAAACAAGAGCAAAAATTGCAATACAGTGGATGGTGGCAGCGTTGGTATTTTATGCATAACTTGTTCATACGGCCTCCGATTGAGCTGATTCAAATTGATTTAGAAAGCCAACTGCAAGGGCTACAACTTTTGTGAAATGCAAAATTGTCAAATTCGGGCTGCAAAAGGGTCAGAACAGAGTTTGAAGTTATTGCAGCGACCATATCGCGATATTCCCTTCCATATCGCGAGGAGAAAACGAAACAGAGAGCTTGCATTTTTGCCATATCGCGCTATATGCCATTTCATATCGCGATATGGGGAGAAACGAAACAGAGAGCTTGCAATTTTACCATATCGCCCGATATTGCCGCTCATATCGCGATATGGGCCTTGGGATGCGTAAAAAATATCTTAAAAGGCAAAGCATACTATAAATAGATCCCTTGTGTCATTTAACAAAGGAGAACTTCTGAGAACTTCTTCTTCGACTTCACGCTTCGACTTCTTCTTCGGTTTTTTGTCGGTTTTCGTCAGTTCTTCGCGGGAAGCTTTGACGAGGGTTTCGACTCGGGTTTTTCATAAGCTTTTTCTTTACGTTTAGTTTATGGTTTCTCGTGTTCTTCATTTGGATGCTATGTTTGTAATGAACTGAGCATTTTCTTTTAGGGAAATGAAACCTTGTATATATTGATTTTGATTTCCAGATCTGTGATCTATTTGTCTTTCTTTGATTCTGTTTATGTTTTCCTGTATTAAATGCTTTCGATTGTTTGGCCAACAGTTGAATTGATTCTAAATGGGAATGAACTCGAGAGAGGATTTCTCGTTTGATTTTAGGAAAACATAGCTCGGGTTGTGGAAACGGAGACGTGATGCACCTCGAGTAGCCCTTAAGGACTTGACCTAAATGCTCTCTTAATATCAGGTTCTGAACGGAGACGTCGGACCTGTGGGTAGACTCTAACTACACTGGAGACGGGGGTTAGGGTATTTTAGTGTCTGGGTTAGCGAACATAGAATTGACAATAGATTCGGATTTATAGATCTTTATCGATAGTACACTGGTGGATTTTACCCTAGAAGCCATCACACGTCGGAATTCTTCGCTTATACTGGCGGACCGTTGTTTTTATTATTGTTTGTTTGTTTTTAGCTTCATTTCATCCCCCAATCCTTTTGATTGTCTAGATATAGTTTAGGATAGTATAATTACGGTACTTGGTAGATTTAGGAACTTAATTCCCTGTGGATCGATATCTGGAATTCACTATTCTACAAAACGCGATACTGTACACTTGCGGTTTTTTCATACGTAGGTTTTACGCGTATCAAATTTTTGGCGCCGTTGCCGGGGAATTAGTTAATCTTGAAATTACTAATATCGTTACCAACTATCCTTACTTTACTTTAGAATTTTTTTTTTCTTTTCTTTTTCTTTTGATTTTTTTTTTATTTGTATAGCAGATTTGTATACATCGATGGCCTCGATTTATGATCTCTCTCTTTGCAAGATTCAATCCAGAGCTGATTACATTCAACATGAGTTGGAGGATATTGAAAGACATCGAAGGTTGAACCCAGAAAATGGAATTGCACAAACAAATGAGCACTTCTGCTATCTACAAGAAGAACTCCGCTTTTTGGCAAATATTTTCGAAAATTTTCAGAGATGTCACATTCATAAACCACATCCGACCATCCTTTATGAAGACAACGAGGTATTTACAGATTTTCGTATGAACGATGAGGTTGAGCACCTTGAGGGAATTATTCATCCATTTATGTAGATACTTTTGCATGTGATGAGAGTGAGATGAAGATGATGGTAGAGGAACTTGACGAACAAAATCCTATCCACATTGTCACTTCGGATTTGATTGTGACCGAGGAGATGAGTATCAAATTCGACGTAGAGCTTACTCCAAAGCTCGAATATCTTGTATACGAGTTTGGGAGATCGGTAGGCAAGCAACCCATCCTAGTCTCCTACCGACTGATTTCCAAAGCAAACGAAAAGTACCATGGGTTGGGATGGTCGTTACAAGATTGCAATCTAGTCCATGATTTGATTGCAAAGTATATACCAAGACTGATGGATGGATGCGCAATCTACAAGGTTTTGGATTGGACATAATCCGTCCAAATTGTGTCGAGCCGTCGACAGTAAAACAGGCGCTAAATGGGAGGCTACCCATTATTTATTTCTCGTCATTTTGTTATTATTTGTTTTTGTCATTTTTGCATTTTTTTTCTTTATTAAAGCTAGATTTCACCCATTTTTCTTGATTTTTGCCGGTATCTCGTCCCCAAGGAAAGAAGAGTAAGAAGTCGGGAAGTCTAGACAACTCCGGCAAGTCGCCCTCGGTGCCAAAATCCACGGCACCCCGTGCAACCAAAGAACACTTTCGCAACCGTAGAACACTGATCAATCTGCGGCAAGACTGTTCAGGGCGTATTTCTTTCTCATATCTTTTATTTTTCGCATTGAGGGCAATGCATGATTTAAGTTTGGGGGTGAGTTTAGCTTATTTTTCTTTTTGGTCTTTTGCATGCATATCATATAATTTAGTTTCATTTATGTACTTCAATTTCCTTAATTGTGTTATTTTTGTCACATGCATTTCATTTAGGATCGAGTGTAAGTTGCATTTCCGGATTCTATTGAAGCAAAGCAATTAATGAATTAGTAGATGGGCTAGTTGATTTTAAAATTGAAATTATGGATAACCGGCTAATTATAGATGTACCTTCCGACTGCGTTTTTGCAACTTGTGTGGATAGCCTTTCGAATCCTTTCCGATTAAGCTTGAGCACACTTTTCTGAGGGGTATAATAGTCTGAGGTTTGGAGGGCGAGTTAGAATTGAATTATGTGTTCACGATTTCCAGTTGTTGGCTAAAAGTTCTATCAATGGTCTTTACATTTTTATTTTATGTTTATGTTTAAAAAAAAAAACAAAAAAAAAAACGAGAAAAGAGAGAAAAATAATAATTTATGGTATTGTTGTGATTCACGCTTTGATTTCCCCGCGTTTCTGACTCGAGCTTAACCCGTTGGGTGCACCTCGTCGCCTAAGTCTCTCGAGCTGTCGAGCTTGGGGGTTTCTTGGACTAAAGTTCGATACATGAATCAGGGAGATAACACAGTGGTGTCGAGCCTTGCACGAGTCACGATTATGCCCGTTTCAAAAAAAAAATGAGAAAAGAAAAAAAATGTGATGAAAATCACCAAAAATATTGTTGTTGTCATTTCTTATTTTGAATAAAGAGACCTACTTATGCCCAACTCGAGTTTTTGAATTTCAGAATCAAAACTTACTTTTCACCCACATTTCTACTCAAAACCCTCGATGATTGTGTTTATTGTTTAATTACGGATTCTTGAGTCTATCTTTCATTTTGGTGTTGAAACAACTAATTGCGTCGGTGAGAAAGTCGAATATCTTAAGCCGTATGCCATTCTGAGATTTTAGGTTATCTAGCTCGTTTTATCGTTGGAATTAATTGCAATGCTTTGACCAATCCGGCAACTTTGTGGGTGTGTTGTCTGAAAACCCTCACGAGACACAACTCGTCCTTTGGGGGTACCCAGGGGTTCAACGGCTTGTTGCATACGCTAAATGCAATCGTGATTCCCTACGTTAGTGGCCTAGTTTTAGTTTGTTGTTTTTATTTTCTTTTTGTTGTAGTTTCGTTTTGATTTACTCGGGACGAGTAAAGATCTAAGTTTGAGGGTGTGATAAGTGTTCGTTTTGCACGATTTTTGCTTATCGAATCTTCGAGTTTTGGTCTTCATTCGTCCGAGTTTCGGCGTTATTTGTATATATTATTGCGTTTCTTATTTTATTTATATTTTCAGGTTTTGTTAGCTATTTTTGCCGATTCGAAACGATTTTGAAAGCGAAGCCGAGAATCAAGTCAAACAAGAGCAAAAATTGCAATATAGTGGATGGTGGCAACGTACGGTATTTTATGCATAACTTGTTCATACGGCCTCCGATTGAGCTGATTCAAATTGATTTAGAAAGCCAACTGCAAGGGCTACAACTTTTGTGAATTTCAAAATTGTCAAATTCGGGCTGCAAAAGGGTCAAAACAGAGTTTGAAGTTATTGCAGCGACCATATCGCGATATTCCCTTCCATATCGCGATATGGGAGAAAACGAAACAGAGAGCTTGCATTTTTGCCATATCGCGCGATGTGCCATTCCATATCGCGATATGGGGAGAAACGAAACAGAGAGCTTGCAATTTTACCATATCGCCCGATATTGCCGCTCATATCGCGATATGGGCCTTGGGATGCGTAAAAAATATCTTAAAAGGCAAAGCATACTATAAATAGATCCCTTGTGTCATTTAACAAAGGATAACTTCTGAGAACTTCTTCTTCGACTTCACGCTTCGACTTCTTCTTCGGTTTTTCTTCGGTTTTCGTCAGTTCTTCGCGGGAAGCTTTGACGAGGGTTTCGACTCGGGTTTTTCATAAGCTTTTTCTTTACGTTTAGTTTATGGTTTCTCATGTTCTTCATTTGGATGCTATGTTTGTAATGAACTGAGCATTTTCTTTTAGGGAAATGAAACCTTGTATATATTGATTTTGATTTCCAGATCTGTGATCTATTTGTCGTTCTTTGATTCTGTTTATGTTTTCCTGTATTAAATGCTTTCGATTGTTTGGCCAACAGTTGAATTGATTCTAAATGGGAATGAACTCGAGAGAGGATTTCTCGTTTGATTTTAGGAAAACATAGCTCGGATTGTGGAAACGGAGACGTGATGCACCTCGAGTAGCCCTTAAGGACTTGACCTAAATGCTCTCTTAATATCAAGTTCTGAACGGAGACGTCGGACCTGTGGGTAGACTCTAACTACACTGGAGACGGGGGTTAGGGTATTTTAGTGTCTGGGTTAGCGAACATAGAATTGACAATAGATTCGGATTTATAGATCTTTATCGATAGTACACTGGTGGATTTTACCCTAGAAGCCATCACACGTCGGAATTCTTCGCTTATACTGGCGGACCGTTGTTTTTATTATTGTTTGTTTGTTTTTAGCTTCATTTCATCCCCCAATCCTTTTGATTGTCTAGATATAGTTTAGGATAGTATAATTACGGTACTTGGTAGATTTAGGAACTTAATTCCCTGTGGATCGATATCTGGAATTCACTATTCTACAAAACGCGATACTGTACACTTGCGGTTTTTTCATACGTAGGTTTTACGCGTATCAAGATTATGCAATTATGATTTTATGATTATTTCTTCTACTTGTTATGATTGTTAGTGCATGAACTTGATCAATTTATGTGCTTTATCTGTGATTAATGGGATTGACTCGACAGAGCTATTTTGATAATTAGACGGTAAGTAGAAGAGCCTTCGAGTAGTTTTCACCGGATGAGTGTGTCAATTGCATGTGGTGTCGTAGACATACATATATCACCTTAGGTAGCCATTTACGAGACTTGTTAGTGAATGCTTTATTTAAAATTGGTTTGCATAGACATATAGTGAATCGTTTATGAATAATAGACTCATAATACACGCGACAGCGGGTTATAAGTAAATTAGTGTCTCGGGTTAATAATCATGAATCATATATTTCATAATTGATGGGTTTTGGGTGAGCAATTCTTGCATAGGGGGAAGATAAAATCCTAGGTCCGTTTTTATTGATATATTCTCGTGTTTATTTGCTTTCATAATTAGTTTAATTATTTAGTTGATTAAATTTGACAACTTTGCGTAGGCTGGATAAAAATCATAATTGTTAGAATTTGGTACTTAGGATTAGATAATTTGAGCATTCCCTGTGGGATCGACATCCGACTCTCACGAGTCCACTTGTACTACTTGTTTGCGATACGTGCACTTGCGTGTTAGGTATTTCGCACTCAACAGTTACCCGAGGGGTAGCTACAGTATGCGCAGCGGTTTAGAATTTGAAATTGGTTAACCAAAATGGAAGCCCTCAACGTAGATAAATTGTTCGATAAAAGGTCCCTAAGAGCAAACTATTGTACAGATATTTGGCAGCCATACACCCAGCTCACTGTTTGCATTCGATTCTTCAGCACCTCGGATCGCAATCGTATAGCAGGGAAGTCTTCGAAATTTATAATGTCTTTCCTATGACGTGCGAAATAAGAATATTATGATTTGTTGATATCCTCTATATACGTGCAAGTTGTTATGACATGAGCATGTTAATGGTATAATGAACTCGGATCTTTGAATTCCCTTTAGGAAAATTTATGGTTTTTTCTGAAAATTGGATTTGGTGATATTTGGCTATATATTTATGGAAGTTAGATATTTTATAGTTCGATTGTCGAGCCAGGTTATTGTGCTATCCAATGCTTTCTAAACTAGTCTCAAAAGGTGTGGATACATGAAAATATAATCGTAATTTGAATTTTCGCTTGATTTTGATAAACTATAAAGTTGTACACGGGCTGACTTGAATTTATTTCGCTAGAGGTTCGATTTTATTTTACTGTTTTGTACAGGCATGTTAGTTAGTCGAAGTGAATTTTACTTGATTATCGCATAATATCTGTTAAGTTTGTCATTTTCATAGGAAAAGTACTCAATCATGACCATGATTATCTAATTGAACTCTTGAAGAAGCAAGTGAAGCTATTTTATGTCAATGCGTCTCTTGTTTGCGATTTGATTTCTATTTGTTGTTCGTTTTTTGTTGGGTATAGAGTAGAATAACTCGCGAATTATTCTATATAGATAGAAACTCGACGAGATGGATTTTCCTCAGAATAAGCTCAGCTTTAGTGGGATTTCTCGAAAGAGCTCACGGTGTTGGACATTCCCCTAACTTGCGAATGTATTGGAGCTCGGCTTTCTTGGGGGTCGGACTCTCTAGCTCTGATCACTTGGAGAGTTGCTCGGTTAGACTTTTTGAAACAACCCTGTATCGGACAACCCGGCTGGCTGATCTTCTCGATACTTCCGCGTTGGTCTATGAAGCTCGCGCCTACCTCTCGAGAACGAATTCATGTGATTTCAGGTTTCTCTTAGTCACACTACGAGGTGAGTTCTAATTTAATTGTGTGCATAAATCTCAAAGGCAATAAGGTTTATATTCTGAAAATTATTTTGAGGAATCTTATTGACCCGATAAGCAGTGCATCTTTACGCTATTATGTAAGATGATGAGTTTGAGATCTTGTATAACATGTTTATTACTTGAGTATGTTTAAGAGTTAGAATATGGATATTTTTGCTATAGGATTCGGTCATCAATTCGTGCGCATTGATTTTTCAAAAATTGGACTTTTTCGATATCTGTTAATCAAAATTACGTATTCAGTAGCTCGATTTTGATGTTGCGAGTAACTACTAGTTTGTGCATGTGCTAATTTTTGCAAGAGGTTTGAATTTGTTTCGCTATTTTGTACAAGTATTGTAGCTCGTCATTATATCACATACTATCTGTTAAATTTATTATTAAATATGTGTGATAACTGACAAGTGACTCTATCATGACCCCGATTATTGAATTGAATTCGTGAAGGAGCTCGCCTGTTGCGAGTGGGGCTATTTTATGTGAGAATAACTACCAAGAAGATTGTACACCTAATGTTTCTTGTTTATGATTTGATTCCTGCATTTTGTTCATTCTCCGTTGGTTGTAGAGTAGAATACTCGTAAATTACTCTAGAAAGTTAATGATTTGGTGAGGTGCGTAGAGTCGTATATATTTTAATTTTAGGTAATTGATTTGCGGGCTCCGGCCCCGTGGTTTATTTGACTTCTCTTGACATTGAGGGGTCTCCTCATAAAATGTTTTTCTAACTCAAACAATGGATATAACACGATCAGAATGCTACTGTGAAGTGGAGGATATGAAACGAAAGTCGAAATCGTTTGTCGAAATTTCTGAAAACAGAATCATACTAGAGTCGCAATCGCATGAGGCAGTCTTTTTCTTGACACGTTAGAACTGAGTTACAATTGACTGCAAAAAATCCGAGATGAACATATAAATAGCATCGAGCCACTTGAAGAACAACTACGGGAGAATGAACTCATACTTGACCTGTGAATGTATTGGAACCCGACTTTCTTGGAGCTCGGACTCTCTACCACTAATTGCTTGGAGGTAGGTATCCCATAACTCGACCCGATGGTTATTCGACAAGATCTGGTCGCCGATTAAGGTATTGGAGTTCGGATTTTAATATAGCGATGAGGTACAGTATGACTGGTTAATTAGAGAGGACAAATGTTAAAACTTCAATGAATTATTTGATACTAGTGGACATGTTAATATTATAGTGATATTTGCAGACTAATATTAATACTCATGTGCTTATGATTTATCATATTTTTCTGGCTTAGGAATCTGTCAAGAAAGCTCGGTTTGAGGTTTTACCGGCTTGCCGGTTTGCCGAGCAAGTCCGGATTCACCTCTCGAGATCGGATTTGATCGGATTTGTGGAAGCCGCATTTGCTTTTAAGGGCTCATATGGATCTTGTCCATCTCCTAGTAGCTCAAGTTTCGTCTGTGAGGTCGATTCGAATATAATAAATGCGATGTATGACTTAATATTTATTTATATACAGAGGGAAACTTTTATGATTTCTAATCAGTCGGCAAGTGCTAGAGCTTTGCCATGAAAAGAATGTGAGATGTTGAAAAATATATTTTCGGTAGTCTCGATTTGTAAATGAAAACTCGCGAGTATTGGGAAGCACGAGCTTCTCATAATTCACGATAATGAGCACGAGTTCGACGAGACGAAACGAAAAATCTATTGGAATATTGGGAAGCATGAGCTTCTCATACTTCACGATAGCGAGCACGAGCTCAATGAGGCGAAATGAAAAATCTACTGGAATATTGGGAAACACTTGTTAGAGTAGGTGACCAACAAGCTAACTTGTGGCTGTGGTCTTTCCATTTATTATTGTAATAAACAAACCTTTTTTTTTGTATTAATGATAAAACACCTTGGCATTCTATATCTCTGTCCCTTTCTCACAAGAATAGATATAGTCCTTACAATTATTACAAGTACGAGTAATTGATCGTTAGGATCGTGAGATATTTACTTTAGTATTATAACTGTTAAACATGTACCTAGTTGAAGGGTTACGCCACAAAAGAGGATATCGGCCTTTCCCATTCAGAGACTAGCACTTAGTGTATGTGTACTGCATCTCATCAGTAAACGGTATTGTGATATCGGCATGCATAAGTGGGTGCTTGTAAGTTGAGGAGTTCACTAAACTCCCTCACCCTAGAAATCTCTAAGTGGTTCCCAATAATCGAGTAGAGATATCTGTGGTATAGTTGTATACCGTTAGTCCTTATGACCTAGACATCACCGCTAGAGGACCAGCTTATCGTGACCTGTCCCTGAGTTCCACCGAGGACCATCCCAAGGGCCAGTGTTCGTGCAGTCCGAAATCTAGTGGGAGGTCTGTGCATTGTAGTCGGGGATTCGATTGCTAGAATAGTCTTGGATGTCCTGTGTGTTCTTATAGTTTGTAATCTCTCTAAGTCTCTGGCAAGAGCTGACTAAGTGATGATTAGAGAATTCGATTCTCTAAGCTATGCACGTAACGATTACAACACTTAGAACGATCGTACAGTCATTGAACTACTAAGGAGGTCTCGATGAACCAATGCCTCTAGTTCAATCGGGACATATGAATCGAAGGGATCGTATTGTACGCTAACTATATCAAAAGGTTCTTGCAGACACTTCATTTGTATCTAGGGAATCATGACGCATTGTTGCTAAACGCCAATCTTGATTTGTTGGGTGGTTAAGGTGAAACGAGCTTCATCTTAATCGTAACTCTAAGGGACGAGTTTTGACCACAAAAGGTTGTGGGTCCACGGCTATCTTAAACCTGAACCATCGAGGGTCACACTGCTCGTGCACATAAGATCTTTGAATAAACGGTCAGAGATAAAATGGTTTATCTTTGCATGATTGGAAGTCAATATGATTGGGTCCAACATTCGCAATTTGGAATTATGAATGAGAATAAGAAAAAGAAAAGAATAGGCGAACATCTTAGTGGACTTTCTAAATCGGGAAGCTTCCAAATTTAGAAAGTGCACTGAATTAGGGTTTCCACTTTTGGAAAGTTGGAAATCTAGAGTTGGCACTCGTAATGACGAGGACATTATAATGATTCCAAAAATGTAATCGTTACAATTTTTCGATCATTGAATTGAGAGAAACGAGCGAATAAAAGACTAACGAACTTAAGCTGTTGGGCCCGGTCCAACTTACGCCTAACCTAAGCTAGCCGCTCCCTCTTTCTCTCGACTATCTTCTCCCGTGGCCACCACCGCCATCGCCGTCGCCAACTCGCCGGAATCGACCACCCCTTGGCCGGTCCCTTTTTGTAATTCTTTCCTCTTTTCTATTCTTCCGTTATTCTAACTACTTCGTGCCACATTTTAGTAGATCGAAGTATACGAGGTGAAATTCGAGAGGAGAAAGATCGAAGATTGAAGAATCAAGGAGCAACACACGAGCCGACGCCGCACGCAATCCCACGCGCCGCCCGAAGACAGCGCGTGAGCCACACGCGCCGCCGTAGCTCGCCTAGCCGGTGCTGCCAATTCGCCGTTACTTCCCCGGATTGCACAGATGGGTTTCCGTGGAAATCTTGCTTCGACTCGTACGCTTACCTCACGCTTCAAGAGGTACTAATTCGAATCCTTGTTTATTCGATTAGTCTTTATTTAAATTAAATATGCATGTTCGTTAGTAAGCAAACTTGTATGATTTTATGTGACTACATGAAATTGTTTATATTAATGCGAGCATGATTATTTGATTTAAACGTGAACATGCTAGTTAATTTAATTTCGATTAAGTTATTAAGCATGTATGTTGTTTTTAATTTCGCTGGAAGCGCAAAGGTAAGCAATTAATTGTTTTCAATTATCGGGCATGTGTTTATGTGTTTTAAATTCGTTTAATTCGCATAATTTTTTTGTTTTCCGCTGTGTACACGTGTCCGATTCCCAAAAGTGGTATCAGAGCTCGTTGCGCAATTAATTGCGTCGTATTTAATATGCTATATTTTTATGCATGTTCGATTTATTAAAGTAGCGATTGTTGTATTATGTAATTGGGAGTTTTCTAAAGTTTAAAATATTTTTGAAATATAGTTTAGAATTTTTCCAACTTTAAAATGGTTTAAAATTTGAAAATCGGATCTGAAATTAATTTTTAAACATCGGTTTTGTTAATTGTTCGGATCGAACTGGTCGAACCGGCAGGTTTGATGGTTGTGTGCGATCCAATTGACCGAATCCACGTGGATTCGGGTCGGTCAGACCGGTTCTCGGTCCGACTGACCCGGCCCACTGATTTGGGTCAACTGGACCGGGCAGAACCGGACCATTTCGGTCCGAACCGGTCAGATCGGTCGGCCGAACCGGTTCACTGAAAATAATTCAAAAAAAAAAAAATTTCAGATTTCTAAAATTAAACTTAAAACAAATTGATTTTATTTTTTGGAAAATTATTTTTAATTAATCCCAATTAGATAACCGATTCAACAATCATCTATTTTAGTAAATAGGTGTTAGATTAATTAATTAATTTAAATTGTTAAATTGGTTTTAGTTGATAGAACACATATATAATATTGATTATAATTCAACTTAATTACTAGTACCTCAACATTATTTGAATGATTTATGCTAGTTGAGGTTCTATAATTATTTTGAAAAACTCGATAATTAATTAATGTAATTAATTATATAGTTAGGTCATATGTTTCTCTTAGGACAATATGCGCTTCCATATACCTTTAGAGAATATAGATGTATGAATCATATAGACCAATCCGAACCTTGTGATGAGATAAATTTTGTAATGAAAATCTCTCATTCTTAATCTAATTAAGAATTATTTCAAGCTATAAAGAAAAACCAATTTGTTGAATTTTTCTTTCCTCTGCCAACGGTTGAGTTATGTGTAGCCCTTTACCGTAGTGCAGTAAGCCGTGTTAGCGGGGAGTGCTATGGTAAACTAAGCTATAATTCAATTGACATAACGATGAAGGTAGCCATAGAAAAGGGTTATGCTAGATTAACGTGGTCGACTAGATTAACTAGGGACTGCATTAATTTGGCATAATCAAGTTCTATGAGCATCTTTGATTGGTAGGTTAGTTGACACACGACGATTTTGAATTCGCGAGATTAACTTAGGTCATTATCAAGTGTGAGGAAAATTAATTTATGGTCATATGGTGGATATGATTGATTGTGATCTACCTTTGGGAAAATATAATCGTGCTAGATTAACTACGGGTTATATTTGTCTATTGGACCTAAAGCCCATTAAAGAAAAATCGGTTTTCTCGTTTGTCTACTAGAGGGAAGTGGAACTTGATAAAATTAGTGGGAGAACAATTAAATAACATAACTCCAAACATTTAATTGTAACAATCATTTAATACGAATCTCTAATAATCCTGTTCTCTATACCTCTCAGATAATCATGTCTAAGAATCCCATAATGTCAATCCTCCACAATAAACTCAATGGCCCTAATTATCTAGATTGTTTGCGTAGTCTTAAGCTTGTGCTAACCGTTGAGGGGCGTCTCTATGTTCTTAACGAGAGACTTCCTGCTACGATACCTGACACAACGACTGATGCTGAAAAGGAAATTTATGAAGCATGGAAGAAAGATGACGATCATGCTAGGTGTTATATGATAGCCGCCATGGAGCCCACGCTTGCGAGGAAATATGAGTCTCACATGTATGCTTTCGATATAAAGGCTCATCTCGATAGTATGCATAGTGAGAATATTAGGGCGTCAAGGTATGCTGCTACAAAGGAGTTGATCACGGCGAGACTGCGCGAAGGGACTTCGGTCCACGAGCACTGTCTCAAAATGATCACTCTCGTTGAAAAGGTAGTGAATCTCGATGTCACCCTCCCGGCCGAGCTCTCGTTGGATTTGATCATGTTGTCTCTTCCTAGTTCCTATGAATCATTCATAGTGAACTTCAACATGAACAAACTAGATCCTCTCTTGGATGAGTTAATGAACATGTTGGTCAGCTTCGAGTCCACCATTAAGAAAGAGAAGTCTGTTCTCGTTGCTGCTACTTCTCGAAAGAAGAGTTCTTCCTAAAAGAAGAGAAAGGAAATAGTTCCCTTTTCGAACAACAAGTTCGAAGTGGGTGAAGGTAGTGGAGGCCCCAAGGCAAAGGTCAGCAAGCAAGTTGATGATGCTTGCCATCATTGTGGAAAGAAAGGACATTGGCGCCGCAACTGCAAGGCTTACCTAAAGCAGAAAAGTTCTGAAAAGGGTATGCATTTCATTGACGTAAATTTTTCTGCCAATTCTTCTTCTTGGGTATTGGATACTGGCTGTGGCTCACACTTATGTAATGATTTGTAACTCATGACAAGAAGTAGAAAGCTTAGAGCAGGTGAGACCTACCTAAGGACGGGGAATGGAGCAAGAGTTGCTGCTGAAGCCATTGGCACAATTTACTTAAGTGTTTTGGATTCTAGTTTTCCTCTTGTTTTGAACGATTGCTTATTTGTTCTGTCTCTCATTAGAAACCTTATTTCTATTCATGCATTAGATATTGAAGGTTTTACTTTTGTTTTTGGAAATTTGATTTGCATTATACAAAAGAATGAAAATTTGATTGCAAAGGACGACTATTAAACAACTTGTATGAACTAAATCCAAATAAAATTACCTATTAATTTTATATCAGCAAAACGTAAAGTGATAGATCAAAACCCCGCACAACTTTGGCACACTAGATTAGGTCATGTCTCCTTAAGAAGGATGAACGATTTTGTTAGTGAAGGATTGTTCTCTTTGGAAGACGTGAAATCACTACAAACTTGTGAATCTTGCCTTAAAGGGAAAATGACCAAGTCACCCTACAAAGGAAAAACTGAACGAGCCGAAGGTCTTTTGGATTTGATCCATACAGACGTATGTGGTCATCTAAGTGTTAGTGCGAAAAGTGGATACAACTACTTCGCTACCTTTACCGACGATTATTCTAGGTATGGGTACATGT
Organism: Erythranthe guttata; assembly: GCF_000504015.1. Next base: position 1,496,417 of record NW_012194586.1, read on the forward strand.
ACTTGATGAAGTACATGTCCGAAACATTTGAAAGGTTAAAAGATTTTAGACACGAAGTAGAGAAGCAACTCGGACGAAGTATTAAGAAGCTGCGATCCAATCGTGGTTGAGAGTACTTGAGCATTGAGTTTATTGACTATCTAAAAGGGAATGGAATACAATCTCAATGGACTCCACCTGGAACTCCTCAACTTAATGGAGTTTGCGAACGTCGGAATAGAACCTTATTAGATATGGTTCGATCTATGATGGGGTTCACCAACTTACCGGCATAATTGTGGGGTCATGCACTTCGCACTGCCGCGTATTTGCTGAATAGAGTTAACATCACTGAATAGAGTTAACACCAAAGCACTTAAATCCACACCTTATGAACTTTGGCATTCCCGGAAACCCAACTACAAACATATTAGGATATGGGGTTGTGCCGCTTATGTGAAGCGATTAGTGGGAGATAAGTTGGATAGTAAATCCAACTTGTGCTATTTTGTGGGGTATCCCGAAGACTCAATGGGATACGAATTCTATTATGTAAAGGAAGCAAAGATGTTTGTTTCAAGAAATGCCACTTTTTTGGAAAGGGAGTTTCTATCCGATAGAAAATGCAGCATGGTAGAACTTGAAGTAGTTCAAGAACCGCAAAATGAAGTTCAAGCGCAAGAACAAGTAATCGAACCAATACAACAATCCACTAATATACCTCCTGAACCTACGGTCCGTACATCCGAAAGAGTTTTGAGAATGCCGAATAGGTTATTTCTCCTCGAAAATGATGAAGATCATGTTGATCTTGGACAAGATCCAAGAACATACAATGAGGCCGTATCGGATGCGGACATGGGACATTGGCTAACTGCCATGAAATCCGAAATGAACTCCATGTACTCCAACAAGGTGTAGACCTTGGTAGATCCACCTAAGGGAATTGTTCCCATAGGCTGCAAGTGGATCTATAAGAAGAAAATTGGAGTGGATGGAAATGTATCGACCTGTAAAGCTAGATTGGTAGCGAAAGGATATACTCAAAGGCAAGGTGTTGACTATGAGGAAACTTTTTCGCCAGTCGCGATGCTGAAGTCCTTTAGGATTTTGCTGGCCATAGCTGCGTGGTATGACGACACGATATGGCAAATGGATGTGAAGACCGCCTTCCTTAATGGAGACATTGAGGAAGAAATTTACATGGCGCAACCGGAAGGTTTCATATCTTCTGGAAGTGAGCAAAAGGTTTGCAAGCTCCAGCGATCCAATTTTGGATTGAAACAAGCATCCCGTAGTTGGAACATTAGGTTCGACTCAACTATCAAAGAGTTTGATTTTGAGAAGAATCCCGAGGAACCTTGTGTATACAAGAAGGTTAGTGGGAGGGCAGTGATATTTTTGGTGCTTTATGTTGATTACATTCTACTCATTGGGAATGACGTAGGAATGTTGCAACAAACAAAAGCATGGTTGTCCACACGTTTCTCAATGAAGGATTTGGGTGAAGCATCTTATGTATTAGGAATACGCATCTATAGAGATAGAGCTAGAAAGATGCTTGGCTTATCCCAAAGCCTGTACATAGACACCGTTATGAAACGGTTTAGCATGGAAGAATCCAAGAAGGGATTCTTGCCAATGTCCTATGGGGTTCATCTCTCGAAATCTATGTGTCCTCAAACACCTAGTGAAATCAAGATGATGAAAAAGACGCCTTATGCTTCTGCCATAGGAAGTATAATGTATGGCATGCTGTGTACGAGACCCGATATTGCGTATGCTGTGAGTTTCACAAGCCGATATCAGTCTAACCCCGGTCCAGCTCACTGGAAGGTCGTGAAAGATATCCTCAAGTACTTATGAAGGACTAAGGATATATTTTTGGTCTATGGGGGTGCCGAGTTGAAATTAGAGGGCTTCACCGACTCTAGTTTTCAATCGGATGTGGATGACTGGAAGTCGAACTGGGGATTTATATTCACGCATAATGGTGGTGCCGTGTGTTGGAAGAGTTCCAAGCAAAGCACGACGGCTGATTCCACTACCGAAGCGCAATACATTGCAGTGTCCGAAGCTGCAAAAGAAGGGACTTGGATAAGGAAGTTCATCCAAGAGTTGGGTGTTATTCCTAATGCTAATGATCCAGTACCGTTGTATTGTGATAACACCGGAGCCGTGGTGCAAGCTAAGGAGCCGAGATCTCATCAGAAGTCGAAGCATATTTGGAGGAAGTATCATGTGACCCGAGAAATCATTGATAGATGTGAAGTTAAAGTAGAATGAGTTACCTCGGAAGAGAACGTTGCAGACCCCTTCATGAAGCCTTTACCGAGATCGGTCCACGAGAAACATCGAGAGTCGATGGGATTGCGATTCATGGGTAGTCGGCTTTAGTTCAAGTGGGAGATTGTTAGAGTAGGTGACCAACAAGCCAACTTGTGGCTATGGTCTTTCAATTTATTATTGTAATAAACAAACCTTTTTTTCGTATTAATGATAAAACACCTTGGCATTCTATATCTTTGTCCCTTTGTCACAAGCATAGATATAGTCCTAACAGTTATTACAAGTACGAGTAATTGATCGTTAGGATCGTGAGATATTTACTTAAGTATTATAACCGTTTAAAATGTTCCCAGTCGAAGGGTTACGCCACAAATGAGGATATCGGCCTTTCCTATTAAGAGACTAGCACTTAGTGTATGTGTACTGCATCTCATCAGTAAACGGTATTGTGATATCGGCATGCATAAGTGGGTGCTCATAAGTTGACGAGTTCACTGAACTCCCTCACCCTAGAAATCTCTGAGTTGTTCCCAATAATCGAGTAGAGATATATGTGGTATAGTTGTACACCATTAGTCCTTATGAACTAGACATCACCGTGACTTCACTAGAGGACCAGCTTTATCGTGACCTGTCCCTGAGTTCCACCGAGGACCATCCCAACGGCCAGTGTTCGAGCAATGCGAAATCTAGTGGGAGGTATGTGCATTGTAGTAAGGGATTCGATCACTTAGTCAGTCATGGATATCCTATGTGTTCTAGCGATTTATAATCTATGAAGTCTGTGGCCACAGCTGAAAGTGTCATAATTAGAGAAATATGTTTCTCTAAGTCAAACACGAACGGATTATATAATCAAGAACGTCCACACAGTTATTGAACTCATAAAGCGGTCTCGAATAACCAATGCCTCTAGTTCACTCGGGATATATGTATCGAAGGGATCGTACTGTACGTTAACTATATCACAGAGTTCATGCAGAGACTTCATTTGTATCTAGGGAATCATGACGTGTATTTGCTAGACGCCAATCATGATTCGTTGGGTAGTTAAGTTGAAACTAGATTCGACTTAATGATAACTCTAGGGACGAGTTTAAACCACAATGGGTTGTGGGCCCACAACTAGCTTACACCTGAACCATCGAGGGTCACACTACTCGTATACCTGAGATCCTTAATGCAACAAGCTATGATTAATTAGTTAATCTTAGTGTAATTGGAAGTCAATGTGATTGAGTCCAACATTTGTAATTGTTAATTACGGATAAGAATAAGTAGAGGAAAAGAATCCGACGGAAATTTTGTGAACTTTCTATATTGGGAAGTTTCCCGATATGGCAAGTCCTAATTTAGGGTTTCCAATTTCGGAAATTAGTAAATGGCAAAGTGGTACTCGTATCGACGAGAATTTGTGCTTGTCGTCAAAATATAATTTTTTGTATTTTTACGAGCATTTTTTTGTTAGAAACGAGCCGAGAAAGAGAGTGGACTTAAGTTGTTGGGCCTAGCCCAACTTAAGGCCTGTTAGGGTTTTCACAAGGAGCATATAAATGGGATTTATATGTCCTGTGAAAGACACACAACAACGAAACGTAAGAATGATGAAACCCTAGCCTCTCTCCCTCCATCAAGCAGCCGAAACCCTACCTCCGCCACTAGCCGTCGCGCCGCCGCCAGTCGCCGCCGCATCGGCATCTTCCTTTTCCCTTCGTTCTTCTTTGTTGTATTTAGCCTATCACGTATCTAGTGCTGCGTAGATAGTTGATTGAATATACATTGTGAAACTAAACAGGACGAAGATTGTTCTGCCGGCAACGCAACCACCAGGGTTGTCTCCATGCACCCCCACGCGCCGCCACAAGCTGGTGATGTGAGAAGACAATTTTGAAAAACTGCTCCCGAATTTTCTGCGCAGTCCTGCGAGAAAATTGGCCATAAATCACCTCGTAAAATTTTGATAACAACTTCAAGAATCATAGAAATACAATCAGAAAACCATGGAGATATTAAAGTCGGATCATGCCTGTAGTTTCAAATCAGAAAACATGTTGGATCAGTAGGAGTGGGAAGAGCAGCTAGCCATCTTCTCGAGTCTTCGTTCGATTTACGCTTCAAGGGTAAAATATCATTTTCCCTAACTAATATAAATAGTAATTAATTTATATTAATTATGATTAATGTATGTTAATTGATTATTGAATTACATGAATCTATATGTTCAATTGTGTGTTTATGTGAATCGTTCGTTGAGCATGTTTATTATTTGATTTAATTTCGCGAGCATGCTACGATGATTTAATTTATGTTATTTAAATTAATTATATACGTGAGCATGTTTGTCGGTGATTGGAACCAAAAAGGTACGAATTAATTGTAATTATTGTGCACTTGATTGTTTATATAAATAAAATAAAAAAAATTATTTTCTGCTGCGTACACGAGCCTGATCTCCAACATACTGCACTATTGGTGAAGAAGTATAGAGCTCAAGATAATATGAATACTCAGAAGAAAGAAAATGTTTAGCACCACACCCTTTTTTATAGTGAAAAAATATAGTTATTGGGAAGATAATAAAATTAATATCCAAATTAATTTTGCATTAATTACAATTTTAAATTTATTTGAATTCAAAAGAAAAACCGATCAATGCTCTTAAAACAAATAATTGATGCAAATTGTCACTCCACAAAATTGACCAAATCTTTCAAATGAAATTATTAAAAAGAAACGTGTGGGAATATATGTTAAGCGACAATTAGAAAAATAATGGGAATTTGATTTAATTTTTTATTAAAATATCCAACAGTTTCTAACTAGAATAAAACAACCATACAGAAAGCACCAAATGTCCCAAATAAATAATATGTTCTCTTCAACAAATGCCTAAATACCTTGCAAACAATCTCCTACTATTATGATTAGGGTGGAAAACAGACGGGCGGAACAAATAGGATCAATAATAAGCTTTTTAGGTTTTTTTTTGAGGAATCTTAATTTTTTTTTGATTATTTTGGAATCTTAAAGTTTTTTTTTTTTATTATTATTTTGGAATCTTAAAGTTTTTTTTTTTGGAAATTCGGAAGTTTTCGAAATTTTCTAAAAAGGGAAGAAAAAGAAAAAAAAAATCGATGACACCTTCATGTTTGTGCAATCACAATCACCCATCAACTATGAATCTTCTTACACGTCCACCCTTATTATCATAATCTTCTAGAATGTATGGAATGATCTCTTGTTTGTATTCATTTTGTGCAAAAAAAAATTTTTAGATGTACCACAATCTCATATTTACTAGCCAAGAGACACATCTTATTATCATCTTGTTTGAATATGTGAAGCCGAAATGGTGTAAAACGGGTACAAATTGGAGAATATTCCACATAATCTAGAAGATTCCACTAAATTTAACACATAAGACTAATAGTTCAGGGATGGTTGTAATTATACAAACATGAGGTTTATTTTATTTATTTATTTATTTTTATTTTTTATTTTTATTTTTATTTTTGTAATTTAACCTTAACACGAAGAGTTGGCCGTAGTTTATCCTCAAGACTAACCAACCCAACGACGAACGAATATCTCGAGTGCTACACAATTAAGAACTTTCATTCTCTTTAAATAAATAAATTAACAAATAACACATGAATAATTCCTAATATTAGAAATTTTCATTCACACGGTTATAATTTTTTTTCACCCAAATGCCCTCCATTTTTCTCATGAAGTGCACCAATCACCTGGTCATGCCCATTCCACTCAACATGATATGCAATGCTGTCTTGTTTGAGTATATTCAGATTCAGTTTGATTATTGGATACAATTTGCTACTACTTTTACTAGCTAAGTCCCTTTGTCGACGAATTCTCTTCATTAAGATTATTCTGATCATGTTAACCATCAAAATTATTGGTTCTTCTCTATCTTTTCTTATCATTCCATTAAAGCTGTCACATAGGTAGTTATGAAACATATCACGCTTCAGGTAAGTACTAAAATAAGCTCTGTACCAATGTTGAGGTAATCTAGCAGACAACCACTGAAATGTCTTACTATCAACATTCTATAACTCATTCATCATCGCATTGAAGTCCACAATTCATGTTGATAATTTCGCCCTCCAGAAAAGTTCCTTCAAACGCAATTCTTTGTGACTCAGCTTGAAATTATCGTACAAATGCACAACACAAAATTTGTGCTCAACGCCCGTTAACAATTTTTCAACAACTTCCAGTAATCCTATCTGCTTATCTAACATTATAGTCCACTTATTACTATTACTAACGTCCACATCTTCAATTAAAAGCTCCAGAAACCACAACCATGAATTGGTCTTCTCTTTCTCAATAATAACATATTCAAAAGGGTACATACTGTTACCTAAAATGCTATTCATAGAACGTTTTTTACTTGCTTGCTTGCAGTGCAATTTGTTTCATTTGTAACTTTCCCCAAAAAAACCAAAATTCGCCCGCTATTCGTGGGTTATATTACGAAATGAATTCAACAATTTCGTGTATTTGTACACGAACTATACGTGTTTATCAGTATAGAACAAGGAGGACGAAACTGAGGGTTTGAAAACGTTCTTTTGTTTCGTGGCAAAGAACACGAAATAGCAACTTACATTTCGTGGTATTTTACACGAAATGTAAGCTAAGGATTCGTACAATATGGTACGGAATCGCTAATTGAGTTTTTTTATTTAACACTCAAATAAATACAATAAATTAACATAAATATTCTTAAACTCAAGTAAAAAAATTGACCTAAAATTAAAATACAAATACAACTTGAACTAAAATTCAAATACAAATATAAATTACAGGAAAATAACATTTTGTAAACTATCGACCAGACTTTAATTGTTCGTACAAGAGTAGTCGGGGTTTGAACATTTTGAGTAAGTGCCTCAGGTTTTTAGCTCTATGATGTACCCATGCCGGATGGATAGGCGGTAGATGACTATTCGCGACCAAATTAACAAGCATGAAATGATTGTTGTGCAATGTCACAACAATCATACATGTTAAGTGACCACTTCCAAACATAAGAAGGTAAGTCGTACTCCCTACTTGGGTCAAAAGTACCACTATTTCACTATATTTGGTAACAATGTCCAATTCCATTTCATTCATGTCCATCCAATAAGCTTGTGCACAAGGGCCTGAGGGCCAGTCACACTTGCGTATCACCTCAACGTATCTAGTACTGCCAAACATCACCGTGTACACATTAACTGTTAGAGTAGGTGACCGGCAAGCCAACTTGTGGCTGTGGTCTTTCTCTTTTCTTTGTAATAAAACAATCGTTTTTCGTTCGTAATAATAAAATATCTTATTTGGCATTCTATATCTGTTATCCCATGCAAGCAGCATAGATATAGTCCTAACGAGTTACTCTATTACTGTGAGTTGATCTAGTAGAATCGTGAGATAACTCAGCAATGTAATGTAACTGTTAAACCTTGTTCCTAGTCGATGGGTTACGCCAATAATGAGGATACCGGCCTTTCCCTTTTGAGACTAGCACTTAGTGTATGTGTACTGCGTCTCATCAGTCCTCGGTGTTGTGACATCGGCATACTTGAGTGGGTGCTCATACTGGATGAGTTCACTGAACTCCCTCGCCCTAGAAATCTATAAGTGGTTCTCATTCATCGAGTAATAGGTTTCTAAGATATAGTTGTACACCATTAGTCCTTAAGACCCAGACATCACCGTGACTTCACTAGAGGACCGATTGTATCGTGACCTGTCCCTGAGTCCCACCGCGGACCGCTCCAAGGGCCAACGTTCGTGCAATCCGAAATCTAGTGTGAAGTCTGTGCATTGTAGTAGGGGATTCGAGCGCTTGAGTAGTCATGGATGTCCTGTGTGTTCTGACGGTTTATAATCCATGGAATCTCTGGCCAGAGTTGATAGTGGGGTGATTAGGGAAATGTGTTTCCCTAAGTCGCACACGAACGGATTTATAATACCTAGAACGTGCGCACGGTTATTGAACTTTATAAGAGGTCTCGGTGAACCAATGCCTCTAGTTCAATCGGGACATGTGCTACGAAGGGATCGTACTGTACGCTAACTATATCATAAGGTTCTTGCAGGCACTTCATTTGTATCTAGGGAATCATGATGCGTAGTTGCTAGACGCCAATCTTGATTCGTTGGGCACCGATTTGATCGGGATTAGGTAAAATGAGTTTTACTCTAATCGGGACTCTTGGGAGGAGTTCGTATAAGAACAATGTGTTGTTCGAATCACAAAGAGTTGTGAGCCCACGGCTAGCATACACCTGAACCATTGAGGGTCACACTTCTCGTGTAATATAGATCCTTGATAACAACAAGCATAGATTAATGTGTTAATCTATGAACGATTGGATGTCGATATGATTGAATCCAAGATTCGCAATTGTGAATTGCGAATTGGAATAAACGTAGAGAAAGAGAGACATGCGGAATTTAGTGAACTTTCTAAATTGGGAAGCTTCCCGATTTAGCAAGTCCACTGAAGTGGAAGTTTCCAATTTTGGAAATTGGAAATTTCGAAGAGGCACTCGTATCGACGAGGACTTTGAGCTCGTCACAAATATAATTTTGTTATAATTTTGTGGACGATCGTTTGTTAGAAACGAGGCCGACAAGGGGATGGGCTTAATGCATCAGTGGGTCAAGCCCAATGACTTAAGCCCGCTAGGGTTGAAAACCCTAGGTATAAATAGACCTCAAAAGGAGTTTTGAGTTCAGATTTTTCAGCACAAAAACCCTAGCCGCTCAACACCTCTCGGCCGTTGCATCTCCGCCGCGCCACCGCCGACCACCGCCGGAAACGCCGCCGGTTTTCTCCTCTTTCTCCTTCGTTTTATTCGTGTTGTTATCTAACTCGTTTATATCTAGTGCTATAGTTCGAGTGGGTCGAAAATACGAGGTGAAACCTAATTGGAGAGGAGCTGCTGCCCCGACGAATCCGTGCACCACCGCACGCGCCGCACCGCCGCTCACGCGCCGCCGCTGCCGCTGCCACGCGCCGCCGCTGCTGCTGCCGTTCGTCGCCGTTCGTTGCCTGCTGGATCAGCTCGGTCCAGCCGTGAGGTGCAGCCCCGTGGATTGGTAATTAGCAGCTTGTACGTGACTCGTTCTAGGATTTCGATTCGTCGAAATCGCACGCTACAAGAGGTAATTAAATCGGAACTTTCGTAATTCGATTCGAACATGTTTGTATGATTATTAATTTGCGAGCATGAGTAATACGTGATTACATGTTTCGATTTTGTTAAATGATGAATAAGCATGTTTCGTGATTTTTCGGTTTTATGTATTTTTCAATTAAATCGAAAATTACCATATGTATGGCGGAAGCGTTAAGGTACGTTGACTATGTGATTAGTATTGCATGTAATCGAAACTAGTTCGATATAAAATTTTTAAATTCCGCTGCGTATACATGCACGATCCCCAACAGTGGTATCAGAGCCACGGGTTAATCAACTCCCTTCTCACTTGTGGCCATCTTTCTTGATCCCCGTACACGGCTTGAGCAACGCACGGTACCCACAGTTGCCATCATCCATCACGTTAACATAATCTTGAATAAGACGGACCATAAATCTGGGCACGAAAGAATAAAAGTTGATTCCTCCACGTGCATGTATTGTAGGGGTAGCAGATTCTTGTGTGGGAATACGAAAACCACGAGCTTTCATCTTCGATTAAGGCGGTCCATATATGTTTCTATCAATCTTTGCTTTAGGAATCTTTGTAGCAGGGGAGGATTGACGACCCATGGAATCACAAGACGACTTAATTGTCTCCTCATCAATATGATACTACCATCCGGAAGGGTCTCTCTTTGCCGAGTTATTCTTTGGTCGTCCTGTGGTCTTAACAAATGATGGCTCGGGCAGATGTGACGTAGCCGGATAAAAGATACCACACAATGAGGCCACGACATTTATCTTGCTCATGTAATTCATCTTCTTCAAATGGAAATTCAGGTCATCAATCTGTCTATCCACAATCGCGTTGCGGTTTACTTGATATTCAGGTAGATCCGAAGGTTCAACTGCCATGGTACTCCATAATGGATGTAAGTATGAAATGACGAATGTGTCATTATCTTCCATTTTCTGCACAATTTTTCATGCGTAAGGGATCCCATGAGTATTCCAAAGATAGTGTATGCAAATACTCGAATCTTGTATCGCAGGGGACTCCATCTCTTGATCCAATATCTCAAATGCCAGATGCGTAACGTAACAAATTAAACCCTGAAAACACAGCCACGCTGCAGTATGCTTCTTTATCTTGGATGATAATGAAAAAGCGCACTTCAGCTGACAAATTTGGATATAAACTTGGTCCCGAAGTTTGCCTTGCACGTTATCCAAACCTCCGGTCGAAGCATTTAACCAACCCTTTGGAGAAGAATGAGCACTCTCCACCCCTATCCGATTATAACGACAATCAGATTACAATATAAATATTCTTTTTATATAATATATTTTATCATTTAAATAACTAAAACATGTAATACTTGTTGGTTCTCGTGTTGCCAACATGATACACATTGCAGGTATAGGTTCGGATAAACTTCTCCTTGTATATCCACCACACATCATTCAAACACTGTATCAATCTAGGATATCCTGCACACCGTCCAACAATTTCATTGTAATTGTAATGATACTCATCTTCAGTTTTTGGTTTCACCAGCTTAGCCCACACCCCACTTCGGAATATTAGACCTTGGTCTTTGTTGCCTCCCATAAATTTCGTCGCATTTGCCTCAACATTTATGTTTATATGGAATATTCACATCATATGATACGAAATTGGAAAGACCCAACTCCCCGTCTGTCAGGATCGCATCAGGTTCGACACCATCTAACAACTCTCTAAAACAATTCAAAGTCCACTCGTAGGTGTTTGCATCTTCATGTGACATAAATGCAACAACAATCGTAAAATTACTCCAAACGGGAGTTATCCCAATTATTTACAAAACAGGCATTCCATACCTACATCAATGTTTTTTTTTACACATATTTAAACATTATAATACATTATAAAACTACAATCATAATTTAAACAATCGTACTTTTTACTTACTTAATGGTTCTGTATGTGCAGTCCATTAATATAACATACAGGAACAACCGTAGTAACTTAATAGATTCGGGGCATGCAAACATAACATCCGTTATTGTGTTACTCGTTTCACTATCGATGCAATGCCAATATCGATACTCGCCTTGTTGAAAGTTATGCATTAGAAACTGAATAACAGTCATCCTCTCCATTTCCTCAGATTTAATCTTGGCCAACTCACAGTAAACATGCTTCATAGAGGTTTGTATCGTCGAATCATCCTTCCTCAATCTATCCATGATTAACATTGGCTACACGTGAGAATTTCTCAACTCTTTAATTCTTGCTTTCTGTTGTGGACTTATACGACTAGTCTCACATGTCCGTGAGGAAACAAAGCCGGAGGATGAGTATACTTGCCATCGCTGACAGTCAACCGCCATAATTCATCAAACCTTGAAGTTTTGCCAATCAATTTGAACGGAAAACTACATTTTTTTGATCCATTGTTTCTAGCATCTTCCACACCAATATTCGTTTGTCGGCCATGTCCATATTTGTCACATGTCAAATATTGTGCCTTCTCCCGTCTAGAATGACAAATCAAATGGTGAGAATGACTAACTGCAGTTTCTTTGGCCCCCTTGATTAACTCTTCCCTACTATCGAACACAATATCGACTTATAAGAAGTCAGAGAAATCTTCATATTTGTTTCGCTCCAAAACTGCGGGATCAAAATACAAGTTGTCTTCATATGGCTGCTTAAAATAGATAAATTACTTAAATACTTGCACAAAAAAAAAAAAAAAAAAAAAAGAAAAAGAAAAAAGGGGAAACACTAGGGATTTCGTGTATAAGTACACGAACTAAGTGTGTACATTTCGTGTACAAATGTACGAAACACACAGCAAAAACAGTTTACTGTTTGTTTCGTATTGTTTTGTACGAAATATGAGTTAACATATTGTTTTGTATTGTTTTCTACGAAATTATTGGTAAAACATAATATGATGTTAATTTCCTATAGAAAACCACAAAATTCAATGAAGAATTTCGTGATATCTTACACGAAACGACTAAGAATCGACAATTACCAGACAAAAACGTAATTTTTTACCTCATTAACGCGATCGATGTTGGCCATCTTGATAATTGTTGTGTTATAACTGATTGTAGAAAAAAAAATCACGATCTACAAAGTTCGGTATATTTGGAGGTCGAGAGAATTTGGAAAATGTTAAAAGGTTTATCTACAAATGAATTATTTTGCAGTGTAACTGGGAAAAATTGCAGTGATAATAGAAAACCCCTACTGTTATGCCCATCTTTGCCAACTACATTAAGAAGGATCTGTTAATTTATATGCCTATAAATTAAGTTAATCCCGAGTTGTAACAACTTGAGTTGTCGAAAAAATATTTGAGTTACAACTATAATTCTTATGTTAACACAATTATATTCTACTGCAACCAGATAAAAAGAACACAATAATTAATGTGGTTCAGACACAATTGTGCTCTACATCCACGTGGACCGCAAACACGATTTCACTAGTTCAGATTTACAATGTACATTAATAGGACTTATTAAAATAATTAAGACTCTCTCTTTAATTCTTTATGCCGTTCTTGTACACAACTTGAACTCCATGTCTCTTCCAACAACAGCTCCACACCGCGTGCCTCGAACTCCTTTCAGACATGAACTCCCTTCAGAAACGTGGTTGATCTCCCTTGAGATCTATACAGCAAATTTGTATATGTTGACACATGCAACGATGTATTCCCTTATAACGCGGGCCAGGCGGCGGGCGCGGGAGGAAGAAACCTAAAAGACTAAGAGAAGACGCTCAACTCTTAGGTCCTTCAGTCCAACACAGGAAAGCGCCCTCTGTTCCTAATCTTATCCGTAAGTAAGATCTATTCATAGTTGGTCAGTCCCCTACGACACGTCTTCTCGCTTTTCATGAATGTGTCTCACCCTCCGCTTATGCAGGTTTGACCCGCCTCTGACTCTGCTTGCTTCTGGCGTCCCTCTATCTTGTCTTGCTGGAGGTAGATTTGATAAAAAAAACGGTTGATTATTCGGATTGGTTCTCGCATCCCTGTGCCCAAAAGGATGGGCGAGTTCGGTTTGAGTCTTCATCGATCGGGTGAATCTATATGCTCCGGGGTGGTGAGACGAGGTGTAGGGCAGTCTGGTCAGCGCATCATCCTGATCTTGGATCGAGCCCAAGTCATTTTAGAGAAAGTGGAGCGGTGAACCGCCTAGAAACATGGAATTAGAATCTTTTCCTGATCTTCGTGAGGTTAGTTGTAGCTTTGAGATCTCCTGTGCCGGATTATACCAAATCCTATGAGCCCTTGGGGAACCATCTAATGCTTTACTAGACTAGCTGCTGTATGGCGCAAAAAAGAGCTCGTTAGGATGTGGTGAATCCAAACGCTTGCGAGAGGAAGATATGCTCTTTGGAGAGCACATTACGATGAAAGTTCTAAGCTGCAGAAACAAGATTATTAATGTTCATAGACGCTTTGATACTAATTGTGTTTCATCCTCCTGGCCTTTCGAATGAAACACATGTTAAACAATTTAATAAAATAAAATAAAAAAAATATCCGGACCTGGTCCAGGGTCCAAGAGTGGATGGACAATTCTTGAACTCTACCCACACAATGGTTGTTTGGACCAAAGTGGAGTTGATGGCAGAACCCGATCTTGGATTTGCTCGCGTTAAGCATTCGATTTCCTTGTCAAGATTCCACGTGGCTGGTACTCTCCCTCTTTAGGGCTTGACACACTCCATAGATCTTATCCGCAACAAATGGATATTCTTAAGAGAAGGTCTCTCTCTTGTTACGCGATGCTATCTTATGGAAGGTCTGCACGAGCCTCAGAGCTAGCCTACTATCAAGAAGCTCCGATAGTATTGACCGGGTGAGAGCAATGAAGCCGAGAAGCTAAGCTTGACCTACAGCGTTCGGAGACCAGGAACAAAGCTCAAAAGAAGACTCTGGATCGCCTTGCATGGACAAAGAGAGATAAATAAGACAGAGGGGGGTCTTCAGCTATGCCACTTTTGGTATAGTTAGGGCTGTCCCCTCCGCCCAAAGTGCTAATGTGCCACTCCACCCGTAGAGCCCGCGGGTCCCATTTTCGATGGCGTCCCCGTCTCTTTTGAATGGGTCGTCAACACGCCTCAGGCGTATGAGTGGTACTTTTTTAACCAGGTGCACATACCAGGGGCTATTACCAACGCGACAACGATAGAGAAACTCTTAGAATTGAATGGGCTACACTTATACAGCCAGGCCAAACATATTGTGATTCGCCTAGCTGGGTAATACCTTTTTGAATAGATCCCACCCAGACATACTAGAATGCCACTTATATCCTTTAAGGGGTGAGCTAGATCTTTCCTCTGCCATAGAGTGTCCATGCATGGATTCAAAGCATTGAATCGACCGAAAGCCTTTCTTTAGTGTGGAGGGGGAAACCTTGACTCTCCCAGTCATGTCAATCATTGCGATTGGCCGAAGACTAAAGCGAAGAGTGTTCTTCTCCATGTGGATTCTTAAACTGAAACCTTCTTTTCCGCTTTTCCCTCTTAAATGGTCGAATCAGGTTCAGTGCGAATCTCCTATACTAATCTGTCCACTGATTACCAGTGTCATCACCTTCAGGAGTTCAAGGTAGTTCGCCCGAGGAGCGGCTATGGAAGACAAGAAGCGATTTCCTAACTCCCACGCATGGAAGCATAGGTTCAAGCTGCTCTTGGGTCCTTATCACGTCACAAGACGATGAGGATGCAAGGTCCTCAGGAAGATCGAACTGGTACAATGGATTTACCAGGGCTAGAGTCATCATCATCCATTCCTGCAGATAAGATTTCATTAAAGCTTACATTTATAAATCCCATGACAGTCATTGGTCGTTCATTATAAACGCGGTAGGCCCTGCTGTTCAGAGAGTAACCAAGAAACATACCTTTATCTCCTCTTGCAGAAAACTTACCGAGTTGTTCTCTATCATTCAAGATGTAACATTCACACCCAAAAATATGAAAGTAACTCATGTTGGGTTTCTTACCTTTCCATACTTGATATGGAGTTTTCTTAGTACCTGGTCTGAGATATACACGGTTTATAGTAAGAAAGCAATACTCATAACTTCAGGCCATAACTTTGTGGCTACTCGTGCTGAAATAAGCATTACTCGTGTCATCTCTTGGAGAGTTCTGTTCTTTCTTTCTGCCACACCATTCTGTTGTGGTGTCTATGGTGCTGAGAACTCATGTGAAATACCATGTTTATCACAGAACTTTGAGATTGTTGAGTTTTCAAGTTCTCTTCCATGATCACTTCGAATTCTTCCAATATTGCTGAATTTCTCAATTCACAATTTTTTACATATAGTTTTGAATTCATAAAAAGTTTCTGACTTTTCCTTAATGAAACGTATCCAAGTGAACCTTGAGAAATCAACACTCACTAAAACATACCTTTTTACACCAATGCTCTCCGTCTGCATTGGGCCCATTAAATCCATATGAATGAGTTCCAAGGTTCTGCTAGTCCCTGCATGATCTGTGCTCTTATGAGATGTCCGCACTTGTTTCCCCAACGGACAGTCACCACATGACTCTTGTTATTAGGGATCACTTGGGGTACTCCCTTCACACAACCTGTATTAACAAGACGAATTAGATCATAAAAAAAAATGACCTAGTTTCCGATGCCACAGATCAGTGAGATCAGAGGTGGTGTGATGACATTGGTTTGATTGATCTATCTGATAAATTTTGTAGCAATTGTCTGATGATCTGTAACAAATTAGAACGCACCTTTTGTTTTCATTTAACACTTCACACTTACGCTTTGTGAACAATACCGAGTCGTATTTATCACACAGCTGACTTACACTCAGGAGGTTTGACTTCAAACCTTCGACAAACAGAACATTGTCTAGATTTGGTAACCCTCCAACACTCAAGTTTCCTTTTCCTTTCACGTAAGCCTTATTTCCATCTCCAAAGGTGGCATCTCCACTAGACATGTTATGCAAATTTTTCAAGTGGTTCTTTTCACCTGTCATGTGTTTGGAGCCTCCACTGTCAAAATACCAAGACTTAGTAGCACATGCATTTAAAGATAAGATAGCCAACCAACAGTTTGTATTATTTTTAGTCATCCATTTTGTATTAGAGTTTTTTCTTTGGGAATAGATATCCCACGCAGCGGAACTGGATGATTGATATGCTAACTGTTTATTAATCAGTATCCATCTTCTAAAGCATTTAGGCCTAACATGCCCCAATTTGTGACATAAGTGACAAGTTGGAACAAACTTAGTTGCATGAGTTTGGGTGGTCACACGATGTGAGGTAGGATTCACGAATCTAATTATATAGTTCAAACTAGTGTTAACATTAGACCGTCCTCCTGTATATCCGAGACCAACTTTCTTGGGATTAGAAGGATGAGAATTTATGATTTCATCTAATCTATTTGAGGGAGGAAATGCAGTACGATTTAACTTACGAACTGGAGCCTCAGACATTGTTGCAACATGTGGTGGAATATTTTGTTAATCATGCTTCGACTGTATCTTTGGAAAATGATTTTTCCTGATCTTCTTTGGTCTTTCACCATCATAATCCTGCAAATATTTTAACAGGTCTTTCATATTGTCAATGTCTCTCTGAGCAAAGTCCTGTTCTACTTCAAAAAATTTAATTTCCATCTCAGTTTATCGATTCTGTCCTTCGGATCCTATTAACAACTTCATTTTCTTCCTCCTGTTCCTTGATTCTTTTTTTGAATACTTTGTTTTCATCACCAACTTCATGACATTGTTTTAGAAGGTCATTCAACTGTTTTTGAATTTGCTGGATAGAATGTTCACCATCTTCCTCTGATTCATCATCCCCTGTGGACAGAAAAGATGGATTCAAATTTTTGTGATTCTCATTTTTATGCATGACACGCATACTTGAGATGTGATGGTTCAGTGCATATATTATCATCTGGTGTGTGTTCAGTGATTCTGCATGTTCCACAGAAATCGTTGTTTGATTCATCATCACTAACTTCACTCTCATCATCAGACTCTGAGTTGTCATCACTCCAGGTTGTGGCAAGTTATTTTCCTTGTTTTTTCAGTGTGTTTACACATTTTGCATGGATATGATCATACCCATGACATTCTCTACATCGAATTCCCTTCCTGACTTCTTGCTTATCTGTAGGAATCCTGGATATTCTTTCGAGATTTGTAGGATGTCCATTCCTTTTCACGAACTTCCAAAAGTTTTTTGCTATAAGTGACATGGATTTTGTTCAGCTTTACTCCAGCCTTTTTCATGCTTCTCAGTTTCGATTCCTTTTTCATCTGTGGCAACGAGTCGTTTCCATCCAGTCAGAACTGTGCGCCAAGCGTCTTCATCCATTGATTTTATGAACATCTTCAGCTTGGTCTTCCTATAAGAGTAGTTGGTTCCCGTAAGCAGTGGTGGGAGAGTGGTGGAACCTCCTTCCATATGAGAACTCATAGTACCTGTTGGCGCCAGATTTCCGACTATTGAAGATCGAGCAAATTCGCCGAGTTTTTGGAATTAAAAGATTGGCAAAGATTTGTTTTCCATATTTATTTTGGAATTTATTAGAGTCCCATTCTTATAATAATTCTATTTGGACTTAGATTTATTCCATGTATTTTATTCTAGTTAGTTATCTTTTGTACTTATCTAGAATATAAGTAGAAATCAACTAGGATTCTATTAGCTAGTTAAATAGATTTCTTGGGGTTCAAGTTAGGTTTTAGAGGTTATTTTCGTGGCTATATAATCCTCCAATACATAAAAGAACCGTGTGCATTATTTGGAAGAAAAACCACTTCATAGCATCGAATGTTTGCTAAGGCGTTCTGCGGAGAAGGACTGTGCCATTGTTGCACTGTGCCGTCGCTGTGTGTGCCAACATATATAGATCTGCTGTATATATCTCAAGGGAGATCAATCGCGTTTCTGAAGGGAGTTCAGGCCTGAAGGGAGTTCGAGGCACGCGGTATGGAGCTGCTATTGGAAGAGACACAGAGTTCAAGTTGTGAACAAGAACGACATAAAGAATTAAAGAGGGATTCTTAATTATTTTAATAACTCCTATTCATGTACACTGTAAATCTGAACTATTGAAATCGTGTTTGCAAGTCCACGTGGATGTAGGGCACATTTGTGTCTGAACCACATTAATTCTTGTGTTTGTTTACTAACTTTCAGTAGTTTATAACTGTGTTAACACAAGAACTGTAGTTGTAACTGAATATTGTTCCCACAACAACTGTTACAACTTAGGTTAATAGATTTTCATAGGCATATAAATCTACAATTGGCATCAAGAGCCGGTCACTAGATATACTTAGTGTCTCATTTTGGGAATTTGATATATTTGCTTTACTTGTTGTAGGATGAGTATTCACAAGGAAGGCAGTTCAACTACACGTCTCCCAATGCTAGATGGAACGAACTATACGTATTGGAAAACCAAGATGAAGATGTTCATCAAAACAATGGATGAAGATTCATGGCGTACAGTTCTAACAGGGTGGACGAGACCTGTGGCCAAAACCAGAGAAGGTGTTGAGTATGAAAAACACGAAGAAAACTGGAGCAAGAAAGAACAGACAGTGGCAAATACCAATTCAAAGGATTTAAATTATACATTTAATGCGGTTGACACCAACCAATTTAAATTGATATCTTGGTTGTGAATGTGCCAAAAGGGCATGGGATATTCTTCAGACAACCTATGAAGGAACAACCTCAGTAAGACTGTCAAAACTCCAGATGCTTTCCATTGGCTTCGAAGAGCTTAGAATGAAAGAAGATGAGACCGTAGCCGAATTCAATTCGAAGTTGTGCGACATTGCTAATGAAGCTCATGGCCTTGGAGAAACATATCTTGAAGAGAAACTTGTGCGCAAAGTTCTAAGATCTCTTCCAGATCGATTTTCATACAAGATAACTGCGACTGAAGAGGCTAATGATGTTGATGAACTCCATTTTGACGAGCTCATAGGAAACTTGCAGACATTTGAGAACAAGCTGAGTATGAGTAGAATGGACAAAGAAAGAAATTTAGCTCTGCAGTCAACCAATGTTCCAACTTCTGTTGTTCTGACTACTGTTATTTCCACTCCTGTTGTCCCAACATTGTCTGCTATTGAAGTAGAACTTATCAAATTAATGCCATGTATTGCTGAAAATTTTGATAAGATGGTCAAAGTAAATGAGAATCCCTCAAAGGCTGACACACGCCTCAAGAAAAAAAGAATTAAGTGTAAAGAATGTCAAGGATTTGGTCATACTCATTACGAGTGTACAAATAGACTAAAGAAGCAGGGAAAATCGGTTACTACTGCCAAGAGTGATGACATGAAAGACTCCTACGAGGAGGAAGACAAAAAGGATGGAAACCTTTTCTGTGGGACTAGCACGATTGTTCAACCGATAGCTGAGGCTATAATGCCAGTGCAGACATCCGTCAGGTATGAACATTCCCTGTCTGATCACCTTGTTAGTCTAAACTCTTCTTCTAATACATGTGAACCAGCTCAGATGATAAAGAGGAGATTACTGCAGCAATGATTCAACAACAACAAGATGAATTGCTAAAAACATGTCTTGCTGTAGATGAAATGAATAATACCTTGAAGACACAAGTTGCTGAGCTCGAGAAAGATAAAGAGGTACTTTTGTTCAAATTGAATACTGCTGCAAAAGATGTTGAGAAACTAAAACAACAGTTAAATTTAAAAAAATCTCAACCTCCTGCGAGTAAGAAAAAGAATGTGTGTAAGTTTGACAAAGAGGTTGATCCTAAAAACACTTTTTTGAAGAAAACTGATTGTCCTAACAACTCGCATGGCTTAAAAAACCAAAAGTTTTCTCGTAAAACTATTGGAAAAAGGTTTATTCCAACTTGTCACTTTTGCCATAAATAGGGTCACATCAGACCAAATGTTTTTTAAGATGGAAGTTGATAAATAAGAGTTTGTCACAACATTTACCCAATTCCGCTGCGTTGCAACATGCCCCTAAGATGGGACACTCTGATATAAAATAAAAATGGGTGAAAAAAGATGACATTAACTGTTTTTCCGCTGCAACTACTCTTAATGCTTGTGCTAGTAACTTGTGGTAATGTGATAGTGGTTGTTCTAAGTATATAACAGGTAATCTGAAGCACTTGAAGGACTATCAGAAATGTGCAAGTGGACATGCAACTCTTGGTGATGGAACTAAGAAACATGTAAGAGGTAAAAGAACTATTAATCTTTGTAGAGATCTAGTGGAACAAAAGGTTGTGTCAATAGACTGTGTGTCAATAGATAATCAGTTTGCCGGTTCTTTTACAAAACCTTTAGATTCCCCTCGATTTGATTCCTTGCGTAAATCGCTTGGAACTTGTTGTATTCATAAATGAACACAAAAATGATAGTGTAACCATCCTTCTTCTATGTCCGGTTTATACTTGAAAGTTTGACAGGACATACTGAGTTATCACACATATCTTGTGGTAACATGTTTCAGCCTTTGTTGATCCTTGTTTTACTTTGAAATGTTTGATTGTTTATTCTTGTTATCTGAATTTGGGTCAATAATTTTTGTCAATTAATTTTTTGTTCCTGCAAGGACTCTAGACTGAGGAGAGCTGCCACCCTCTATCGGGAGGGATCAATGCCTATGACCTCATTCATCTCAAAGATAATACTTCTATAGGAAGAATTATGCTATTTCCATACACATTACCGACTTCTAATTTGCATATGCATTCTCAAATACTCAATTAATCATTAAAAAATTTCCATTAAAATAGGCCAAATTGGCAACCTATTTATAAGATCTAAAAAGACTCATTTTTCACAAGGAAAAAGACTCCTACCTATACAATAATAAAGAAACATCTAATTAACTAATTCTAGCTATAAAAGGACTCTAAAATAAAAAATAATGTAAATCCTAAATAAATACGTAATTTAATAAAATATAAACTCCAAACGTCAATTCGATCACACGAACATTCTTCATAACTCGAGTAGACACTTGGTTGTGCACGTGTGTTGATTTCAAGCTCCATTTATGACCTCTTCTACTACACATCTATCTCGGATCAAAATACCAAAGGTTTAGATTTTCCAATTGGCTTCCATAGGAATTCGAATCACCTCAATTGGACGTGATATGAGAGAGTTACAGCCCACATTGTAAAACTGCCAAAAATAGGCGAGAATCTCGGATGCATGGAGTTCGGCTAGTTCAATGAATTCCCAAGAACTCTTCAAACAACCCACTTGTACAAATTATTGTCAATACCAACACGAACATCTCCATTAATTCCACCCTCTTTCTCTTCTTCCAATTCTTCATCTTTAAGCTTGCTTGTATCGTATCATACTCCCCCTATTTAAAATGATTCGTCCTCGAATCTAGAATATAAAAAGGAGTATAAATCAATTCAATCTCATGACTGATCTCTCTCTTTAGCAACCAATTAACATAACTCTCAAACTCAATGACATCCCTCCAAGTGCGATCTTGATCATCGTTTTGTTGAGCCAAGACGAAAATCAACTTCACAATCACCGCAATCTCATCAAGATGCACAATGTGAGTTTGCACATTATCCAGCTCGTCCTTAACTTGGATGCATGGATAGATCATATCATTATCCACCTCTTCAAAAGGATTCGCCCTCGAATCCGAACCTTCGATTTCTTCGATTGGTGGCGCGGGTTTGCAATTTTCTTCCACCTTGGACTCGACCTCAACGTTCTCACTTACTTCTTCCTCAACTAGCACATTATCACTTCCCAGATCGGCTATTTCTTCAGTCTCATATGGAGGATTGAACGTGGCCTCTCTTAGTATTGATTCCCTATCTCGGCTTGATGAACCACTCCACCGTGATTTTTGACTCGACGGTATCCTTTCTTTTAACTCAGTAGCATAGGATGAATGAACTGAGTACCTACTTGATCTTGGATAATCATCTAACTCTCGCTCATAACAATCAGAATGACCTCGTCTTGGTCGATCGAACTGAGCCGCTCGCCGCAAATAAACATCTCTTGGTGTTGCAGCTTTCACACCATACCTTCCATCACCATATACCTCCTTGTCACGATGAGGTATAACCGGTTGATGAACATCACGCCGTACGTATGACCCTCGAACATGTTGATCTCTGCATAGTTCCTTTAGTTGGGTAACAATTCATTCCATCCGATCATGGAGTTCCTGGAAGCGTTTATCCATTGGCGATATCCTACGCTGCTCAACTCTTTCTCCTTTATAACAGGCCTTCTCGGACATGATCAAAATAATTTGTTTTTCCTTTTTTTTGTCAATAATAAACACTAACTTGAGCTAGACGAAAAAAACAAAAATAAAATACGAATTTTTTTCTGCTCATTTTTTTTATTTATTTATTTTTTATTTTTTTATAGTTTGTAGACAAAACCTAACTTAGACTCTAAGAAAGTTCACAAACAAAATAAATTTCTAATTCTTTATTTTTTTTTGTGTTTTATGGACTCTTAATAAACAAAACAAAAGAGAAGAAAAGAGATAAACTAGAAGACTCGATAAAATAACAACAACGAACAAAAATACACAGACACGACAGACTCGATGAAAATAAAGAGTGGTGAAACCTGTTTTGGATGTTGGCTCTGATACCAACTGATATGAACCCCGTAGAATTCGTTACGAGACCCAATACCTTACGTGGAAGCAAGATAAAAAAACATCCAAAAACAAAGAACATACGGAATCCTCTGATGTGTTCGAAGAGTTCTTAAAGAACCAAAGAGAAAAATCTCAAAATTATTAATCAAATTCGTCCATTAAAATAGGCCAAATTGGCAACCTAATTATGAGATCTAAAAAGACTCATTTATCACAAGGAAAAGGACTCCTACCTAAACTATAAGAAAGAAACATCTAATTAAGTTAATTCTAACTATAAAAGGACTGTAAAAATAACAAAATAAGGTAAATTCTAAATAAATACGTAATTTAATAAAATCTAAACTCCAAACATCAAATCGATTACACGAACACTCTTCATAACTTGAGTAGACACTTGGTTGTGCACGTGTGTTGACGTCAAGCTCAATTTATGACCTCTTCCACTCCAAATCCCTCTCAGATCAAAACATCAAAGTTTTAGATCTTCCAGTTCGCTTTCCGTAGCAATTAGAATAACCTTAATTGGAGGTAATATGAGAGAGTTATAGTCCCCATGGTAAAACTGCCAGAAATAGGAGAGAATCTCGGATGCATGAAATTCGGCTAGTCCAATGAATTCCCTTTTTCTTTTCTTCCAATCTCTCACCAAGAACTTTTCAAACAACCCACTTGTACAGATTATTCTCAATACCAACACGAACATATCCATGAATTCCACTAGCTTTCTCTTCTTCCAATTCTTCATCTTTAAGCTTGCTTGGATCGTATCATACGCCCCCTCTTTAAAAGGATTCGTCCCCGAATCGGGAAAAATATAAAAAGGAGTATACATCAATTCAATCTCATGATTGATCTCTCTCTTTGGCAACCAATTAACAAAACTCTCAAACTTAATGACATCCCTCCAAGTGCGATCTTGATCATCGTTTTGTTGAGCCAAGACGAAAGTCAACTTCACAATCACCGCAATCTCATCAACAAGCACAATGTGAGTTTGCATATTGTTCAGCTCGTCCTTAACTTGGATGCATGGATGGATCATATGACAATGCCTCTAGTTCAATATGGACATATTAATCGAAGTGATCGTACTGTACGTTAACTATATCAGAAGGTTCTTGCAGACACTTCATTTGTATCTAGGGAATCATGACGCATAATTGCTAGACGCCAATCTTGATTCATTGGGTGATTAAGTTGAAACGAGGTTCATCTTAATCGTAACTCTAGGGACGAGTTTAAACCACAAAGGGTTGTGGACCCACGACTAGCTTACAAATGAACCATCGAGGGTCACACTGCTCGTACACTTAAGATCTTTGAATAAACGGTCAAAGATAAAAATGTTCAATATTTTCGTGACTGGAAGTCAATGTGATTGAGTCCAACATTCGTAATTTACAATTATGAATGAGAATAAGAAAATAAAAGAATCGGCGAACATCTAAGTGAACTTTCTAAATTGGGAAGTGTCCAAATTTAGAAAGTCCACTGAATTAGGGTTTCTACTTTTAGAAATTGGAAATCGAGAATTTGCACTCGTAATAAGACGACGTTACAACGATTCTGAAAATGTAATCGTTACAATTTTCTGATCATTGAGTTGTGAGAAACGAGCGAGTAAATAAATAACGAACTTAAGCTGTTGGGCCTGGTCCAACTTAAGCCCGTTAGGGCTTTTATACAAGACACTATAAATACAAGATTTATAGGTCTTGCACACACACTTAAGAACATGTGCCCGGTTCCCAACAGTGGTATCAGAGTCAGGTTGCGCAATTAATTGCGTTTTTAATATGCTATGCTTAATTTGATGCATGTTCAATTTATTAAAATTGTGGTTGTTGTATTATTTAATTGGGTGTTTTCGAAAGTTTAAAATATTTTTGAAATATTATTTAGAATTTTTTCCAGCTTCAAAATTGTTTAAAATTGGAAAATCGGATATGAAATTTAATTAAAAATGTCGTTTTTAATTTGTTCGGATCGAACCGGCCGAACTGGCGGGTTCGATGGTTCTATTTGATCCAACTGATTGAATCGATGTGGATTCAGGTCGGTTAGACCGGTTCTCGGTCTGACTGATCCGACCCACTGATTTGGGTCAGCTAGACCTGTCAGAACCGGACCATTTCGGTCGGAACCGGTCAGACCGGTCGGGCCGAACCGGGTCACTTAAAATATTTTTTTTTCCAAATTTCTAAAATTGAACTTAAAACAAATTGATTTTAATTTTTAGAAAATTATTTTCAATTAAACCCAATTAGATAACCGACTCAACAATCGTCTATTTTAGTAAATAGGTGTTCGATTGATTAATTAATTTAAATTATTAAATTGATCTTAATTAATAGAACACATGTATAATATTGATTATACATCAACTTAATTACTAGTACATCAATATTATTTGATTGATTTATGCTAGTTGAGGTCCTATAAGTATTTTGAAAAATCCGATAATTAATTAATGTAATTAATTATATTATTGAGTGTAGAAATTACACTCAATACGTTTACTTCTACATGCTTTTTTTAATATCAATTTATATTTGTAGTTTATTTAGTAGATTTTATGTTTTATAGGTACAAACTTAAAATTAGCTATCCATGAAGGAAAATTGATAAAAAAGAACCAAAGAAGTTGCAATTAAGAAAATATAAATGAAATTGGAAGAAGAAATCCCTCAACATCTTTGGCAATGTCCATTATGTTGAGCATATCTCTCTCATCTGGACTCCAATTTACCTGATTCTTAATGGATTACACTATGTCAATGGATTACATTTCCTATGTCATGAAATATCCCCAGTTTGAACTCAAACATGGTCAAAGTATGATACCAATAAGGCTCATGAAAAAAGATATGCACAAAAGTAAAATCACAAACGCATGCACACACGTACTCACGCTAAAGTGCATTCGCAAAAATGGTCACAAAAATCTGAACTACTGGGACATGAATACGCATCAAGAAACATGCACAAAATCACTTGCTAAAAACGACATGCTCAAACATACACATACAAAACCATGCACAAAAGTAACCATACAAAAGTGCATTCGCAGCAACGCTCGTGAAAACACGAACTACAATAATAGGAATTTATTACGCATGAACAAACATGTAGAAAAGCACTCGCTCAAAAAAATATTGTTGAGTGTAGAAAGTACACACAATACATTTAGTTTTACGTGCACTTTTTTATATTAATTTATATTTGTGGTTTATTTGGTCGATGTTGTGTTTTACATGTGAAAATCGAAAAATAGTTATTCGTGAAGGAAAAATAATCAAAAAGAAAAGAAAAAGTTGCAATTAAGAAAATAAAATCAAATTTAAAGAAGGAATCCTTCAACATCATTGGCACTGTCCATTATGCCGAGATATCTCCCTACTCTAGACTCCAAATTACCGGATTCTTACGGCAATCTAAAGTTATGTCAATGGGTTACATTTCATATGTCATGAAATATTCCCCAGTTCGAACTCAAACAGGGTCAATATGTATACACCAATAAGGGTCATGAAAATCTGAACTATAATACTAGGACATGAATACGCATCATGAAACATGCACAAAAACACTCGCTAAAAAAGATATGCACCGAAGTAAAATTACAAAAGCATGCATAAACGTTCTCGCGCTAAAGTGCATTCACAAAAAAGGTCATGACAATCTGAACTATAATACTAGGACATGAATACGCATGAAGAAACTTGTACAATAGGACTCACTAAAAATGACATGCACAAATGTACACGTACAAACCATGCACAAATGTACTCGTGCAAACGTGCATTCATAGCAACGCTCGTGAAATCACAAACTACAATACTAGAACTATAATACGCATCAACAAACATGTAAAAAAACATTCGATCAAAAAAAAACATTTTTGAGTGTAAAAATTACACTCGATACGTTTACTTTTATGTGCATTTATTAGATTAATTTAAATTTCTGGTTTATTTTGTAGATGTTGTGTTTTATAGGTACAAACCGAAACATAGGTGTCCATCAAGGAAAAATGATCAAAAATAAAGGAAAAGGTTGCAATTAAAAAAAAATAAAATCAAATCTGAAGAAGGAATACATCAACATCTTTGGCAATGTCCATTATGTCGAGCATATCTCTCCCCTACGGACTCCAAATCACCTGATTATAGCGGCATTGTAAAGCAAGCTCAATGGTTTAGATTTCCTAACTCAAGAAATATTCCCCGATTCGAACTCAAACTTGGTCTGAATAGGATACCAAAAAGACTCGCGAAAATACGAACTACAATACAAGGACGTGAATGCGCATCAAGAAACATGCATCAAAACCACTCGCTAAAAAGGATATGCACAAAAGTAAAATTACAAAAGCATGCACAAAAGTACTCGCGTTAAAGTGCATCCGCAAAAACGGTCATGAAAACACGAACTACAATACTAGGTCATGAACATCAACAAACATGCACAAAAACACTCGCTCAAAATGACATGCACTAACGTCCTCACAAAACCATGCACAAAATTACTCGTTCAAAAGTTCATTCGCAACCGCGCTGATGAAAACACGAACTACAATACTGGGACTTGAATACGCATCAAAAAACATGTACAAATCACTCGCTCAGAAAGACCTTGGTGAGTGTAGAAATTAAACTCAATACCTTTACTTTTACGTGAATATTATTTTTTATGAATTTATATTTGTGGTTTAATTGGTAGATTTTGTGTTTTATATGTGCAAATAAAAAATTAGAACACCATGAAGGAAAATGATCAAAAAGAAAGGAAAAGGTTGCAATACAAAAAATCAAATTGGAAGAAGGAATCCCTCTTCATCTTTTGCAGTGTCCACTATGTCGAGCATATCTCTCTCCTCAGAACTCCAAATCACTTGATTCTAGCGGCATTGGAATGCTAAATCAATGGAATAACTTTCCTATCTCTAGAAAAATTCCCAATTCGAATTAAAGAAGGGTCAAAATAGGATACAAACAAAACGCTCGTGAAAACACAAACTACAATACAAGGACATGAGTACGCAGTGCACAAAAACACTCGCTCAAAAGTATATGCACAAAAGTAAAATTAAAAAAACATGAACAAAAGTACTCGTGCTAAAGTGCATTCGTAAGTAAGCTCATGAAAACACGAAATACAATACTAGAACTTGAATACGCATTAACAAACATTTACAAATCAGTCGCTCATAAAGACATTGTTGAGTGTAGAAATAACACTCAATATGTTTACTTTTATGTGCATTTGTTATACGAGTTTATAGTTGTGTTTATTTGGTAGATTTTGTGTTTTATAGGTGCAAATCGAAAATTAGGTGTCCATGAAGGAAAAATGATCAAAAATAAAGGAAAAGGTTGCAATTAAGAAAATAAAATCAAATATGAAGAAGGAATCCTTCTACATCTTTGGCAATGTCCATTATGTCAAGCATATCTCTCTTCTACGGACTCCAAATCAGTTAACTCTAGCGGCGCGTGGGAAAGCTATGTCAATGGGTTACATTTCCTATCTCAAGAAATATTCCCCAATTAGAACTCAAACATTGTAGAAATAGGATACCAAAAAGGATCATGAAAAAACGAACAACAATACCAGGACATGAATACGCATCAAGAAATATGCACAAAAACACTAGCTAAAAAATATATCCACAAAAGTAAAAGTACAAAAACAAGCACAACAGTACTCGCGCTAAAGTGCATTCGCAAAAACAGTCATGAAAAAACGAACAACACTACTAGAACATGAACATTAATAGTGTTGCACAAAAACACTAGTTCAAAACGACATGCATCAACTTTCACGCAAAAACATGCACAAACGTACTCCTGCAAAAGTGCATTAGATACAACGATCATGAAACATGAACTACAATATTAGGACCTGAATACACATCAACAAACATATATAGATGCACTCCCTCAGAAAGACCTTGTTGAGTGTAGAAATTAAACTCAATAAGTTTACTATTACATGATTTTTCTTAGATGATTCATTTTGTGGTTTAATTGGTAGATTTGTTTTTTATGGGTGCGAATCGAAAATTACGTGTCCATGAAGGAAAATAATTAAAAAGAAACTAAAATGTTGCAATAAAGAAAATAAAATCAAATTGGAAGAGGGAATCCCTCTTCATCTTTTAGAGTCTCCACTATCTCGAGCATATGTCTCTCCACCAGACTCCAAATCACTTGATTCTAGCGGCATTGAAATACTAAGTCAATGGAATACATTTCCTATCTCTATAAATATTTCCTAATTGGAATTAAAAAATAGTCTAAATAGGATACTAAAAAGGCCCATGAAGACACAAACTACAATACAAAGAAAGACATGAATACCAACAAACATGCACAAAAGTATTCGCTCAAAACGACATGCACAAAGGTACACATACAAAACCATGCACAAAATTTCTCATGCAAAACTGTATTCACAACAACGCTCATGACAACACAAACTACAATACTAGGAGTTGAATACGCGTCAACAAACAAGTACACAAGCACTTGCACAAAAAGACATTGTTCAATGTAGAAATTACTCTCAATATGTTTACTTTTACGTTAACATTTTTTATATTAATATATATTTTTGGTTTCATTAGTAGATTTTGTGTTTTATAGGTGCAAATTGAAAATTAGGTGTGCATGAAGGAAAAAAATATCAAAGAGAAAGGAACAAATTACAATTAAGAAAAAATAAATCAAATTGGAAGAAGGAATCCCTCAACATCTTTTGCAGTGTACATGATGTCGGGCATATCTCTCTTCTCCAGCCTCCAAATCACTTGATTCTAGTGGCATTGGGAAGCAAAGTCAATGTAATACATTTTAAATCTCAATAAATATTCCTCAATTCGAACCCAAACATGGTCAAAATAGGTTACCAAAAAGGCTCATGAAAATACAAACTACAATACTAGAACTTTAATACGCATCAAGAAACATGCACAAATACAATCCCTGAGAAAGATATACACAAAAGTAAAAGTATAAAAGAATGAACAAAAGTACTCGCGCTAAAGTGCATCTGCAAAAACGGTGATCAAAGCACATACTAATATACTTGGACATAAATAAGCATCAATAAACATGCTAAATAACACTCGCTCAAAACGACATACACAAATGTCCACGTCAAAAACCATGCACAACGGTACTCGTGTAAAAGTGCATTCGCAACAACGCTTATGAAAACACGAAGTACAATACTGGAATTTTAAATCGCATCAACAATCATGTACAAAACCACTTGCTCAAAATGACATTGTTGAGTTAAGAAATTACAGTCAATACATTTACTTCTACGTGAATTATTTTTTAAATTAATTTATATTTGTTGTTTAATTTGTAGATTTTGTTTTTTATTGGTGGAAATCGAAAATTAGGTGTCCATGAAGAAAAAATGATAAAAAAGAAACGAAATCGTTGCAATTAAGAAAATAAAATTGAATTGGAATAAGGAATCCCTCAACATCTTTTGCAAAGTCCATTATGTCGAGCATATATCTCTCATCCGGACTCCAAATAATGTGATTCTAGCGGCATTGTAAAGCTAATTCAATGGGTTACATTTCCTATCTCAATAAATATTCCCTAGATCGAATCCAAGTATGGTCAAAATAGGATACAATAAAGGTTCATGAAAATACGAACTACAGTACTAGGAATTGAATACAAAATAAGAAACATACACAAAAACACTAGCTCAAAAATATATGCACAAAAGTAAAAGTACAAAAGTATTAAGAAATGTACTCGGGATAAAGTGCATTCGTAAAACACCCACTACAATACTAGGACATGAATACCCATGAACAAACATGCACATATACACTAGCTCAAAACGCCATGCACAAACGACACGTAAAACACCATGCATAAAAGTACTCATGCAAAAGTGCATTTGCAACAACGATCATGAAAACACGAACTACAATACTAGTACATGAACGCATCAACAAACACGTATCAGAACTACTCGCTCAAAAAACATTGTTGAGTGTAGAAATTGCACTCAATACGTTCACTTTTTCTCAGATTGATTTTAGATTAATTTATATTTGTCGTTTAATTGGTAGATTTTGTGTTTTACATGTGCAAATCGAAAATAATGTAGCCATGAAAGAAAAATTAAAAAAAGAAATGAATGAAATATAATTAAGAAAATAAAATCAAATTGGAAGAAGGAATCTCTTAACATCTTTGACAGGGTCCATAATGTTGAGCATTTTTTTTTTATCTAGACTGCAAATCACATGATTGTAGGGACATTGGAATGGTAAGTAAATGGGTTACATTTCCTAACTCTCGTAAACTCATGAAATATTCCCTCATTCGAACTCAACCATGGTACAAATATAATACCAAAAGGCTAATGAAAATACGAACTAGAATACAAGATTATGAATACACATCAAGAAGCATGCACAAAAACACTCGATAAAAAAAAATATGTACAAAAGTGAAAGTAAAAAATTATTCACAAAAGCACTCGAGCTGAAGTGAATTCGCAAAAAATATAATTAACACGGATTACAATACTAGGACATGAATATGAATCAACAAACATGCACAAGAACACTCTCAAAAGGAATGCACAAAAACACTCTCTCAAAAGGACATGATTTTTTTCGATTAATTTATGTGTGTGGTTTGACTGGTAGATTTTGTGTTTTGTAGGTGCAAATCCAAAATTAGGTGTCCATGAAGGAAACATGATACAAAAGAAAGGAAAAAGTTGTCTCTAAGAAAATAATATAAAATTGGAAGAGGGAATCAAGCAACATCTTTGGTAGTGTCAATTTTTTTCGAGCATATCTCTCTCATTCGTACTCCAAATCACCTCACTCTAGCGGCATTGGAAATCTTAGACAGTGGGTTATATTCCTATCCTAAGAAATATTCCCCAATTCGAACTGAAATATGGTCAAAATATGAAACCAAAAACACTTATTAAAATACGAACTACAATAGGATGGGATTGACAACAATTGGTAGAATTTAGCATATAGGATTAGATAATTAAATACTTTCTGAGGGATCGATACTTGGACTTAAAAATCTACTTTATTACTCGATACTTGAGCATTTATCTCTCCTTCGGACTATAAATCACCTGATTCTAGCGGCATTGTAAAGTTAAAAAAAAAAAGATATCCACAAAAGTAAAATTACAAAAGCATGCACAAATGTACTCGCACTACATTGCATTGGCAAAAAGGTCATGAAAACATGAACTACTATACAAGGACGTGAATAGGCATCAACAAATATGCTGAAAAAACACTTGTTCAAAATGACATGCCCAAACGCACACATACAAAACCATGCACAAATGTCCTCGTGCACAAGCGCATTCCCATCAACACTCATGGAAACACGAACTACAACACTAGGACTTGAATACGCATAAACAAACATGTAAAAAAACTCTCGCTCAAAAAGACATTATTGAATGTAGAAATTACACTCAATACGTTTACTTTTATCAGATTTTTTTTAGATTAACTTATATTTATAGTTTGATTGGTGGATTTTGTGTTTTATTGGTGATAATCGAAAATTAGGTGTCCGTGAAGCAAAAATTATCAAAAAGAAAGAAAAAAGTTGCAATTAAGAAAATAAAATGAAATTGGAAGAAGGAATCCTTCTACATGTTTTGCAATGTTCATTATGTCGAGAATATCTCTCTCCTCCGGACTCCAAATCATCTGATTCTAGAGACTTTGTAAAGCTAAGTCAATGGGTTACATTTCCTTTCCCAAGATATATTCAAACATTGTACAAATAGGATAACAAAAAGGCTCATGAAAATACGAACTACAATACAAGAACATGAACACGCATCAAGAAAGATGCTCAAAATTAAAAGTACAAAAGCATGGATAATGTACTCGCGCTAAAGTGCATTAGCAAAACCGGTCATGAAAACACTAACTACAGTACTTGGACAAGAATAAGCTGTTAGAGTAGGTGACCAACAAGCCAACATGTGGCTGTGGTCTTTCGTATTTATTATTGTAATAAACGAACCTTTATTCGTATTAATGATAAAACACCTTGGCATTCTATATCTTTGTCCCTTTGTCACAAGCATAGATATAGTCCTTGCAGTTATTACAAGTACTAGTAATTGATCGTTAGGATCGTGAGATATTTACTTAAGTATTATAACTGTTAAACATGTTCCTAGTCGAAGGGTTACGCCACTAATGAGGATATCGGCCTTTCCCGTTAAGACTAGCACTTAGTGTATGTGTACTGCATCTCATAAGTAAACGGTATTGTGATATCGGCATGCATAAGTGGGTGCTCGTAAGTTGACGAGTTCACTGAACTCCCTCACCCTAGAAATCTCTAAGTGGTTCCCAATAATCTAGTAGAGATATCTATGGTATAGTTGTACACCATTAGTCCTTATGACCTAGACATCACCGTGACTTCACTAGAGGACCAGCTGTATCGTGACCTATCCCTGAGTTCCACCGAGGACCATCCCAAGGGCCAGTGTTCGTGCAGTCCGAAATCTAGTGGGAGGTCTGTGCATTGTAGTCGGGGATTCGATCGCTAGAAAAGTCTTGGATGTCCTGTGTGTTCTGAAAGTTTGTAATCATTCTAAGTCTCTGGCCAGAGCTGACTAAGTGATGATTAGAGAATTCGATTCTCTAAGTCTTGCACGTGACGATTACAACACGTGGAACGATCGCACCGTCATCGAACATATAAAGAGGTCTCGATGAACCAATGCCTCTAGTTCGATCGGGACATATGAATCGAAGGGACCGTACTGTACGTTAACTATATCTGAAGGTTCTTGCAGGCACTTCATTTGTATCTAGGGAATCATGACGCGTAGTTGCTAGACGCCAATCTTGATTCGTTGGGTGATTAAGGTGAAACGAGCTTCATCTTAATTGTAACTCTAAGGGACGAGTTTTGACCACAAAGAGTTGTGGGCCCACGGCTAGCTTACACCTGAACCATCGAGGGTCACACTGCTCGTGCACATGAGATCTTTGAATAAACGGTCAGAGATAAAATAGTTTATCTTTGCATAATTGGAAGTCAATACGATTGAATCCAACATTCGTAATTTGGAATTACGAATGAGAATAAGAAAAGGAAAAGAATAGCCGAACGTTGTAGTGGACTTTCTAAATCGGGAAGTTTCCAAATTTAGAAAGTGCACTGAACTAGGGTTTCCACTTTTGGAAAGTTGGAAAATGGAAGATGGCACTCGTAATGACGAGGATGTTATAATGATTCCGAAAATGTAATTGTTGCAATTTTCCGATCATTGGATTGAGAGAAACGAGCAAGTAAAAGTACTAGCGAACTTAAGCTGTTGGGCCCGGTCCAACTTAAGCCCGCTAGGGTTTTATGCAAGACACTATAAATACAAGATTTATAGGTCTTGCACACACAAGTGAAAACCCTAACCCTAGCGGCCGTCCACCTCTCTCTCTCGGCCACTCTCCCCGCGGCCACCACCGCGCCGTCGCCGCTCCTCCGTCGCCGGAATCGGCCATCTATTGGCCGATCCCTTTCGGTACTCCTTTCTTCTTTCTTTTTCTTCCGTTAATTCTAACTATTACGTGTCTAGTGCCACGTGTTTAGTAGATCGAAGTATACGAGGTGAAATCCGAGAGGATGAAGATCGAAGATCGAGGAATCGAAGAGCAGCGCACGAGCCGAAGCCGCACGCTGCCCCACGCGCCGCCCTGGAAGACCGCGCGTGAAATTCACGCGCCGCCGTGGCCTTCTCACCGCCGCTGCTGCTGCACCATTGCTGCCCCGATTGTACGGATTGGTTTCCGTAGCAATCTCGACTTGCTAAACGCTTCTACCTCACGCTTCAAGAGTTAAACACTCGAATCCCTTGTTTCGATTCGTCTATGTTTAAACTATGAATTCATGTTTGCTATCGTATGATTTTATGTGATTATGTGTAATCGTTTTAATCGTTGCAAGCATGTTAATTGGTTTAAACGCGAGCATGTTAATTGATTTAAATTCGGTTAAATTATTTAGCATGTATGTTGTTTTTAATTTCGCTGGAAGCGCAAAGGTACGCAATTAATTGATTTAATTTATCGGGCGTGTGCTTATGTGATTTAAAGTCGGTTAAATCGCATAAAATTTTTGTTTTCCGCTGCGTACACGTGCCCGAAACCCAACATAAGCATCAACCAACATGCAAAAAAACACTCACTCAAAACGATATGCACAAAGGTACACGTACAATACCATGCACAAAAGTACTCGTGCAAAAGTGCATTCGCAACAATGCTTATGAAAACACGAAGTACAATACGAGGTCTTGAATACGCATCAAGAAACATGCACACAAACGTCCGTGTACAACTATGGTCGTGAAAACACGAACTACAATACTAGGACTTGAATAAACATGAACAAACATGTACAAAAACACTCGCTCAAAAAAACATTGTTGATTGCAGAAATTATACTCAATACAATTCATTTACGTCATTTTTTTTCGATTAATTTATATTTGTGGTTTAATTGGTAGATTTGGTGTTTTATAGGTGCAAATCCAAAATTTGTTGTCCATGAAGGAAAAAGAAACAAAAATGTTGCAAATAAGAAAATAAAGTCAAATGAGAAGAAAGAATCCCACAACATCTTGGGCAGTGATAATTATGTCGAGCATTTCTCTCTCCTCCGGACACGAAATTTCGTATCATTGGGGACTTAGAATAGGTGAATTCATTGTTTCAAACGCCTATCTTTCAAATTTTGGCGTAATCACCTAAATTCAAGAAGAATAGCCACAAAGCCGCAATGATCCCAATAGCTTAATGTTCGATATTAGTAGAGTAGAATAATTTGGTGAGTATGTGGAGTCAAGCATATGCATGTAAGTATAAATTCTTTCTATATTTAATTTGCAAATATTGGATGCTTGAAGCAATTGTATGAATTGTGGTTTTTAGTAATGGTGAGTGACTAAGTGTTGTTGAATTTTGAGCTTGCGAATGCCTAAGAATTGTCATTATAATTACAAGTTCTGAAAACGTGAAGTTGATCATTGATCTATGTGATGAGATGTTATCGTTGAGTTATTTGCTTATTGGTAGATTTTGCTTGAGGACAAGCAAAAGTTCAAGTTTGGGGGTGTGTTAAGTGTATATTTTTACACTTTATCGTATCTTTTTATTTGAGCTTTTGGTGTGTTTTAACGACAATTGGTGCTTAAAAAGTTGATTAGTGTATTTTCGGTACAAATTGAAGAATTGGAAAAGTATGGGGTAAAAACTGCAATTTTGGAGAAAATATGGGCCAAAAGTGAAAAAATCAAAATTCCGAAGATTTAAAGCTCGGACCCCCGTCCGAGTTTTAGCTCAAATTTTGGGACCCCCGTCCGAGACTCTGAAGCTGCGCAGTAAAGGGATTTTAATTGTACAAGGAAACTGCCTTCTTCCCCAAGTTCTTCACCCTATATAAGACCAAGCCAAGCACACAATTGGGGATCTTTTTACGCAATTTCAAGAAAAACAAAGCAATAACGAAGACGAAGAATTTGAAGACTTCAAGCATAGATTTATCGTCTATGATTTATTTTATTTGCGTTTTTCCTTTAATCATGAGTAGCTTATTTTCTTATTTCTAGGATTTTATTTGGAACCCTATGTGGGATTTATGAACCCAATTCTATGATTTTATGCAAGTTTTAATTCCAGATTATTTCTTCTACTTGTTTTATTAAGTTCATGAAACTGGCCACTTTATGCGCTTTTATGTTATTGTTAATCGCATGAATCGGAAGATCGGGTTAATAATTAGAATTGTGGTAGAAGAGCCTTTGTGGTATTAACATAGGAATATAGTTAATCTCTTAGGTAGCCATTATTGAGATTTGTGTTTAATGTTGTGTTCTAGAATTGATTGCATAGGAATATAGCAATTGAATCTAGAGTATTAGAATCGTAATACACGCGGAAGCGGGTTATGATTAATTTAGCATCTCAAGTTAATAATCCGGGTTAATTACTTGCATAATTGAAGGAATTGGGGGAGTAATAATCACATAGGGGGAAGAATAAAATCCTAGGCTTGCTTATCTTGATTAAATTTTCGTTTTAAATTGATTTCTTGTTTTTGCTTGCTTTTAATTTAGTTTAATTTAGTTAATTCTCTCTAAAATTCGAGTGTGTAGGGTGGACTTGATAATAATTGGTAGAATTTAGCGTCTAGAATTAGATAATTAAATATTCCCTGTGGGTTCGATATCCGGACTTTTAGTCCACTATATTACTTGTACGATACGTGCACTTGCGTGTAGGTTTTCGGCCAACAGTTATCATGACAGTTTTTGCGAATGCACTTTTGCGCGAGTACTATTGTACATCCTTTTTTACTTTACTTTCGTGCATATATTTTTAGCGAGTGTTTTTGTGATTGTTTCTTGATTCGTATTCATTTCCTTCTATTGTAGTTCGTATTTTCATGATTTTTTGGTATCATATTTTGACAATGGTTGAGATCAAACTGGGGAATATTTCTTGAGATAGAAAATGCAACCCGCTAGAATCAGGTGATTTAAAGTATGAAGGAGAGTGATATGCCCGACACAATTGACAAATCCAAAGATTTTAAGCGATTCATTCTTCCAATTTGATTTTATCTTTTTAATTGCAACTTTTTCCTTTCTTTTTGATCATTTTTCTTTCATGGACACCAAATTTTCCAGTTCAACCTATAAACACCAAATTTACAAATTAAACCACAAATATAAATTAATGGAAAAAAATCACGTAAAAGTAGACGTATTGAGTGTAATATCTACACAATAATGTCTTTTTGAGCGAGTGTTTTTGTACATTTTTGTTGATGAGTATTCAAGTCCTAGTATTGTTGTTTGTGTTTCAATGTGCATTGTTTCCAATGCACTTTAGCACGATTGCATTTGTGCATGGTTTTGTACATGTACGTTTTTGCATGTTGTTTTGAGCGAGTATTTTTGTGCAAGTTTGTGGATGTGTATTGATCTGCTAGTAGTGTATTTCGTGTTTTATTAACTGTTTTTGTGAATGCACCTTAGCGTGAGTACTTTTCTGCATTCGTTTGTACTGTTAATATTTTGCAGATCTTTTTTAGCGAGTGTTTTTGTGCATGTTTCTTGATGCGTATTTGTGTCCTTGTATTGCAGTTCGTATTTTCATGAGCTTTTTTGGTATTATATTTTGACCATGTTTGAGTGCCAATTGGTGAATATTTCTTGAGCAAGGAAACGTAACCCATTAATTGAGCTTTCCAATGCCGTAATAATCAGGTTACTTGGAGTTCGACGGAGAGAGATGTGCTCGGCATAATTGACAATGGCAAAGATGTTGAGGGATTCCTTCATCCAATTTTATTTTATTTTCTTTATTGCAACTTTTTCCTTTCTTTTAGATCAATTTTTACTTCATGGACACCTAATACTCGATTTGCGCCCATAAAACACAAAATCTACCAATTAAACGACAATTATAAATTAATCGGAAAAAAAACTTCGTAAAAGTAAACGTATTGAGTGCAATTTCTACACTCATCAATGTCTTTTTGAGCGAGTGTTTATGTACATGTTTGATGATGCTTATTCAAGTCCTTGTATTGTAGTTCCTGTTTTCATGAGAGTTGATGCGATTGAACTTTTGCACGAGTACCTTTGTGCATGGTTTTGTACGTGTACGTTTGTGCATGTCCTTTTGAGCGATTATTTTTGTGCTTGTTTGTTGATGCGTATTCTTCATAGTATTGTATTTCACGTTTTCATGACCGTTTGAGCGAATGCACTTTAGGACAAATTATTTTGTGCATGCTTTTATACTTTTACTTTTGTGCATATCTTTTTAAGCGAGTGTTTTTGTGTATATTTCTTTATGCGTATTCATGTCCATTTATTGTAGTTCGTATTTTCATGACCCTTTTTGGTATCATACTTTGACCACATTCGAGTTCAAATTAGGAAATATTTCTTGAGATAGGAAATGTAACTCATTGACTTAACTTTAAAATGCCGCTAGAATCAGTTCATATGGAGTCCAGAGGAGAGAGAAATGCTTGACATAATGACACCGCCAAAGATGTTGCGGGATTCCTTCTTCTAGTTTGATTTTTTTTCTTCATTGCAACATTTTCCATTCTTTTCGATCATTTTCCTTCACGGAAATTTTTTTTATTATGTCCACATATAAAACAAAAAGTCTACCAATGAAACCACAAATATAAATTAATCGAAAAAAAAACTCTCGTAAAAGTAAACGTATTGAGTTTAAAAAAATCAGGTACTATAGAAAAAAAATGACGTAAATGTAATTGTATTGAGTATAATTTCTGCAATCAACAATGAATTCTAAGTCCCCAATGATACGAAATTTCGTGTCCGGAGGAGAGAGAAATGCTCGACATAATTATCACTGCCCAAGATGTTGTGGGATTCCTTCTTCTCATTTGACTTTATTTTCTTAATTGCAACATTTTCGTTTCTTTTTCCTTCATGGACAACAAATTTTGGATTTGCACCTATAAAACACCAAATCTACCAATTAAACCACAAATATAAATTAATCGAAAAAAATGACGTAAATGTAATTGTATTGAGTATAATTTCTGCAATCAACAATGTCTTTTTGAGCGAGTGTTTTTGTACATGTTTGTTCATGTTTATTCAAGTCCTAGTATTGTAGTTCGTGTTTTCAGGACCATAGTTGTACACGGACGTTTGTGTTCATGTTTCTTGATGCGTATTCAAGACCTCGTATTGTACTTCGTGTTTTCATAAGCATTGTTGCGAATGCACTTTTGCACGAGTACTTTTGTGCATGGTTTTGTACGTGTACATTTGTGCATATCGTTTTGAGTGAGTGTTTTTTTGCATGTTGTTTGATGCTTATTCTTGTCCTAGTACTGTAGTTAGTGTTTTCATGACCGGTTTTGCTAATGCACTTTAGCGCGAGTACATTATCCATGCTTTTGTACTTTTAATTTTGAGCATCTTTCTTGATGCGTGTTCATGTTCTTGTATTGTAGTTCGTATTTTCATGAGCCTTTTTGCTATCCTATTTGTACAATGTTTGAATATATCTTGGGAAAGGAAATGTAACCCATTGACTTAGCTTTACAAAGTCTCTAGAATCAGATGATTTGGAGTCCGGAGGAGAGAGATATTCTCGACATATTGAACATTGCAAAACATGTAGAAGGATTCCTTCTTCCAATTTCATTTTATTTTCTTAATTGCAACTTTTTTCTTTCTTTTTGATAATTTTTGCTTCATGGACACCTAATTTTCGATTATAACCAATAAAACACAAAATCCACCAATCAAACTATAAATATAAGTTAATCTAAAAAAAATCTGATAAAAGTAAACGTATTGAGTGTAATTTCTACATTCAATAATGTCTTTTTGAGCGAGAGTTTTTTTACATGTTTGTTTATGCGTATTCAAGTCCTAGTATTGTAGTTCGTGTTTCCATGAGTGTTGATGGGAATGCGCTTGTGCACGAGGACATTTGTGCATGGTTTTGTATGTGTGCGTTTGGGCATGTCATTTTGAACGAGTGTTTTTTCAGCATATTTGTTGATGCCTATTCACGTCCTTGTATAGTAGTTCGTGTTTTCATGACCTTTTTGCCAATGCAATGTAGTGCGAGTACATTTGTGCATGCTTTTCTAATTTTACTTTTGTGGATATCTTTTTTTTTTTAACTTTACAATGCCGCTAGAATCAGGTGATTTATAGTCCGAAGGAGAGATAAATGCTCAAGTATCGAGTAATAAAGTAGATTTTTAAGTCCAAGTATCGATTCCTCAGAAAGTATTTAATTATCTAATCCTATATGTTAAATTCTACCAATTGTTGTCAATCCCATCCTTCGTAGTCGACTTTAGAGAAAATTACTAAATTAAACTAAACTAAATTAAAGAAAATTAAACAGATAAAAGCAAGAAACAAATAAAAACGAAGAATGATCAGAGAAAGCAAGCCTAGGATTTTATTCTCCCCCCAATGTGATTATTAATCCCCCAATTCCTTCAATTATGCAAGTAATTAACTCTGATTATTAACCTGAGATGCTTATTTAATCATAACCCGCTTCCACGTGTATTCCGATTCTAATACTCTAGATTCAATTACTGTATTCCTACGCAACTAATTCTAGAACACAACATTAAGCACAAATCTCACTAATGGCTACCTAAGAGATTAACTATATTCCTATGTTAATACCACGAAGGCTCTTCTACTACAGTTCTATTTATTAACCCGATCTTCCGATTCATGCGATTAACAATAACACAAAAACATATAAGGCGATCAAGTTCATGCACTTAATAAAACAGGTAGAAGAAATAATCCGGAATAAAAACTAACATAAACTCATAGAATTGGGTTCATCAATCCCACATAGGGTTCGAAATAAAATCCTAGAAATAAAAGAGTTAGCTACTCATGGTTAAAGTAAAAACAAAATAATAATTCATGAAAAGATAAACAATACTTGTAGTCTTCGAATTCTTCGTCTTCGTTATTGATTCTTTGCTCTAGAAATCGCGTAATAATTAGTATGCATGCCTCCAACTCCGCTCGGCTGTGCCACTCTGATTACATCAAAAACATGAAAAGGGGATTTGCATAAAGCGTGAGCCTAACCACTGGCTCAGTAAGAACATTGGTCTGACGATACTCACACCTCTCTCAATGTGTACTCACGCCCTAAGGGAGTCCTAAAGTCCTCGTCTATGATCTTTTCATCTATGTCTTTTATGGCATAACTATATTCATTTATCCAATATCATGACATTCATTCACATCACACATATTTGGCCACGTAAGAACCTTAATATATAAAGTTATGCATATAATAAACTTACAATCATTTATACTTACACTTCACATGAATCTCTCAGGCCTGTTACTTTAAACCTTTCACGGATACGTAACATCAAACTTTCTTTTATAATCGGGTACTTAACACCCTCGTAACATGTAAGGGTACTTAACACCCCTTTTAACTTTAATATGCAATATGAAACTTTAGACCTCTAGACGTTTCATGAAATAATGCATGAGAAAACATTGGGCCCGTTTGGAAAAACAATCATGGAGTTCGGCAATAAGCCGTGTAATTTGGAGCATGTGATCTATAAATTTACTATAGTCACGGCTATAACTTTACTATAACCAAGTTAGTGGTTTATAATCCATGTTCCTATGTGAATCAGTCCCTTTGTGGACAGGTCCCTATTTAGACCCCAACTATCAACCACTAACGGAATACCAGCCCCTATATCCCATACTTCTTCACTTAGATCCACAACCAATTTCTAAACATTTTTAACTTTGAAAAATCGTCATTTATGCATCTTAGACTTACTAATGAATCATATAAAGCTGACATGATCTATCTATGTTTACGTTCACATAAACAAGCATAAAAGTAACAAGTAAGAAAACAACTATACTTCACATCTTCAATCAAATCACTGAGCACATAATCACATAGAACGTAACACTTTTGTTTCACATTTCATTTCATAAGTACACGTAACAATTTAGTATCACATAGTAGCATCAAGAAGGTCATTCTTCACCTTTGACCATATCATAACCACATAATCACATAATTACATAATCAAACAATCACATAATCACATATTACTATCATTAAAATATCACTTATATCACATTTAGATTCACCTTAGGCCATAGCTGTCTAATATTTCACATAAAGTATCCAATACTTTACCTTTATCACAATATCACATAACAACATTTTAGACATATAAATATAATTCATAAGCCATTGATTGGAGTAAAATCACGACCACGGAGTAATAAATATATATATATCTATATATAGTAGCATACTTATAATACATAAGCCATGGGTTGGAGTATAATCACAACCACGTAGGCCTAAGTACATATATAGATATATATGCATATGATATGTATAGAAACTTGTACAAGATTAAACAACAATCAAGCATATCTTTAATTTATCACACTTCATATTCTAATCCACATTATTTCATTCAAGTACATAATTTAAAACACATAATCATAATCAAGAACTTTTGGATCATATAAATAGCACATAAGTTCTATAAACAATTTATCATCATTCCTTATATTATAATCATACTCTAACTTATCCCCGATCACTAATTTATTCAAGAATTATTCTATAAGAATACCCAAAATATGTTTTTCTAAGTTCAGTCATGCTATTAAGGTTACGCATCAAGAGTTTAAAACAAGCTCACATTTAATTCCATCAAGTCAAAGAAATTCATTTTTAGAAAATTGGGCAGTTTTAGTACTTTAGCTTTGAAAATTCATTTCTCTTGAATCATATATCCAAAAACTCTGAAACTTTAAAATCAAACTTTTTCCGGTGTTATAAATACCCATTTATAACAGTTTTCTATAATACTTAAAACCGTACAACTTTGTTGTCGAAATTCTAGAAACAGAGCGGTGACTTCAAAAATAGCAAATAAAACTATTTTCTATTCACAACACCGTGAGATGTTTAAAGATATTACATTTACAAGTATAATATCTAATCCAAGTAGAATTACGTTAATCGGAGTAGTAGAATATCAAATTTAACATGCATTTCTTGCATGACTCACAGTCTGTGCAGTTTCAGAAAATAAATCACAACTTAATCATTTTAAATCCGAATAATACAAAATGTATATCGAATTTTAGATAACAGAGAGATCTATATTCTTTAGAAATTTTACATTTTTATAAAAATAAATCGTCTACAAAATGTGGCTTAAACTCCGTGACTATGAATCTGGAAATTTCAATCTAATCATATAGTTCAAGATTCTAAACTCAATAATCCTATAATCATAAAATCCAACCTTAAACACATAATATTAACATAACAACATCAATAATCTTAGCATGCAATTTAATTTCAGTAAAGACCAAGGGGTCCTTGCCCATTTCAAGAAAATCGAAGACAAGAGAAGGAGAAATCAAAGGATTCATGGATGTCTTCGAGTTTTGGCCATGGATGATCTTGGGATGCATTGGGCTAACTTCGAAGGCTGTGGGAGGGCTGTTTCTTGGAGGTTATTGATGAGAGAAACCTTTTTATGAGTATATGTTGAATTATTGGGGGGAAAGAAGAAGGAGAAGAGCTAGATTCTTTGTGATAAACAAGAGAAGCCTTTGAGATTATTTCAAGGAGAGGGTTGTCGTGGGTTAGAGAGGAGAGAGGGGAGAGGAATTTTGGCTGATATTTGGTGTGCGGAAATGAACAGGAGAGGGTAGTATTTATAGAATTGGAGAGGCTTGGATCGTATGAGTAAGTATTGAAGATGGGTCTTTTTGCAATTTGGAGAAAGTATGAA
The DNA here is from genome assembly GCF_000504015.1 of Erythranthe guttata. Next base: position 1,540,945 of record NW_012194586.1, read on the forward strand.
TTATCTAGAGGGACTTCTTGGCAATTTTATTTAAGTTACATTAAAATAAAATGCTAAATGAAAAGCCAAGTGGAAATGGATATGGAATAAGTGTATGCATGCAACATAGCCAATTTAAAGAGAGGAGGATGTAGAGAGTTTCTATAAAAAAATACTATTTTAATTATCCGTGCTTAGAGTATTATTTATTTCATGACCAACTTCACGTAGCATAAAATCGGTTAACACATGTATGCATGTACATAGAATTAGGCATTTAGATACATAATCAAAAAATTAGTCACTTAAATCGAAATTAACACATAGGGAATGAGTTACTATCAATTAAGCATATAAAATTTCTCGTGTGAAGAATAAATTCTTATGTCACTAAAATTATATCCACATAGATCACATAATTTCGCGTGTTCAATTATATTAAACACGTGAAAAACATTTTAGTTGCACAATTAGAGAATATAATCAAGAATATTCATATATAATGTACATTAGTTCACATAATTTCACATAAATAGCAAATAAAGCTAATAAGCAGCTATTTAAATTCGCATATAATTCACAAATTCCAAGCAAATGTGACGTGACGAATGATAGATTACTAGGCTATCGAGAAATCGGGGTATTACAGCCTCACTGCTGGCTGTAATGGAAATCGAGCAGGTTGGTCTTGGATGCGAATTCCATTCGCATCGAGTAAATGACCATCTGCGTCTCTGCGTTCTTCGTCCGCCATTATATTATTTGCGCGTTCAAGTCTCCTAGCGGCTCGAATAGTACGTTCGATTTCGATATCAAACGGTTCTTTGTCGAGATCGAGCCTCCTACGCATAAAACGGTACCTAAAATAAAAATAAAATAAAATAAAATAAACATTAAAAGGGTGAATCGTGAAAATTATTTAAATTTTGAGCTAGAATAAAATAAATAATTAAAATATTCCCCGGCAACGGCGCCAAAAACTTGTTGGTTGGAAATACCTACACGCAAGTGCACGTATCGTACAAGTAATAAAGTGGATTTTTAAGTCCAAGTATCGATCCCATAGAGAATATTTAATTATCTAATCCTAGACGCTAAATTCTACCAATTGTTGTCAAGCCCACCCTACACAGTCGACTTTAGACAAAATTACTAAATTAAACTAAACCAATTTAAAGCAAATTAAACAGACAAAAGCGAGAAACAAAAAAAAAAGAAGATTGATCAGAGAAAGCAAGCCTAGGATCTTATTCTCGCCCCTATGTTGCCCCAATTCCTTCAATTATGCAAGTAATTAACTCGGACTATTACCTCGAGATGCTAATTTAATCATAATCCACTTCCGCGTGTATTATGATTCTAATACACTAGATTCAATTACTTTATTCCTACGCAATTAATTTTAGAACACAACATTAAGCACAAATCTCAATAATGGCTACCTAAGAGATTATCTATATTCCTATGTCAATACTACAAATTCTCTTCTACCACAGTTCTAATTATTATCATGCGATTAACAATAACATAAAAGCACATAAGGTGATCAAGTTCACGCACTTAATAAAACAGGTTGAAGAAATAATCCGGATTTAAAACTTTCATAAACTCATAGAATTGGATTCATAAATCCCACATAGGGTTCGAAATAAAATCATAGAAATAAAAGAGTTAGCTACTCTTGATTAAAGTAAAAACAAACCTAATAGTTCATGAAAAGATAAACTATACTTGTAGTCTTCGAATTCTTGGTCTTTGTTATTGCTTCTTTGCTCTAGAAATCGCGTAATAGATTGATGCCCAATTGTATCCTTGACATGGTCTTATATAGGGTGGAAAACTTGGAGAAGAAGGTAGTTTCCTTCTGCAATTAGAATTCTTTTATTGTGCCTACGCCTTCTCGGACGGCCGTCTGAATTTTCAGCTATAATTCCAGACGGCTGTCTCACTTCCAGAGACTTTATTGTTCAACAGCTTAAATTTGGACGGCCGTCTGAGATTTAAGTGTATTTATCAGACGGCCGCATGTGCTCTTATTCTTCAGGTTTTTGACTTCTTCACTTTTCGCCAATATTTTCTCCAAAATTGCAGTTTTTGGACCCCCTTATTTATCCAATTCTTCGATTTGCAATAAAACAACATTTTAAGCACTAATTATTATAAAAACACACCAAAAGCTCCAATTAAAAGGTACGATTAAGTGTTAACATATGTACTTAATAGCGTGTACTTTTGTGCAGGCCTTTGTACTTTTCTTTTTGTGTATATCTTTTTTAGCGAGTGTTTTTGTGCATGTTTCTTGATATGTATTTGTGTTCTTGTATTGAAGTTTGAATTTTGATGAACTTTTTTGGTATTATATTTTGACCATGTTTGAGTGTGAATTGGGGAATATTTCTTGAGCTAGGAAACGTAACCCATTGATTGAGCTTTCCAACGCCGTAATAATCCGGTGACTTGGAGTCCGACACAGAGAGATATGCTTGGCATAATTCACACTGGCAAAGATGTTGAGGGATTCCTTTTTCGAATTTATTTTATATTCTTAATTGCAACTTTTTCCTTTCTTTTAGATAATGTTTACTTCATGGACACCTAATTACTCGATTTACGTCTCTTAAACACAAAATCTACCAATTAAACCACAATTATAAGTTAATCGGAAAAAAAAAAAAAACTACGTAAAAGTAACCGTATTAAGTGTAATTCCTACACTCATCAATATCTTTTTGAGCAAGTGTTTTGGAACACGTTTGTTGATATCTATTCAAGTCCTTCTATTGTAGTTTTTGTTTTCACGAGCGTTGTTGCAATTGAACTTCTGCACAAGTACCTTGGTTCTGTACGTCTACATTTGTGGATGTCATTTTGAGCGATTGTTTAAGTGCATGTTTGTTGATGCATTCGTCCTAGTATTGTATTTCGTGTATTCATGACCGTTTGAGCGAATGCCCTTTAGCGCGAGTTATTTTGTGCATCCTTTTGTACTTTTACTTTTGTGTATATCTCTTTTAGCGAGTGTTTTTGTGCATATTTCTTTATGCGTATTCATGTCATGTTATTGTAGTTCGTATGTTCGTGAGCCTTGGTATCATATTTTGACCATGTTCGAGTTCAATTTACGGAATATTTTTTGAGATTGGAAATGTAACTCATTGACAAAGCTTTAAAATGCTGCTAGAATCAGGTGATATGGAGTTCGGATGAGAGAGAAATGCTCGATATAATGGACACTGCCAAAGATGTTGCGGGATTCCTTCTTCTAGTTCGATTTTATTTGCTTAATTGCAAAATTTTCATTCTTTTTTATCCTTTCCTCATGGACAACAAATTTTTGATTTGCCTATTGTTGGGTGCTAAATACCTAACACTCAAGTGCACGTATAGCAAACAAGTAGTAAAAGTAGACTCGTGAGAGTCGGATGTCGATCCCACAGGGAATACTCAAATTATCTAATCCTAAGTACCAAATTCTAACAACTATGATTTTTATCCAGCCTACGCAAGTTTGTCGAATTAAATCAATTAAACAATTAAACTAATTAAGAAAGCAATTAAACACGATAAAATATATATAAAAATGGACCTAGGATTTTATCTTCCGCCTATGCAAGAATTGCTCACCCAAAACCCCTCAATTATGAAATATATGATTCATGATTATTAACCCGAGACACTAATTTACTCATAACCCGCTGTCGCGTGTATTATGAGTCTATTATTCATAAACGGTTCACTCTATGTCTATGCAAACAAATTATGAATAAAGCATTAACTAACAAGTCTCGTAAATGGCTACCTAAGGTGATATCTGTATGTCTACGACACCACATGCAATTGACACACTCATCCGATGAAAACTACTTGAAGGCTCTTATACTTACCGTCTAATTATGAAAATAGCTCTGTCGATTCAATCCCAATAATCACAAATAAACCACATAAATTGATTAAGTTCATGCACTAACAATCATAACAAGTAGAAGAAATAATCATAAAATCATAATTGCATAATTGCATAATCTCAAGAAAACGGGTTCACCATCCCCACATAGGGTTCAAATAAAATCCTAGATTAAAAACTTAGCTACACGCAATTCTTATGCTAAACGAAATAGAATAAATAAAATAAATAAGAAAAACTATGCTTGAGTCTTCGTCCATCTTCGTTCTTCGCGCTCCTCTTCCTCCAAGATTGTGTTCAAAAGTCCCCTAATTCGTGCTTGGTTTGGGCTTAAATAGATGTCCCAACTTGGTAGATGATTTTAGGTTTCCTTGTGTGATTAAAAGTCCAAAATTGTCTCCAGCGTGTGTTGGCGCGGCCGCGCGAAAATCAGTGCAATTCTCAAACGGCCGGGCGAGAATCGCTGAAACCTTCTGCCCAATTTCTGCAGTTGGCACGGCCGTGCCTGTTTTAGGTGTAAATCAGGGACGGCCGTCCCGTGATAATTTCTTCAGTTTTTTGATTATTTCACTTTTGGCCCATATTTTCTCCAAAACTGCAGTTTTGACCCCAATTATTCAATTTGTACCTAAAATACAATAAATCAACTTTTTAAGCACCAATTATTGTTACATCACACCAAAAGCTCAAATAAAAAGGTACGATAAAGCGTAAAAATATACACTTAACACACCCCCAAACTTGATCTTTTGTTTGTCCTCAAGCAAAAACTAGCAACTTTCACAGCAACACTCTCAACAAATGCCTCTCATCACATAGATTAATGGTCAACTTTCATTTTTTCAGAACTTGCAATTATCATGACAATTCTCAAAAATTTACAAGCTCGCAATTCAAAGATACGTATTCACTCATCATTGCTAAAAACCACAAACCATGCTATCGCTTCAAGTATCCCATATTTGTAAATTAAAAATGGAGAAAATTTATACTTACATAATAATATTCAACTCCAAAGACTCACCAAATTTCTTTACTCGGCTAATATCAAATAATTGAGCTATTGGGATCATTGGGACTTTTTGGCTTTCAAATGTTGGGCTTTTGGTCCAAGGTAGAAAATATGGGTAAAAGGGGCTACTCTTCTCCTTTCATCTCACAATCAGTCACTAAGAGTTGCACTTGACGGAATTTTTAACTCTCGTTCTTGACTAGAGGTGTTTTCTCTAAGATTTAGCTTTTGGACTTATTTCTTCACCTCAAAGGACTTATTCCTTAACTCGATCTATTAAGAGTTCAAAAGTCTCCACTTTTGCTCTCAACATGATTGTTCGAGTTTTTACCTTAAAATATTTCTCAAGTCCTTTCTTCCCCCTTCTATCTTTCTTCTTCTTCTTCTTCTTCTTCTTTTTTTTTTTTTTTTTTTTTTTTTGCTGAGAAGAAGACGAAAAACGTAACAAATATTCAACTAAACTTCAAGGGATAATTTATCAAGAAATCTCCATCTAATCTACCCACTTTATTTTGGCTAAAAGAAAGAACACCATTTCTCCAAGGCTCAATCAAGGTTCGAATGATAAAAATTTAAAGGTAGGCTTGAAAGGCTCAAACGGTTCAAAGATGGCCCAAATCACTTCCCAAATTGCTCAACAATTTAGTATTTCACTTTGTAAATTCCTAAGGCAAATTCTAAAACCGAATAGCATATGATATAGCATAAATTAATTCCACGTTTTAAAACACAAAACTTTCAACCAAAGCAAGGCATAATTCGTGATTCCTAACAAGGACTCCTTCCTACGACACTTTGAATCAAAAGCTCACCAAAATTCAATCACAATCAAGATAAAGCAAGCAATTTCATCATTAAACATCAACCATCTTTCATCATCATGATTCATCGAAGCATTTATCTCAACACAAATTTTTTTTTTCTAAAAAGCAATAAATAAACCAAAACAACTAAACATAAAAAAAAATCCTAAGGCATGCAAACAAAAACAATTAAAGCACATAAAAATAAGTAATTTTCCACCCCCAAACTTAAAATTTACATTGCCCTCAATGTAATTAACACGGAGTTTAAGGATAGAATACACCTGAATTAGTCGTCTTGGCCATGTCCGGTTTGCTCTCCACCCTCGCCTTTTTAATGCTTCTGTTGAGGTTCGCACGGCCGTGCGAAACTTAAATTCTGGGCAGTAGCCTTTTCTTTTTTTTTTTTTTTTTTTTTTTCGGACGGCCGTGCGAAAAATTCAATGTAAATTCCGCACGACCGCGCCCCTTCTCAATTTTGGGCAGTAGCCTCTCAAATTCTCGGAC
>NW_012194587.1:15592-32463 GCF_000504015.1 Erythranthe guttata
CATATATATATATATATATATATATATATATATATATATATATATATATATATATATATATATATATATATATATATATATATACACATAATTTCGGATTTCATTTATCAAACTATCAATTTCCATTTTATCTATTCTCATTTTGCCTATTTTCGCTGTTTTATTTTTCGAATCTCATTTCTCATTATTAATATTTATCACTTGTCGACCACCGCTAATTGTCTTGCATTTTGAATTTTACTTATTATCGAAGTTACATATAATTAATTGTAATTGTATTGTTCATGTTATATCACTTGTAGAGATTTTTTAAAATATTGTATTTTAGTATTGAGATTATTTCGTAAAAATATACAAGCAAAATGTTATGAAAGTTAAAAAATATTAAACTTTTTGTATGTTAACGGGTCTGGCGGGTCAGAACCGTTTAGTTAGGGTCTGGGTTGGGGCGGGTCTGGGTCTAAGCTAAAACGGGTTGGGGCGGGTCTTGGGTTTATAAATTTTTCGTGGGTCGGGTCTTGGGTTTAGGCAAACCCGGCCCAGAACCGACCCGTTGCCATCCCTAGTCTATTACTTGGAAGGTAGAAGTTGTTGAGAGGCATTGACCTCTTCTAGTCTAACAAGGCAACTAACTATATGTCGTCTGTACAAACTCATGAATTGTCTTAGAATTCACATTAAACCATATCATATAGTCCCACAAAACATTTCTCCTTAATTAATTACCTTGATTTGGTCAACGTAACCAACAAACATATTTAATAAATGCACACACTCAAATCTCAAAAGTGTGTGTATATGATATATCTATACTTTTAACTCCATTCGGCTAGCAGATTAGCTACGATTAACTAAATAACTAGATTTTATTTGATGTTTGGGATTAACTTGTTCGGTCGACCCACAAAATATTATGGTACCATGGTTTATCTTGTTATATCTTGTCTTTTAGAAAGCTTTCCAGTTGAATATCTTGATAAAATAATTTAGTTTTTTTCATTCGATTATTTAATTTTATCTTAACTGCGACACGACAACTTAATATATTAAATAAAACTATAGATATATCATACACACACACACTCAAACCTCAAAAGTGGAGTGTCAAATGTGTCTTCAACTTAATCGGCCACCTCGTTTACATTGCTATCTAATTCCCATAATTAAATTATTTTTTAATGCATTTGAACTGCACCTATTAGTGGATTGTTTGGTCGTTAATTACTTAAGAGATGATAAGTATAACTCATTTCATTTAATTAGGTGGTATATTTTAATAATTATATATGCGCTATTTGTCACATCTTTAATTTGACTTTTTAGCATTTGAATTTTCTTCACCAACTTCCTCACCAATATAAAGCATTCGTCATGTCTTGTACACAATTAAAAATCATTTTCTTTTTCTTTTGACCAATTTAAAATATTCTTCAAATTCAATGCAAATTGAAAGGGAAAATGAAAAGGAAAAGATAGAGGAAGAAAAATAGTAAACTCTCATATTATCCAAAATTTCTTATCAAATATAAATACAGTTGAATTTCTATAAATTAATACAGTTTGAACTAGCAAAACTCTATTAATTTAGTGAAATATTAAATTATCGAACCAATAATTCAGTACATTTTTATCGAATCAGGACTGAAAAAAAAAATTATTATTTAAACGATGCAATTAACTAATCGAGATTCTGTGGTATATATACACACACAAGATATATAATTGTTTAGCCTTGAAGCATAAGCTCAATTGGTTAAACACTCATCATATTAAAATTTGTTATAATATAAGATTAATAGTTGTTACAAGATTAATCATTAGCATTAAAAAAAATAGTTAAACATGTTTTGATCACTACTTGAGATGTAATGAACATGCATTACACTACTTACTACAATATTTTTTTTTCTTATTGTATAAAATCATTACGCGTTTGATGCCAAATTATATTGGTCAATTTGTGGAAGCTGGCAAATCGTTGTTCATCAAGTCTACTCCTTATTAAAAAAAAATTAATAATAATAAAATTAAAAATACAAGTGGGAACATACCAATCAATCCTCATGAGTCTTAAGTCACAACCAAATTAAATTAAATCAAACTTAAATGAATTTTCTTCCTCTATAAATTCTGTATTTTTCCCATCAAATAATATTCATCACCCCCCACCCCCCCAATCCCAATTCTTGAATTTGAATTCTAGAGAGAGAAAATGGTGACGGTGAAGGCTACTCACACAGTCCGGCCGGCGGAGCCGACGCCGGAGGAGATTATGTACATAAACTCTTGTGATCAAATCAAAGACATAACACACACGCCAACTATTTACTTCTACAAGAATTCTGAAGCTTTGGATTCTGAAAACGACGCCGTTTCGATATTGAGGGATTCTCTGAGCAAAGCTCTGTTCCTGTTTTACCCGCTCGCCGGCCGCCTCAACTGGGCGGCGGAGGGCGGCAGCAGGGTGGAGCTCCACTGCAACGGGAAGGGGGTCCCACTCTTCGAAGCCGAGTCCGACGCGGCGGTGGAGGATTTCGGTGACTTCACGCCGACGGCGGCGATCCAGGCCTTGATACCGTCGGTGGATTACACCACCCCGATCGACGAGATTCCTCTGGTTATAGTCCAGCTCACTCGTTTCCGGTGCGGCGGCGTTAGTGTCGGGCTCGGGATTTCACACGTCATGGCCGACGGGCCGAGCGCCCTCCACTTCGTGGACGAGTGGACGAAATTCGCCCGCGGCGTCGGCCCGGCGGTGCCGCCGTTCCTCGACCGGAAAGTGCTGGAGACACCGCCGGAGAAGGCTCCGGCCGTCAAATTCGACCCGGCGGTGCTCCGCCGCCCCCCGACGTTGGTCGGGGAGGACGACAGCAGCCTGGAGCAGAGGAAGAAGCCGATCGGCGTAGCCTTCCTCACCCTAACCAAACTCCAAATCGAGAAGCTCCGCAACAAAGCCAACCTCGACTTCGACTACGAAAACTCCGGCGGACGCGGGTACTCAAGATTCGAGGCCGTCGCCGCCCACATCTGGCGGTGCACAAGCAAAGCCCGCGGCCACGTCGCCGAACAACAAACAAGCCTCCACTTCGTCGCCGACTTCCGCAACAAACTCCAACCACCCCTCCCGAAGAACTACTTCGGCAACGCGCTAATCCGCGTCGAAGCCACCGACACCTCCGGCAGCCTCCTATTGAACCCCATCGGCGCCGCCTCCAGGAAAATCCGGGAAGCCGTCGAAAAAGTCACCGAGGATACAGTGAGAGCCTACCTAGACTACCTCAAGGAGCTGCCGGACGTTGGCCGATTCCGATCACTAGACAACTCCGGCCGGCCGAAGGGAGATTTCTACGGAAATCCGAATTTAGCAATCATAAGCTGGATGTCACTGCCGCTATACGGGGCGGATTTCGGGTGGGGGAATGAGATCCATTTAGGACCGGGTCCGATGGGGTTCGACGGGAAAACATTCATTATTCCGACCCGGGAAGGAAACGGGTCGTTTAACGTAGCTATATGGTTGCAGGAGGAGTATATGGGGGCTTTCAAGAACTTCTTGTATGATGGTATTTGAATTTATATATTATTTATTATTTATTATTTATTTTTCGTTGTCTAAATTCTAAAAGGATAAATCAATATGTTGTTTTTTTTTTTTGAAGAAATATATAATATTTTTTTTTTGAACTTTCCATTATATTGTGTAATAGTTATAAAGTAGGAAAAATAACGTGGTGATGAGAAAGTTGATGATGAAAAATTCTTGCAATTTTTCTTTTTTGAATAAATAAATAAGTTGATGATGATAAGAGGGAATTTGAAGAAGTTTTGGGAAATTAGAGCTAACTTTATTCAATTGGTAGGAATTAAAATTGAGTATCAAACATTCAATCCATGATTGATACAATATTTTGATATTTTCAAAAAATTTGTATATTTCAACACATAATTATCACATGTATTATTATTTAAATAAAATTGGATTGAAAATAAATTAATAGATATATGTAATCAGTAATGAGTCCAAAAATTTGTTACATGGTGTGTTCAAATTTTCAATGGTTTAGAAGCAGCATCTCTAAAAAGATTAGGAATTTTTTGAGATAAAATTAAAAAATAGGAAAAGCAAAAAAAATAAAAAAAAATAGAGGGTCTTTGCATTAATTTGAATATGGGTGGGCTAATTAATAAAAGTTTAGGCTTTTTTTACATTAACTTGGATTTTACGTAAATTAATTAATAAAAATTGGGTTTTTTGCGTCTTTAACTTGAATTTTGGATAATTATTAATTGACGGTGGTCTATGTAATACCTATTACGTAGGAATTTGTTGAAACTTTAATTTATGTGCAATTCAAATTGCAGTTTCTAATATTGAAGAATTTTTTTTTTTTTTTTTTTTTTTTCATATAATGTATTTTTCACCTCAATAAGGTAAGAAAACAACTACTCGTTTGATGAGGATTTTTGTCTCTTGAGGACAATTTTGTTGTTAGATTTGAAAATTTATTTGAACATAACTTCATTTTTTTCAAGTTCAATAAAATAGAGATACATCATTATCTATTACTCATTTAATGAAATAAAAATTAAAAGTGTAACGTCTTATGGATAAGGAATGGAGATATTTTCGTGGTCAGAAAGCTGTAGTTGAATATTTATGACGACGTAGTTATATTCTATTTGAAGAAGTTGTTATAAATTTGTCTTTTCTCATAGAGAATTCTTGATTGTATACACCATTCATCATAGAAAGTTAGAGTTTTATTAGTAGTAGTAAGTTCATAAGATACATACAATATTTATAAAATAAGAGTACATATAGATACAGTATAATACCAAATACATAATATTCCAAGCCTAAGGGCGGCCCACGCTCGAAGTCGTCTCACCCAATACAACTGTTAAAGCCTACTAAATATCTTACATAGTGCATGTGTAAGTACTAGATGTGACTACATTAGACCCAATGTCAGAAACATGGGCGGAAAGGTCGTGACTTAGATTGAAAAGAGACCCACCAATCAACAACAAGCTCGTTTACGGCAATTAAGAGTCACTAGTAGAAAATTTGATTTTTACTACGAAATTGTTTGCTACGGTAAAAAGCCGTAATAAAAGGTATTTTTTACTACGGAACAATTTTGAAATCGTAGTGAATACTAAGATTTACCGTAGCAAAAAAAATCATTTTTCTACTAGTGAGCAACGGCAAACTGACTCACTCAAGTCGCAGCAAAACGAAGCAAATCGTTCTTCAGTAGGTAAAATGAGCTCGCAACAAGTTACACCACACTGTGCATGTATCATGGTTTTGATAAGACAAGGGCCCCACCAGACCCATCACCATGGCATGTATAAATAAAAACCGTGGAACACAAGAAAAAACATATCCATTCTCTTGATATATTGAATTCAATACAGCGTTCCTTACCTATCTAAGAGATATATCGGTTTTCACTCTATCCAACTAACTTAACCATTGGAGTGCTGATGCCGAAAAACCCTTCTCCGACACTCTTTTTTTGAGTCTTCTAGATTTAATTTAATTTGAAGGAAAATAGATTATAAGATGCAATAAATAATAATTAAAAAAAGGGATACTATTGTTACATTATAAGTAATGAATCGTGTTAGGCACAATGATGTATTAAGTATTAACAACTCTTGTTATTGAACTCAATGATTGAAGTCTTAAATTGCTGGTCAGAATTAAATAAGAAAATGACATACACTAATGACAAGATTATCATAATTAAATGGTGTTATTGAGATCCTGGGACCTGGGCGATGTTGCTAAGAATTTTCGTGTATTTCTGGTTTGTTTTTTCCGAACAATCGCGCGTAGATTTCGATTATCTCGAGATCCTTGTCTGTATAATTTCGGTATTTTGATGCTAATTGTTATTTACTCTCATATTAACTATATATGTTTTTTTTATTCAATGAATATGGTAGTAATAAAATGTAAAATAGTAAAAATATATAAATTTGAGATAACTCAATAATATGAAAAGAAAAGAATAAAGTCTTTATTGAAAAAAAAAAAAGATTTTTCAGAAATTAAAATCCATATGGAATTTAGAATCTAATATGTATTCAATTAAACTTCCAAAAAAAAAAAATCGGAAAAATTGGAATCATAACTTTTGGAATTCATAATGAAAATATTGTTTCACAATCGAACTGGTGAAATTCGAAAATTATGTTCCAATTTTCACCCCTAAGTACGTACTCCTTGCAAACAATAATTGAATTTTCCTTGTGTTGCTTTCAAAACCGGAATCAAAACTTTTGGAATTCGAAATAAAATATATTGTTTCAAAATCGATTCGCCAAAATTTGATAACCCGTTTCTAATTTTTACCCCTAAATGCTCCTTTAAAATAACGTTGTCTATGTATTCGGTACGAAATCATCAACGTCTACATAGTTCTCTTACCGTTTAAAATTCAAAGTTAAATATTTTTCTAACTTAATTATTTCTTCAAGGAATTATTTGCGTCCAAATCAAAGTGTTTTCTTTGTTCCTCGTGCTGCTCTCAAAATCGGAATCAGAACTTTCAAAATTCAAAATGAAAATATTGTTTCAAAATTGAATCGCCGATATCCGAAAATCTCGTTCCAATTTTCACCCCTAACTAAGTACTCAGTATTGCTTTCTTAAAAACAATAATTGATAGGTGATTTCAAAAAGGAAAAAAGAAATCATGAAAGTTGATGTGAATAATTATATATGTCTCTCTCACAACTTACAAGATAAGATAATTAGGTGGAGAACAATTATAATATGTGACATGTAGCCCAATGTAGTGAAAGCTGTTGTGACAAGAGTAAGCCACAGCTTTTATGGCCAACGACGACGTATCAATGTCAAGCCCATTAATGAATAACGAATAAAATTTTATAATTAATTTTTGGTGTGACGCATATAATTTCAATTTTTCTATTTTTTATGAATAAAATCACTTTTCAACTCAATTATGTAACCATACAAGGATTTAATTGGGGGGCAACAAATTAAATTATATAGTCATCAAGAGAGCTAGCCATCATTAATGTGTTCACATAATATATATTTTTAGTGTACTTTGTACAATACTAGATTTGGCAAGGTTCACTTAATTAACATACTACAAATCCCATTAGTATGCCCTCTAATGGCTAGAGAGGGTAGCTCATACTTCATAACTATAAAGTAATATAACTTTTTGATTCAATTTTAAAAAAGGAAAAATTGGTTAAAACTCCTTCAAAAATATTTTGTATAATTAATAGTCGGTTTGGATGCATATATCGGATTTGCTTGAAGTTCTTCGCGCAGTGTAGTTGGACAGCTTCGAATGAAATTGAAAATAGACAATTTAGTTAAAAAGTTTAGCCTGAAAATAGATAGCTAATTAGTTGGAGAGTTTAGTTTGAAAATGAATAACTTGGTTGGAGAATTTGGACATCTAAAATTGGAAAGAAGAACTGAGACTATTTATCAGCGGTGTGGTTGGTGGAAATTAGGTGGTAGACAGCAGGAGACTGATAGAGAGAGGCGGATGAGTGAAAGAAACGTCATTTTTGCAAGTGAGTGTAGGTTTTGAGGGTGGATGAACTGGAGGATATACACGGTATTTTCAATCTAAGTTCACATGAAATCAATAAATAAAAAAATCCGCGGTGCGTGATTTTGTTCATCGAAAAAGAAAAGTATATATTGTTATTTGATTGATAAGTTAGAATCTTGTCTTTGTCGATATTTTTTAGGTCGAAACCATCATCACACATCGTTAGTCTTGTGTGATTTACATCTCTCGTATGATCTGCGAGTTGTTGCACACGAGAACGGTCTTGTGCATTAATATATTTATAAAAAATAATAATAAATAAGGCTCGTGAGCCGGTGTGAGCTCAAGAACAACTAAAAACTAGCTCCACGTATTCGAATTTGAGCTCAAGAGCCGGTAATTGTATCATAGATTGTCGATCGGTATTTAACACTCCACGTATTCGAATTTGAACGAGTGGTGGGAAAAGTGGTTATTCATCAAATGGGTACACAAAATCTGCAGTTGTGCTTCCATACTCAGATTGGCAGCCCAACTTGGTACTTTTTTTTTTTTTAATTTAATTTAATTTTATAGAAAAAGATATTATATTAAAGAAAAGACAAAATAAGTGAGGCCACGAAGAACAAAACGCCCATTTCGCAAGATTATGAGCAGTCGCCACTTTGGCCATAAAGGCATAAACCCCAAAATCTCCAGCTTGGTACTTCATTTCTTGTTTTTGTACGGATTTGTAAACACCCATTTGTAATGAATATATATCCGGCCCGGCTCGGCCCGGCCCTATATAAACTCGCATTATATTATTATGGACAAAATGCAGTTCAGCCTCTATAAATTTTCCATTTTTTTCACTTTACCCCCTAATAATTTAAAAAAAAGGATACTATCCCTTCGGAATACTATTTTGGTTGCACTCCGCCCCAAAAGCCAACTTTTGAGGGCATTGTGCAACAAAAATAATGTTTTGAAGGGGCAACGTGTAAAAAAATAGTATTTTTAAGGGGCAACTTGCAACAAAAAATAACATTTAAAAAATACTCAATTGCGGTGAATTATCCATCGTAGTTTTGCTATCGGGGCCATGTGCAACACGAATAACATTTTGAAGGGGGACATTCACTTTTAAAAAAATTGAGAGGTTAAAGTGCGAAAATTAGAAATTTACAGGAGGTGACGTGCAATTTTCCCTATTATTATCAAATTGATCACTGTTGAGCCCGCATATCCGGACTTGATAATGTAGAACGAGATTTAGTAAATATAAAATATTTTTCTTTTAAATTCTAAGATTTTAACTATTAATCACCCACTTCAATGATTTGCACCTCGTAAACATTCTAATTTTTTTTTTTCATCAAATGAAGTCTATCTGGATAAAGAATTTATTCAGAGCGATCAATATTTTGCACAAATTTTGTTTGTTGCTTTCTTCAATCATCATAATTCAAAAGAAATTTTATATTTGAATCTTGAACACTCCGAAAAGTGCAATTAAGACTTCAAAAAATCATGCATTATTTTACTGAAATTACAATTCATTATTTTAATCGAACATATTAAAATTTACAACGCAGATTTCTAACTACAAGCATCAGTAATCATATTTACGACATATATTTATGATTTAATGTTTATCGAGTTTTTTTTTTTCCAATTCAAATCTAAAACACAAACCCTAACTTCAATTTAAACAACAAATTATATGTAACAGTAACTACAAAACAACTATCATATGAATGTAATTACATGAGAAAGACTGGAGTACATCTTTCAATTCGTTGGTTTCTGTTAAAATTGAACGATACATCGAGTAGGAGAGGTCCAAATTAGAAAAAGGTCCTGTATATACTGAAAGTCGTTCTGCATTTATCGTTTCAGTATTTAGATTATTTTTCATATCACTATAAAGAAAGAAAACACACAAAAAAAATGTTTTAACTTTTAAGTACTCCATCTAAAGACGCGTTATAATATATTTTTTTCTTACAAATTACGGGCCATTATATATTTTATAATATGTTTTCTTTTTCCCCAAACTCATGACCCCAAAATTAGTTGTCACGTGATCATTTAATACCAAACTATGCAATTAATATAAGATAATATTATTAATTGTACTATTCAAGGTTGTGTATACAGACTACAGTGATGTTGGACGGCGGGACCCCACTTGGTGTTGTCCATGATTTAAAAGCCAACGACTATAAATAATATATAGATTTTATAATTTTGACTTCAATTGAGTAGTTAAAATTTCTGAATTTCCAATATGTACCTATAAATATTTGGGTAAATTATAGCTACACCTCTTATGTATGTTAAAATAATTTTAAAGTCCTTGTGATGTTGGTAATTACAACCATACTCTTGAAACAATCATTGGAGCAAGGATCTCATGTCATGGAGACCAATATACACTATATTTGTTTCATGCGGGCCGTTACTGCTACCGTAGATGAAAATTTATAAATCTTATATAAAATAATAAGGATTTAAGAAATGTTAGGAGAGTCGTGTCACCACCTAACTCTATGTTGTCTCTACGACTGCTAGCCTATAGGAACCTTAAAGTTATTTTAAGGGTGATTGTAATTACTGATATTATAGGAACCTTAAAGTTATTTTATTATATGTCAATGATGTAGGTGTAATTTACCCTAAATATTATTGTAAAACTAGCTAATAGTCCCTAAATATATTAAATGTTCCACACTTTATAATTTTATTTGCTATAAATTACTATTAAATATATTATGACCATCTTGCACGTCCTCATTTTCATTTTCATACTTATTAATAGGGTAAATTATGAAAACCCTTGAAGTAAGGTTAAATTACGAAAAATTTCTCATATTTGGATAATTATAATCACTCCCATCAACTATAAATCTTCTTACACGTTCATCCATAAGGTGTCAAATTCAACATAATGTTTCTAGATTCTGTGGAATGTTTTCTAGTTCGTACTCATTTTGTGCAAAATTAATGCAATTTCTGATGCACCACAATTTAATATTTACAAGCCGAGAGACACATCTTATGATCGATCATCTTGTTTCAAAATGTGGAGCTCTAACGGGTCAAACGGTAAAAAATAAGAATATTCCACGTAATCAAGAAAATTCCACTAAATTTGACTACACAATGGTGGAGGTATAAAAAGTTTATAGTTGAGAGGATGATTGTAATTACCAAAACATAATAAATTTTTAGCTGCGACTATATGCAAGACTAAAACCACTTGTGCAAGACCAAATTAAAATTTTTAATGTATAAATACTATAATACCTTTACTTGTTAAAAAAATAGAAAATTTCAAATACGCAAGACCAAAAATTCAAAAACACAAAAAATCCTATCACAAGACCACAAGACCAACTTTCATCTTCTCCATCTTCCAAAAACCCACAAGACATTTCTCCTTCCTCCTCCATAAAATCCACAAAACCTGTACATTCAAAATCATCAAAACTCAACAAATCTTACAAAGATGGCAAGTATGGAGTCATAAGACATCAAAATAGAAGATTCTACGGTGAAAGAATCCAAGAATGTATGCATTTATGGGTTTTTTAGCTAGAATATCGTTTTTCCAAAAAAAATCCCGCGCAAACGAATTCGACATGTACAGGTCGAATTTTATGGGTAAAAATCGACATTTAGATATCGATTTTGAGGCATACAATTCGACATTTGGCAATGTCGAATTTGTGCTATAAATTCGACATGTTAATGTCTATTTTTACCCATAAAATTCGACGCTTAAGTGTCGATTTGTAGCACAGTTTTTCGACACCTTGATGTCGATTTTTACCAGTTTCAAATTTAATTTGTTTTTCATCTTTTTTTGTAAGATTGAACAAAATGAGGAAAGTGGGCGTAGGTGGTGGAGCTTGGGCGGCGGAGCTTTGACGGTAGAGAAGATGGGCGTAGGTGGAGAAGCTGGGCGTGTGTAGGGTTTGAGGAGGGGGCTGTTTGTTTTTTTAATTCACACATCTATTTTTTGTTTTTTTTTTGTTTTTTTTTTTTTTTTTGTTTCTTTTCCTCATTATTTGTATTTGGTCTTGCATGAGAAAAAAAAAAGTCAATTTAATTTATGGGTATATTTGTCATTTCATCTTAATGAAATAGAATCTTTTAGAATATTTATTTAATTTGGTCTTAGACAAGTAGAATTAGTATTGTACATAGCGCAGCCTAAAATTTTTCGTAAATTAATCTTAACTCAGGGGCCGTAATTTACCTTTATTAATAATTGTTGTAGATAAAATTAACAAAGCTCACAAACTAACCCCTAAAGCAATTAAAAGTTAACAATGTATACAACAATACGAGAAAGTGAACCAAAACTATTTCAATTACACGTTACAACAACTTTGTCCAAGACAAAAGGACCAAATTAAATATTTAATTAACCAGGCAACACATAAATAAATAAAAAGCATAACTAATTATCAAGTTCTTTTTATCGTAAAAAAGGCCATTTAAATTCATAACTAATAAAAGTACACAGCTGCAGATCTAAAAAACCCCCCCAAAAAAAATTCAAAAATAAAAAATAATAATAATAAAAAACAGCATCTTCTTCTCCCACAGTTGAACCAGAGAAAAAAAAAAACTGTAATAACTAATAATAATAATAATTAATAATTAATTAATTAAATATCATTGTAAAGGCATTTCTTGAAGGCGGAAATATGTTCTTCTTGCAACCAAATGGCAATATTGAATGAACCGTCTCCTTCATGGCTGGGTATAAGGAATGTTTTCCCGTCGAACCCCATTGAACCGGGCCCCATGTGAATCTCTTTCCCCCACCCGAAATCGGCGCCGTATAGCGGCAGCGCCGTCCAGCTTATGATAGCAAGGTTCGGGTTTCCGTAGAAGTCTCCCTTCGGCCGGCCCGAGTTGTCTAGTGACCTGAACCGGCCCACGTCCGGCAGACCTTTCAGGTACTCCAGGTAAGCCCTGACCGTCTCGTCGGTGACCTTTTCGACGGCTTCTCGGATTTTCTTGGCGGCGGCGCCGATGGTGTTTGACAGGAGGCTGCCGGAGGTGTCGGTTGCTTCGACGCGGATCAGCGCGTTGCCGAAGAAGTTCTTCGGGAGGGGTGGTTGGAGTTTGTTGCGGAAGTCGGCGACGAAGTGGAGGCTTGTTTGCTGGTCGCTGACGTGGCCGCGGGCTTTGCTTGTGCACCGCCAGATGTGGGCGGCGACGGCTTCGAATCGGCTGTAGCCGCGGCCGCCGCCGGAGTTGTTTTTGTCGGAGTCGAGGTTGACTTTGTTGCGGAGCTTCTCGATTTGGAGTTTGGTGAGGTTGAGGAAGGCCACGGTGATTGGCTTCTTCCTCTGCTCCATGTTGTCCTCCTGGCCGATCAGGGTTGGCGGCGGCCGGAGAACCGCCGGGTCGAAGGGTTTCGCCGGCGGAGAACCGTTTTCCAGAACCGTCCGGTCCAGAAACGGCGGGACGATGGGCCCCATGGATCGGGCTATCTTGGCCCACTCGTCCACAAAATGAAGAGCGCTCGGCCCGTCAGCCATCACATGGGATATTCCGAGCCCGATGCTAACGCCGCCGCAGCTGAACCTCGTCAGCTGCACAATCACCATCGGGATCTCGTCGATCGGGGTGGTGTAATCCACCGACGGGATCAAGGCCTGGATCGCCGGAGTGGGAGTGAAGTCGCCGAAATCCTCCACCGCGGCCTCCGACTCGGCCTCGAAAATCGGGACGCCTTTGCCGTTGCAGTGGAGCTCGACCCTGCTGCCGCCCTCCGCCGCCCAGTTCAGCCGCCCGGCGAGCGGGTAGAACAGGACCAACGCTTTGCTGAGGGAGTCTCTCAGCCTGGAAACGGCATCTCCGGCGGCGTCGAGAGAAGGGGAGTGCCTGTAGAAGTAGATGGTCGGCGTGTGGGTTATGTCTTTGATTTGATCGGAGGCGTTCAGGTACATAATCTCCTCCGGCGTCGGCTCCGATGGCCGGACGGTGTGGGTAGCTTTCAAAGTCACCATCTTTTTGGAGAAGAAAGGTTATTCGTTGCTGCAAGTGCAAGTGGTGATGAGAGAGAGAAGAATAGCTGGTTTTTAGTTATGAGAAGAGAGAGTGTTGTGTGTATATATATATATTATTATATGTATATATATATTTCTAGAGAGAGAGAAGAGAGAGAGGAGAGAGAGAGGGGTTGTAGATGGATGGAAAAATGTTGGAATGGTAGGTTTGCAACTACTACCTGAGAGCTGTGGGAAGATGTGAAGCTTCCATTAATATAATTAATTATTGGTTTCCCAATAATTATATTAATTTATGCACGTTTTACTACTAATTATGTTATATTTTATTAATTTGAGACATTGACCAATGTATATCATCAATTTGATATTGATTTTGCCCTTGGTTCAGATGTGATTCCAATAAATCTGGATCTCTGTTTTTCTTCTAATAAAAATCGAACCAATTAATGGATTGGTTCGGTTGAAGTTCATCGATTCGAAAAGAACCGGTAAATTACAAAAAATTTCTAAATTTAGGTTAAATTATGAAAAATACCCTCATATGTTTGTAATTAAGAAAATCTAACCACGTTTGTTTATGACTTGCACCGATCTTTTTGCAGAGTGATTTTTCATGAATTTTTTTTTATTCGAGAGAATATTCCAAAAAATATCAATTTTACCCCTACAAACGTGATTGAAGGTCTTGCAGAGATGTTTAAAAAATATATGTGTATGATATGATGGTTCATACTTCATACTAGCAATTCATAAAGTGTAGTGACATTGCAATGTGATGTTGCATTAGAATCGGCATTTTACGGGAAATTTCCCCGAAAAAAAAAAAAGATTTCGTGAAAAATCACACCATAAGGTGTAGGTGTAGGAAGGAAACAAACGTAGGTTTTTTTTTTTTTTGTAATTACGGATAGACGGGGACATTTTTCATAATTTAATCAAAGCTCAGGGAGGTTTTCATAATTTACCCAAAAAGTAAAGAAAAAAGTCATATTTATTCTCCTATTTTTTTAATTATTTTGATATTTAAATGCATTCTGACAATCATGACATAGTTGGGAGTGAAAAAATGAAATGTCAACATTTCTAATTTGAGATTCTTACACATAACATATGTGCTTTATTGTATGAGAGTGGATGTGTTAGGTTCCAATTTTATTTATTTATTTATTTTTTATTATAGGAAGTCTTTATTTTATTATTATTATTATTATTATTATTATTATTATTATTATTATTATTATTATTATTATTATTATTATTATTATTATTATTATTATTATTATTATTATTATTATTATTATTATACATAAAAAAACCGGAAACTTGATTTTAGGTCCCATTTTAATTTTAGAAAATAATTCTGAATGTTCAAAAATTTACCGAAAAATATATATACATAACATATATATTAATTATATTTATACAAAAATACAAATACCATAGGGGAATTCATTATTTAACACAAAAAAAATAAATTGTGGTCATTAATGTATGGTCGTTTCAGTTGATTTGCTAAATTTAATCATTATTAAATTGGAATTTTATCTTTTGAGCAGAAATCTTAATTATTTTTTTGTGATTTTTTATTTTTTTTAGTTGATTCGAAAATTATAATTTCGATATGTTTATGTTGGGTCCAATTTCACCCTACTTTATTCCATCCGTCGGCTTTTTTGACCAAGGAAGCAAGTTTTCTAAACCGTTGATTTTTATTTAAAAAAAAACAAATAAAGATATGTTGTTCTTGTTTTTTGGATTTTGTGGTCTATAGTAATAGTAGCATGACTAGCATGGGCACACGGTGGCGGCTATGTGACACCGACCAATAATTTGTTCATACTTCAAATTTTTAGGAGTGGTTTCGGTATGCTTATCGAATATTTTGTTCAATACTGTGTATATATCGTATTATCTGGTATTGCAAATTCCATACAAGCTAACATGCAAACAGCATCAATGTACTGTTATAAGGTTTATCGTTATTTGAGGTGAGATTTCATCGGTACTTGATATTGTACTATTAATTTTAAGGGTTAAATATAAAAACACCCCTGTACTATAGACTTTGTATCATTTATCCCCCTTTACTACACATAAATACAAAAACCCCCTTGCTATTATATTTTTTCCAAAATACGACGAAAATACCCCTGCTAAACCTATAAATATAAGGGTTTGTTTGAGCCATTTTACACTATATTTTTTAACATTTTCGGTTAATTTTACTTGGGAAATTTGTATTTTTTTATTTTTTCCTTCAAGATATTTAATTACTTAGATTTTTTTTTTAAATTTTCTGAATAAAAACCTTTTATTTTTGTCATTTTGAATTTCTTCTTATTTTCTTAAATGTCTTCCGGTAGTTCAAATTCTCAACAATAATAGGATTGTAAAGATGTTTGTAATCTTAGGATGTTTGAACTACCAGAAGACATTTAAGAAAAAAAATGAAGAAACTCAAAATGACAAAAATAAAAGGTTTTATTTAGGAAAAAAAAATGTAAGCAATTAGATGTTTTGGAGAAAAAAGTATAAATACCAAAATTTTCAACGTAAAATTGACTGAAAATGGTAAAATATATGGTGGATAATGGCTCACAGAAAAAAAAATTAAAAAGAAAAAAAAAAAATATATATATATATATATATATATATATATATATATATATATATATATATATATGCTTGAGTAGGGGTATTTTCGTCATATTTTGGAAAAAATGCAATGTGAGGGGGGTTTTTGTATTTATGTGTAGTACAGGGGGTAAATGATACAAAGTCCATAGTACAGGGGTGTTTTTGTATTTAACCCTAATTTTAATGATGGACTTGTATGATATTTCATATACTACCTAAGAGATGAATACCAAACAATCTTCAATTCCTTGTAAATTACTAAGAAATTTGTTGAAATGACACTTTCAGTTTACAAGATTAGTAAGGGTCCTTCAAAAGTGAATAGAAAAAAAATTATGTCCACAAATTCATAAATACATGAAGTAGAGATATTATGGCCTCAACAAACAACTAGCAAATTTGAGTTATACGCACTTAGGTTTTTTTGGCTAAAAGTTGTTGAAGAAATTGTTGGGTATCCGCCCGGAGAGACAAACCACACAAAATCAAAATACTCATATTTTATTAGAAACAATTAAAATATAATAGGGTAAATTACACACACCCCCCTAAGGTAAGCTTAAATAACAGTAAGGTCCCTGTGGTATCGATAATTACACTCAGCCCCCTGAAACGTAGTCAGAAACTCTAATGGGATAATGAATTGGATTCAAACGTCACGTAC
>NW_012194587.1:38202-49366 GCF_000504015.1 Erythranthe guttata
TTTAAAATTATTTTTGTATACTTATTAATTAGTATTATTAGTTATTAGTATATTAACTAAAATAAAAGTCAAATAATTTTGTAAAACAAAAATTATTAAATATTCAACATATAAATATATTGTTTAGAATAATACACATTTTTATTAATATTTAATAATAATTGAATATCATGTAGAAATTATTTAATAAAAATAATTAAATATTATAATTGTGTAAAATATAAACAATATTGTTGGAGTGCAATGTTAAAAGTGAAGTGCTAAAACACTGTTCATTGTGTATAATATAGATATAGACAACCGTTTTTAGACAAACTGTTGGAGATGGCCTTATAACATCTCCTATTAGATCTATGTTGCTTCAATCAACAATATATTGCTAGTGTGTATTGAATAGAACCAAGTTGAAATAGTTTGTTTCTACATTGATTTAATGAAATCTTGTTATTTCAAGTTCTTATGATTTGTCGTCTCTTAATCCTGAAAATAATTAACATAGACAAGGATTAGTGTTTTCTGCTTTGACAAAGCAAATAGATGGAATTTATTTGGAGTTGATAGCCTCAATAAGTAAGGTAAAGGAATCCACATATCAATAAAATATAGTACAGACACCGAAACGCAGACAGAAAGATACTCGAAAGCAGGTACGGGGAAACACCATTTATACAAAAAAAGAAAAAAATAGGACACATGAACGTTGGATACGTTTAAATATAAAAAAACATAGGAGTATGTTTATTAAATGATAAAGTAAATGTCTCTATTTGTTTATTATAAATTTAATATTTTCATACAGTTATATTCATATAAATTATTTGGAGATTTGCTATCGATTTAATGTGAGTCAAGAATCAATGTACCCTGTTGGAGTATATTCAAACCAATCAACTAATTAAACAATGGAAAACTTTATTTATTTTTTCTAAAATTTAAAATCCCGGTGCAAATAAGGAAGTAGAAGAACATGAACTGTTAAAAAAACCAGGTCTAAATCTATAGATTTAATAGACCAATAAAATCCCGGTGCAAATAAGGAGTAGAAGGACATGAACTGTTAAAAAAACCAGGCCTAAATCTATAGATTTAATAGACCAATAAAACAACAAACAAGACACTCAATGATCAAAGCTTTAGTGACAAGTCAGGCCCTAATTCTTCAGGGGGCTGCTCCTCATCTTGTTCATTATTTGCGTCAGCGCTCAAGTTTCCCTCTGAAGTACTTGGACCCTGTCCCATATATGGAAGGTATGAAGTAAAATCTGGATTTGTATGAAGTAGTTGAGGTTCATGGAAGATGGGGAACATTGGGTAAGCAGGGGCATGCATTTGATGCTGCATGTATTGAGGGTAGTATGGGGCATTCATCGAGAAAGGGTTGATAGCTCTTTCGGGTGCTTGATTGAAAGAACTAGGAAAAGGGATGCCGTTACAGAATTGGTAACCGGCATATCCGTAGTTGCTTTCATGCCCTTTCATTGCACTCTTCGCCACGACCTTCTCCACTTTGTGGGCGTTTTGATGTCCGCCTAATGCTTGCTTGTTGGAGAACTTCTTTGGGCAATAGTTGCACGAATATTCTCTCTCCTCATGCTGTACCACATGCCCATCGAGCGGAGGAGGCTCTGTTGAATTAACTGCAACTGGATTTGGATCTATTTTTCCAAGGGATAGACTCAAATCTAGTGATGGATCACCATCTGAATCTTCTTCGGCCTTTTCATTGATCTCTGCATTTTTGGATGGAAAGTTTTTCAACATATCAAGGGAACGAGTCATGATTTGGGAGTAGAAATATTTGAAACACGGCCGAAAAATATTATACTAGGTTAATGTGATGAACTTTCATAGAGGTGCGGAGCGGAATTTATAGAGGGTCGATAATAAATATATGGGGATTATTTTTACAGAGCGAATCTAATTCAATGGCCTTAAGATGGTAAGATGATTAAGACGACTTTATCCGGGGCGTAGTATTACGGATTCTGAAAATGATTTTTAAGATTATTCCTAATATATCAGTTTGCAGGCGTGTGTCTTTGATTGTCTTTGATTATGTTGTGTTGAATTCTAAGTGATTTGCTAATTGTTAGAAGAGGGAAAAAGAATTATTACGCTAGTGGACCCAGCTTCCAAAACCTGAGAGATTCTTCGTATGAAATTGTGGGTAATCCTTTGATACATAATAATGTTGTGTCTATCTTGTTGTTACAATAAACAGGTAATACAGAATATGCTGTTCATTGTCTGTACTGAGTTGAATTGACAAAATTTGATGAACTTCCTAATTTGTCTTTGTGAAGAGACCACCATACCCTATTCAAATATATTAGTTGACTAATTTGTGTGCTTAAGTAAAATAGGAGTTTGGGACAATTGAAAGAAGTTGTAATAAAAAAACGTTACGAAGAGGTTGACGATGATAACCAACATCGGTTGTAGGAGAAAGAGGTTAGCATGTCAATAGTCGAAACCTGCAAAAGGTCTAGAATGCCCTTGTATAAAAGAATTTACACTGCCACCTCTCCTAGTTTGTGTGATAACCAAATCCTCCCTTCTCATTTTTAAAGAAATCAAAGTTTTACCTTGAGTGTGTTGATATTTTAATGAAGCTATTACACCGCCTCATCTTAGTTACGATAATTACTAATACCTTGATAATTTTTTATTATTTAATTTTTGCTTGGACCATGTTAATGTTGGCTGAAGTTTGCTTCCAATGTCTCTCTCTCTCTCTCTCTCTCTCTCTCTCTCTCTCTCTCTCTCTCTCTCTCTCTCTCTCTCTCTCTCTCTCTCTCTCTCTCTCACACACACACACACACACACACACAGTAATCATAACGTTAAAATATACAGTAATCATAACGTTAAAATATATATATACTCTCATACACATATAGTCACACATAATTCAAACAGTAATCATAACGTTAAAATATATATATATATATATATATATATATATATATATATATATATATATATATATTCTCATACACACATAGTCACACATAATTCAAACAGTAATCATAACGTTAAAATATATATATATATATATCTGGTCATGCTGCAGTAGCATAAACTTGAAAAAAAGTATAAATTGGTATGGCACGAGGAAAATTACAATTTAACCCTTTAGATTGGTGAAACATTGCATGTAACTTAAACTTTACGATCCCTTGCACTCATACTTGATATATTACACTCATATCCTGTCACATGCAAGAGTAGTATAATAAGTTTACTGAGATTTGGTGATGGTCTTAGCATTTTCCAATACATACACTAACAATAATTGCGACGTCAAATAAATATTAACAACATTTGCTTGCCAATGGAAAAAGTTTCGTAATACCTTAAATAACACTGGTTGATGATGTAATTAACTAAATGAACTAATCTTAGTCTTCTCTAAATCCATAAGCTATATTTTCCTTCAAAATAATTCAGCCTATGCCGTATGGACACGTTGTCTGATAATCGTAGGAAAATATTGATTTCAAACTTCCATAAATTACTAGAATACAGTAGACAGTGGTGTATTGTTTCATATTTTCCTCTACACTTAATGAAAGTGATGGTTACTACTTGTATTGCACTTGAGTATGTATTTTCATATAAAAAGTCTTATATAGTGCTTGTGATAGTCTTTTTTGAATCGAACACTATTAGTTTAACTCAAAAGATTTACAGACCAACTAATTGTTCTGTTTACTCTAATGAATTGCAGAAAGAGCCCAAGTTTGTACACACCGTGGATATGGATGTGCAAAAACTCGTAAGCCTTGTGCCTCATACGCGGGAGTTCATTTCTGAACTGGAGCCAAAAACTGGGAGTTTGGAGTTTCTGCAAGACGATAGTGTTTCGGGCGATTTGATGAGTGTCATACGCAATCACCGGACAATAGACGAAGAAGATGCATCTTCTGAGAAAGTTATGCAGAGTAATAACGAAATGGGAGCTTCTAAATTATCTCCCACAAGAAAACCGAAAGTAGTAGTTGTTGGTAGTGGACCCTCAGGATTGTTTGCTTCTCTCGTGCTGGCTGAATTTGGTGCGGATGTTACACTAGTGGAAAGAGGGCAAGCGGTTGAACAAAGAGGACGCGATATTGGTGCTTTGGTAGTCCGTCGAATGTTACAGCTGGAAAGCAATTTTTGCTTTGGAGAGGTCATATCTTTATCCAATTTGTAATTCAAGGTCTTTCCTGTGTCATGGATTATTTTTCCTTGATTTTATTATGTCGAAAGGTGCCTTATTTGTGAGGTTAGTGTAGAAAAAGAGTAACAACTAAATTAGTTTCGTCATGAATTGAGCAAATTACATAGTATTTGCAAAGTTGTGTTTCTTCTAAATGTATTTCGTTAACTTCTTAAAATTTTCACTGTATTCTATGCCACTGTTCAATTTATTAAAGACTTATGATTGACAGGGTGGTGCAGGTACTTGGAGTGATGGGAAGCTGGTTACAAGAATTGGGAGAAACAATAGTAGTGTGACATCAGTAAGTGTTACTATCTTATTGTACCATCTAATGCCTTCTCTTGCGTATTTTGTTCATCTTTTCATTATTACTAATTACAAGTTACAATGCTGCATTTCTTCTGAATTGATCTTTTGCGTCTTTAGTAGGGTTGTGAATTTGAGCGGAATTTCCGATTTCCGCCGATCCCGATCCAAAGTTTCCCGAGTTTGTAACAATATTTTCATTCCGAATTCCGAGAATTCCCATTTCCAACTTTTCCGATTTTTATGGGAATTGGAATATACGAGATTCCAATTTCTAATCCAATTTGAAATTCCAAAAATATATCTGAGAATTCCATTTTATTTCTTCCCACAAACTATGCGTACAATATCTATATTTTTATGTACTTCATACATAAAAACACGAAATTTTCTGAACTGTATTGTGTCCGATCCAAAATATATAGATATTTGGAACAAGATTTCTCTCTATTTTTAGAGATATATATATATATATATATATATATATATATATATATATATATATATATATATATATATATATATATATATATCACATTTTTTCCGATGGTGCTAATTTCGGTTGGATCCGTCCGATTGCCACCCCTAAATTATTCTTTAGGTTCTTACGACATAGGTCTTGCTTCTACATTTTATATGTCGGGAAAAACATATTTTATAGTTTATCTTTTGCATGTGTAGGTTCTGAAGACATTGGTTCAGTTTGGAGCTCCATGTAGTATATTGGTCGATGGGAAACCTCATCTGGGAACTGACAGATTGATTCCACTACTAAGAAACTTTCGTCAATACCTGCAAGAGTCGGGTGTGAGTAACATTATGGATTGTGCGAATCTATAAACCAATCTTAGTATTATTGTGTGTATAGCAGGTGTCAGTGCTTGTATGTTCTTCTTATTCTTTTTTATTTTTTCTTTTATGTATATGGTTAGGTAACTATCAGATTCGGGACGAGGGTAGATGATCTGCTGGAAAAGGATGAACGTGTTACAGGCGTTCAAATCTCTGATTCAAGAGGCAGCAGTGAGTCTAGTAGCCAGAAATTGGAATACGATGCTGTAGTTCTTGCTGTGGGGCATTCTGCACGAGACACTTATGAAATGCTTCTTTCTCATAATGTCGACTTGGTTCAAAAAGATTTCGCTGTGAGTTTCTTTTTAATAATAATTGAAAAAAGGGTTTTGTTTTGGTCCTTGTGCATCTTTTGCCTTGTATTAGTAGTGATTTATGTTTTTCGAATTAGTTATTCCGGAATTAACAAACAAAGCTAACTATACTTCCTTGCCCTCATTTTTATGTATTCATGTTGACCTGAAACAAAGTTGAAAAGGTTGGAGATTTCGGTATACTTTACTATTTCCATAAAAAAAAGGTGGTTTGAATGTTAATAATGTCACGTCATTACTCTCAAGAGTGAGCGGACTTTTAAGAACAGAAGCATACATTTCAGGGAATATTGTCATAAAGAGTGTCTGAAACAGACCAAAGTATCTTTTTGTTGGCAGTGTAATTGCACATCATCTAATTACTTCTGTTGTAAGGATTAATCTTACTAGTGTTTATAAACATGGTACTTCATCAGACATTGTACTTGCCATTTGATTACTCAGTTTCATTTTCGGGTTTTAATTTTGTTAATTGGAATATATTTTCTTTTAACTTGGCAGGTTGGCCTGCGGATAGAACATCCCCAGGAACTGATAAACGATATACAGGTTCGTCAACTAGTTTAATAGAAGTGGGGAAATTTTTCACTTAACTAAATGTCTTTAATAAAGGACTGTTTGAACATTCTTGGCGGCTTCGTTTACGTCAAATTTTGGTTTTTCTACTGTTATTTTAATTGCTTCATAGGAAATAAATATGAGAAAGAAGATTAAAGTTCCATCTGCAATTAGATCCATGGTCTTAGGCCTGTAGGCAACAACGAAGAAACTTATTCAGAGAACACAGAAAAAAAATAAAAAAAAGCCTTATTCAGAGGATTATTACTGGAATGTAGATCTAAAGTAATTTCTCATACGCCAAGTTTAGATAATTTCCTAATAAAATTTATTTCTTAACACAAATTGCAGCCAATGTCTATGAATTTGGTCGGATCATTAAACTAGTTGAGTTGTACAACAATGAAACATATCACTTATTAATTGATATAGTTAAAGAGTTACTTAGGAAGACTAAGTAGTTTCGGAACGATCTTACATGGTTTTTTTTTTTTTGTCAAGTTGGTGTGAGGGTATATTTATTTAGTGATCGAAGATATTCCACTACTAGTAGTATAAAGAGATGCAAGTTGGTATGTTCCTTGGAAACAAAATAAGATTGTGGAGAATCAAAGTTTCAATCAAGTTGCCATGAGGGAGAACTACATATGTGGATTCATTGGACATATTTTAGGAATTTTGTGCTCGTACCGCCTCTGAAAAATTGATGCCTATTACAAACAAGAATTTCATTCTCTTTTTTATTCCTACAAAGTGTTTTCAAAGGACAAATTGTGATTTGCCGATTAATCAGATGTATGTGTACAATTATGCAGTATTCGGAATTAGCAAGAGAGGTTCAACGTGGACGTGGAAAAGTACCCGTAGCAGATTACCAGGTTGCTGAGTATGTCAATCACAAATTTAAGGATACACCCTCAATTTCGGAGCCAACGAGTCGTAGTTGTTACTCATTTTGCATGTGTCCTGGAGGCCAGGTATATATTAACCCTCTTTCTTAATTACGTGTATATCATAAAAACGAGTACGTATTAGTCCAAAAAAAAATTATATTTAGGGGTTCCAAGAAACAAGAGAATTCAAAAAAAAAAAAAATGATTTTTCAGTAAACACTTTATGCAGGTGGTCCTCACCAGCACAGATCCATCGGAACTTTGTATAAATGGTATGTCATTTTCTCGGCGTGCATCTCGGTGGGCAAATGCAGCACTTGTAGTAACTGTGTCATCAAAAGATTTCGACGCTTTAAGTTTGAGTGGGCCTCTAGCAGGTGTTGAATTTCAGGTACTTTTGTGTTTATATGTAACTTGTTTTTATCTAAATCTTGCTCATATCTTCCATTTTGTTTTTTAATTATTAATTTACTCTCAGAGAACATTAGAGCGAAAAGCAGCTATAATGGGTGGTGGCAACTTTGTGGTTCCTGTGCAAACAGCTGCTGATTTTCTGTGCAACAGATTGTCAGGTGGAACACAATTTATATACATGTGTATAAAAAAAAATCGTTTTTTTTTTTCCTACCTCGAGGTTAAATTCCTTGTGCAGTATCTAAATTCTTAAAGACTAATCTGAACTGGCTTTATTTCGCAGGAACACCTGTGCCAGAATCCAGCTATCGATTAGGTGTAAAGGCTTCAAATCTTCATGAGCTATTTCCTGTTCAGATTACTGAAGCTTTACAGCGCGCACTTTCAACGTTCGAAAAAGAGGTTTTATTCTAATCTTTCTTCAATGATATTTCACTTTCTAAACTGAAATGTTAAAAGGCCGTATCTTCTCTGTTTTTTTTCTTTTTCTTTTCTAATTTTTAAATTACCATTGTCGAGCTTACAGTTGCCGGGATTTGTCTCCACCAGTGCCCTTCTTCATGGAGTGGAGGTACTATACTTTCCCGGTTTGCCAATTGCTTAAAATCATTTTTTCGTTTCGTGAATCAAATAACTTATATTATCAAAAACTAACCATCCTTCAGATTAGTAGGCACATTGCAGATTTTCACGCGTTAATATTACACCATAAAAGGGGTTTATACTAATAAAAAAAACAGGAGGGATCTTTTGACAATTCGAATAAGTACCGAGTGAAAAACGAATTCAAGAATATAATATTTAAATTTTTTTTGTTTCCCTTGTTGTAGACGAGAACTAGTTCTCCAATCCAGATAACTCGAACAAGTGATACATGGGAGAGCACCTCCTTAAAAGGGCTGTATCCAGTGGGTGAAGGTGCAGGATATGCCGGTGGAATAGTGAGTGCTGCAGTTGATGGAATGCATGCTGGATTTGCTGTAGCACGAAATCTTGGTCTGTACAATGGCAGCTTAGACTCGGTTATGGGCAAGCCTCAAAATGTCGGGTTTGTCAAATACTGAAAGTTCCGTTTCTTCTTCACTCTGTTTTCCAAGCTCTATAATCCAACAAGCTAAATGAATCACTTCTTGATGGGGCAATAAACTGGTGAGTTACTCATTACACTTTTGAATTTTTTTGATTTTTTTTAATCGTCGTGAAAATTGAAGTAATACTGAGAGTCAGTCCAATCGATTGTTAGCTTGTTTTAACTTTTTACCATTAATTAATTGTAGATAAGTTCCTGGTCTAGAATTATTGTTGAACATCTGTCGATATTTGACAATTTTGGACGTATGTTGAGCACATTTTTTCTCTCTAATTTTATTTTATTAATATTTTTTTTACAGTGATGGAGTCTCAGTTAAAAAAAATGTTATGTCCACTGCTCTAATCAGAAGAGATCAAATGTTGACTCTGTGAGGAAGTAATTTTGTAGGTTTTGAGTATAAATCAATTGAGGTGAGGTTAATTTGGGAATTTTTGGGTTTTATGTTTGTCTTTTAATGAAAAATCTCACAGGATACTTGAGTTGTGCAGTAAAAATGTAAAATATGTTTTATGTACGATTTTGTGTTAATCTAAAGTTAGATGAGTTGAAACTCGACTCAAGTGTATTTGTTTGGTTAACCCCTTTGGTTTGAGCTTTATGTAAAGGGTCTATTATAATAGTCTGACAGCATGCTGTGTTATTTCGTTGTTACAATGAGATGTTATTTAGAAGAAATTCAGATCGAAATGTTATGAATTGAGATAGTATGCTAATATAAAATTTGTGTTGTTATGAATCTATATATTAATTGTAGAACGAGTATTAATATACCATTACTTTAGAAATGAATTGTTGGTCGCTTAACTACACTGCAGTTTTAGTTATGCGTGCTTGTGTAGTTATGTGTATGCTGTGAAAATGTATGCCTATGATATGTTTAATTGTTATCAATATTTGTTGCGTATTTTATGTTTCTCATAATTACACAATTTTACGTACTTTACAGCCGAATCAAACCTAATGGCACAAAAAGAACTAGACCAAGGCAGCTGGACCCGACAATTCCGATCCAGCCTACACTCAACAGTAGACTTCTTCGCAAATGTCAGTCTGCGAAAAGCGCACTACAAATGCCTCAAAAGAACGCCATTCTACCGGCTAATTTTACCGTTTGCCAAGCATGAAATATCCATCTCGCAAGTCACAGGGACACAAATAGGCACAGTCCTCATATTGAAAACATACAACAAAGAGAACAGAGTATTCAAGATTGGAGGAAGAGAATTGCGCGTCACAGAGGAGGATTGCAATCTCATATTCGGCATCAAATCAGGTGAAAAAAGCATAAGTATTCGCAGAACCACCAAACTAGAATTCGGTCTAACCAATCGTAAATTTAGAGACGTAGAAAAAATACGGTTGGGGATGTTGAAGCCTAAAATGCTGGAATGCATTGACAGTAGGGATGACGAAGATGTGGTTCGTATAATCATACTCCATGTACTTACATCCTGTTTTTTTGCAACTTCCGGAGACCAAGTCAGCTGGTGGATGGTACAGCTGTGTGATGAACTGTACAAACTCATTGATTACAATTGGGTAGGTTACATCGTCGAATTCCTGATGAAATATGTGCAGGAAACAGAACCATCATTAGTCCGTGGATGCACAACACTATTGTTGGTATGTTTGCATAGTTATAT
Source organism: Erythranthe guttata (assembly GCF_000504015.1). The sequence continues at coordinate 48,480 of NW_012194587.1, forward strand.
ATACATTAAATGGTGATCAACTCTGCATAATAGTATTTTTGTTAGTGTACATAGTTAACATGCATTTGTAATATGCAAGCTCGTATATTGATTTGAAACATAGTGTACATTATATCCATATAGTATAGTACTGTAAACTAATAGTATATTTATTTTGTTTAGATAGTATATTTATATTGTCTTTATATGATATTTATAATATCTTAATAGTATATTAATATCTAACATGCAATCCATTTCTAACACTAGATTGTTTCCGCAGTTGTGGATGTGCGAGAGGATAAATATCATTGAACCAATCATCGTTGATGCTTTCCCAAGGTTCCAGAAGTGGAATTTGAAAACACTGGCGACAGCGCTGGAGCATAAAGCCATCAGAGACATCCACAACGATGAAGTGAACGAGTCAGCACTCACTCAGACAGAAGAAGAAACTGCGTTCTTCAACAAGGACACATCTGCTGCAGAAAGAGGCAGTAAAAGGAAAACAACAATTAAAAATAAGGAGCACAAGAAAGGCAAAACAGATGACACATGCACCAGTTCTGAAACAGGAGATAATGATCAGAATATCAATGTTCCAGAAAAATTCATGACTAAATTACGTGAGAAGTCGTCAGAAAATCGCCGTCTTTCCAAGCTAGCACTTCAGTACGAGACTGAATCCCATATACTGAGAGAGAAGAACAAACATTTGAAATACCTCTTGGCCAAATACGCACTAGCTGCAGAAGCGAGTCATGAGGGATCGACCCAACCCATAGACCAAACAACAGAAGCAAAGTTAGCTGCCGAAACATTACGTTGCGCCGCACTCGAAGAACAGCTGATAGTTATGAAACAGTCGTACGATGACTTGGAAGCAACAACAGCACTGTGAAGCTACA
>NW_012194596.1:32693-49889 GCF_000504015.1 Erythranthe guttata
ATGCGTATTTGTCATACATTAATTCATTCATTTCTGTTTTGTTATTTTCAGTCCTAGCTTTATTTGCCGTAGCATCATAATGGCGGGTATTGCGTTCGCTTTTGGGATCTTAGGTATTGTAATCTCTCTTGCGATTTACCTGGCTCTAGTGTACGTCTCCCTCTCTTTCTCTTTGTTTTTTTCTTTTTTTTTTGTGTAATTAATATTTTATAGTTTAGTTTGTTAATTTGCGAAATATATTTATGTTAGTCTACTTTAGTGATAGTTAATATTTGTTATTTTATTTTGTTATAGTTTAGTATGTTAAATTGCGAATTTGTGTTAGCCTACTTTAGTGATAATTCATTTCATTTACAAAACTCCAATTTTTGTTTTAGATCTGGACCGTAATTATATTTTTGGTTCCCAGAAATGATGACATACAACAATACGAAATAATTTTCCAATATTTCTGAGTTATTCCCGAAAATTTTAATTATAATATTAGTATTATTATGTAGTTCTATTGTTTTGGGAATATTGTACATTTTCTATATCATTTTCGAAGAATCACTGGTGAAAAATTCCAATATTGTTTTTGATTGGGACCGGAATTATATTTTTAATTCCCACAAATTCTGAAATAATTTTCCAATATTTCTGAATTATTCCCAAAATCTCTAATTATAATCTTAGCATTATTATGTAATCCTATTGTTTCGTAAATTTTCTATATAATTTACAAAGAAGCACGGGTGAAATATTTAGATCCTGAGAGTTTCGAAATTTAGAATCAAAATGGAAGTATGAAAAAAAAGGTACACTTCCAAAACAAAAAAGGAAATTTTGTCATTTTTTTTTTTCAAATTGGACATATAACTTATGGCTCAGAAAAGCCATAAAATTAAATCCAATTTGTTACGACTTAGTCTGTTTATGCCGAAATAGACATATCTTTATCTATGTGAGCAATACAATTAATAAAGTATATCCTTAACATAAAGTAATATAAAAACATTATCTCCCACACAACAAAAGTGTGCATTTTAATCCTTACAACAAAATATTTATTTTGATCATATTTAACCAATAATTAATAAAAAAAAATAAAAAGCTAAAAGTTAGTTACAAATTTTTGTAGGTATACATTTAGAAAAATCCGCGACGTGAAATCGACGGTAGGGTACACGGTGATTCCGTACACCGTTGCCCTATTTGCATCGGCCATCTGGCTCTATTACGGTGCGATTAGGTTAAACGCAATCACGTTAGTTATCATTAACAACATTGGCTGCATGATCGAGATGGCGTACGTCGTCATATTTTTCTACTACTCGGGGGACTATGATCGAGTAGATTTCCAAATTCTTCTTAATACTTACAAAAATATTAAAAGTAATACTTATTTAAGACATCACTAATAGTTAAAAAAATGATTTTGTAGATTGTTACTATCAGTCTCTGGTATTCTCTTTGGATTATTTTGCACTATCACGTTTTACGTGAATGGTGACTTGAGGATTATGGTCATTGGGTGGATATGCTTTGGATCATCCATCTTAGTCTATTCATCGACTATAGGCACCGTGTTAAGATTAATATTAAATAGAGTTCGTAACTCTAAATTTAATTTAATTTAATTTATATAATTTTTTTTTATACCATTTTTTTTTATATTATAGGTTAGAGCTGTTAGGACACACAGTGTGTACGGTATACCTATCACACTGACGTGCGTCCTAACAGGTAATGCTGTCATTTGGGGCATCTATGGTTTTGCCAAAGGAGATGCCAATACCTGGGTATGTAAATCCTAATCAACATTACATCTAATTAAAAACTAAATAATTAGTAATTATTTTCTAATAAAACTTTTTTTTTCATTAATACGGATTCCGAACATTATCGGATTAGTTTTAGGTATATGCTAGATTGTAGTGTACGTGATCTTCCGTACACACCAGACTAGCGAGACTAGTGGAGAGTCTGAGACTGTGGAGACTATTTGACAGGTTAGAATATTTTTATTTATTATTGTAGTATGGATACATGACGTGCATTGCATTCGCTAACACTTGTTAGTAGGAAAAGAAAGAAGAAGAATAGAGGGATAGAAGTCACAGTATAAGTTTAATATGTGTGGATGGGGACATATTCTTGTTGGGGATCGTGCATGTATACGCAGCCGAATTTAAAAATTTTAGATCGAACTAGTTTCGATTACATGCAAAAACTAATCACATAGTCAACGTACCTTAACTCTTCCGCCATACATATGGTAATTATCGATTTAATTGAAAAACACGTAAAACCGAAAATTACGATGTAGCACCCTCAATGATTTAAAAGAAATTTTAGAAATACGGACTTTATTAAAAACTTTTGGAACAAATTTGAACTTTGAGAAAAACCACTTTAAAATTTTGTAACCATTTCCCTTTACTTCAAATCTAACCCACAATCGGAAAATAAGATTTTTCATAGAGAGTGTACCATAACATGAACGGGATTTTGAAAACAATCTCGAGGTGGCGGAATAATCCACATAAAACATTACCGGGGTTTAAAAAACACTCGTAAGACAGCGGAAGGAAATAAACTTTATTTAAGATACCCCCGTTTAATAGACCGGGTTCCAATCAGAGTACAAAATAAAATTATACTATGTGATTAGTTTTTTGATAAAACGTTGCGTAGAAAATACGAGTAAAATGATCTAGGCACCAAAGCTCGTGATTCCTCGAACTCCTCTCCGCCGGCCTCCTACATAGCTTGGAGAACCTGAAAAGATAATTTGCATAAAAGCATGAGCCCAAACACTGGCTCAGTAAGGACATTAGTCTTAGTCTGACGAACTCACGCCTCTCTCAACGTGTCACTCACGACCTATGGGAGTCCTAAAGTATTCGTCTATGTCCTTTCCAACTAATTATGTTATCTCTACAAACACGTCACACATATTCAAGCATATAATTACACATATAAGCACATAACATATTTTTCTTGAAATCGAGAGCATTATAACAAAAGTATGGTTTTGTTTCGAAAACTACTTGAAAATCATTGTGGGAATAATTCATGTAAATTAATTCATAATTTACTTGGGAATCCAATTTAGGCATAAAGTCTCTTTGAGCGAAGTTCCCCTTTTTAAACAAAACGGAATTTCTTTTAAAAGAAAATCATTTTTCTTCCAAAATCTTTTTTTATTTTTATGCGTAGATGCGTATGACAGGATCCCTATCAAAACCCTAACGTAAGCATCGACAATAGACATTTTTATACTGAGCCCGTTCTTTGGTGAGAGCTACCCACCCTGCAGTCTATAGTAACTTGTCGTTTTGGGATACCGGCCCGCCGTATCCCGTGTCTATTCATCGGAGCAACGTTACCGTTTTGACTCTTCTATACTAGACCGTGCGATACCAATTAATGACTCGAAGAATGCACATAATTTGAAGATCTTAATGCACCATTCAAATAAACAGTAGTAATTCCAAGTATGTCATTCACATAATTCGAATGAGTTAAATCACATAACTTGATAATCAAATCATAAAATTCGGAAGCAAATTCCGGAACAATAGTAAGCACATATAGATCAAACATTAGTAATAAAAACACATATACTTTTACACGTATATACACATAGGTACTTATACGTATATATATATTTATACATATACGTATATACTCTAATTTATAACTATGGGCTATAAGTTTCCTCAACCCGAAGGGAGTACGCCTATAACATCATAGGTCTAAACTATCGATATACATATACATATACTTTTATATATACATACTTATACCTCATAAGAGTAAAACACACTATTCAAATAATCATCATGAATTTCAATATTTCACATAATACCTATTATTCAAAGGACTATAGAAAATCAAATCTAGTAGAAGTACTAGGACATAGAAAGTTTCAAGAATAACTTATAGTTCTAAATATATACTAGTCTTTGTATCTTACTTATAAGTACTCTAATAATGGTTCTCTAGATGTAACATCATAATATATATTCATTACCATATTAAATCATGTCTCAAGAGTTTAAATCATGCTCACAAAGGACCCCTTTAATTCAAAGAAATTCGTTTTTAGGAAAATCGGGCAGTTTTGACACCTTAACTTTGAAAATACATTTCTCTTAGACCATAACTTCAAAAATCCTGAAACTTTGACACAATACTCCTGTATGAGTCTAAAAGACTCCTTTAAAACAGTTTTCCAAAATAACTAGTAGACTAAGAGAAATGAGTAAAAGAGTGCAGGAGTGTGGTCACACTTTCAGAAACAGAACCAACCACTTTGAAAATACCCAATAAATCACCCTTTTGTTAAAACAATGTAGGACTTTGCAGAAAACTGGTTTTATGAGTTATAAATATAGTCCAAGTGGAATCAAGGAAATCAAACTAGGAAAACATTGATTTTAAAAGCAAATCCTCAGCTGACTCAAAAACTATGCCGGTTTAGTAAATAATTCATATCTTAATCATCTCAAATCCGATTGATGATTAAAATATATCAATTTAAAGAAGACAGAAAGATCTAGTTACTCATGAAATTTCGTGATTTTATGAAAACATGGCATCTGTGAAACATGCATTAAACTCCGAGGCTGAGAACCTGAAAATTCATTAGTGATCTATATCTACATCTTTGATCAAAACAGATCTGGCAGTTTAGGCACTATAACTTCAGAAATTCATATCTCCTAAACCGTAGATCCAAACCTGATGAAATTTGGAAAAAATGTTCATATCTAAGTCTCGTTTATAGGGTTAAAACAGTTTATGAAGAAACTTATCTATGTACGAGATATAATCAATTTAGTGCAGTAACATAAGCATAAATTCAGAACAGATCCACTAACTTTAAAAATACCAATTAATTCATACCTTTACTTAAAAACTACCAAATTTTGTGGAAAGTCAGTTTCATAAGTTTACAATCATATTTAAGTTGAATCAACTAAATAAGATTAGTATAAAACGCTATTTAACACATAATTCGTGGATGACTCCGAAACTGTGCAGATTCGGAAAACGATTCATAACTCACTCATTACAAATCCGATTTATGCATAATTTATATCAACATGAAGCTAGCCGAAAGATCTAGACTACCACCAAATTTCATAATTTTATCTTAGGGATTACCTGATGAGACATGCAATACAATCAGAAGCTACGAAACTGAAATTCAAGTAGTGTTCATCAAGAACTTTATCTTCTGAAGCTCAAAATTAAAACCTCAAACATATAATTCATTAAAACACATATAATTTATATTAATTAGGTTATTATTTCAGTAAAGACCAAGGTCCTTACCCAAGAGCAAGAAATCGAAGATGAAGGAGTAAGAAAACCAAATGCTCGGTGGATTTTCGGCGGGTTTGGCTTGAATGTTCTTGGATGGCTTTGGGGCTGAGTTTGAAGGATGTGAAGGGGCTGTTTCTTGAAGATTTTTAGCAGAATTGAAGAGGAGGGAGTTTCTCTTGGAGAGGAATTGAAGAGAGGGGCTTTGATGGGGTGATAGAATTGAAGAAGAGAATTCTTCTTTGGGGCTGTTTTTGCTCGATGGAGAGGGAGAGGAGAGGGAGAGGAGAGGGCCTTTTGGCTGATGTTTTGGTGTGAAGAAAATGTGAAGAGGAGGGGTTTATTTATAGGGGAGATGAGGCCCTTGTTTGCAATATAAAAGACATTGGGGTTTTATTAGCAATTTGGGAGAAAAATACCTTGGGGGCTCCTTAGCAATATAGAAGAGAAGAGGGGAGTCTTTAGTAATTAATACACTTAGGGAATAATTCACACACACAAAACATACGGTCACATAACTATTAATTATTAGCATTAACCCATATAATGCACATAAATTCAATATGAGGCCAAATAGAAATTAGTTATCATGTCACAACTTATTAAATCTCATATTATCCTAATAGATTAATTATCAACTAAAGCACATCATTAAAATCCATGGACTAAAGCACATAATTCATTAAATCACATAATTAGAATCAACTACTCAATTAATAATAATGCCTACTTCTAAAAATACTATAATGTATCTAAATCACATAAACACATAGAGAGCGTATAAATTGCTACTCGATTCATGAAATGCACGTATATTCGTATTTACTATATGTTCAATATAATCATATATAAATGCTTATGAAAATGCGGGCTGTTACATACGAAACATGCTTGTTCATCATTCAATAAAATCGAAACACGTAATCACATATTACTCATAATCATAAATTATAATTCATACAAACATGCTCGAATTAATTAACGAAAGTTTCGATTTATTTACCTCTTGTAGCGTGAGATTTCGACGAATCGAAACCTAGAACAAATCACGTACAAGCTGCAAATTACCAATCCTCGGGGCTGCATTTCACGGCTGGAACAAGCTGATCCAGCAAGCGACGAACGGCGGCGCGTGGCAGCAGCAGCGGCGGCGCGTGGGCGGCGTAACGACCCTTGCGGCGGTGCAGCGGCGGTGCGTGGATTCGTCGGGGCAGCAGCTCCTCTCCAATTAGATTTCACCTCGTATTTTTGACCCACTTGAACTACAGCACTAGATGTAAACGAGTTAGATAAACAACAAGAATAAAACGAAGGAGACGAGAGGAGAAAACCGGCGGTTTTCCGGCGGTGATCGGCGGTGGCGCGGCGGGGAAGCAACGGCCGAAGGGGATGAGCGGATAGGGTTTGGGCGGCTAGGGTTTGGTGCAAAAATATGATCTCAAACTCTTGTTTGAGGTCTATTTATACTTAGGGTTTTCAACCCTAGTGGGTTTAAGTCATTGGGCTTGACCTTCTGATGCATTAAGCCCATTCCCTCGTCGGCCTCGTTTCTAATAAACGATCGTTCACAAAATTATAACAAAATTATATTTGTGACGAGCTCAAAGTCCTCGTCGATACGAGTGCCTCTTTGAAATTTCCAATTTCCAAAATTGGAAACTTCCACTTTAGTGGACCTAATAAATCGGGAAACTTCCCAATTTTGAAAGTTCACTAAATTCCGCATGTCTCTCTTTCTCCACGTTTATTCCGATTCGCAATTCACAATTACGAATCTTGGATTCAATCATATCGACATCCAATTGTTCAAAGATTAACACATTAATCTATGCTTGTTGTTATCAAGGATCAATATTACACGAGAAGTGTGACCCTCAATGGTTCAGGTGTATGCTAGCCGTGGGCTCACAACTCTTTGTGATTCGAACAACACATTGTTCTTATACGAACTCCTCCCAAGAGTCCCGATTAGAGTAAAACTCATTTTACCTAATCCCCGATCAAATCGGTGCCCAACGAATCAAGATTGGCGTCTAGCAACTACGCATCATGATTCTCTAGATACAAATGAAGTGCCTGCAAGAACCTTATGATATAGTTAGCGTACAGTACGATCCCTTCGCAGCACATGTCCCGATTGAACTAGAGGCATTGGTTCACCGAGATCTCTTATAAAGTTCAATAACCGTGCGAACGTTCTAGGTATTATAAATCCGTTCGTGTGCGACTTAGGGAAACACATTTCCCTAATCACCCCACTATCAACTCTGGCCAGAGATTCCTTGGATTATAAACCGTCAGAACACAAAGGACATCCATGACTACTCAAGCGCTCGAATCCCCTACTACAATGCACAGACTTCACACTAGATTTTGGATTGCACGAACGTTGGCCCTTGGAGTGGTCCGCTTGTTAGAGTAGGTGACCAACAAGCCAACTTGTGGCTGTGGTCTTTCGTATTTATTATTGTAATAAACGAACCTTTATTCGTATTAATGATAAAACACCTTGGCATTCTATATCTTTGTCCCTTTGTCACAAGCATAGATATAGTCCTTACAGTTATTACAAGTACTAGTAATTGATCGTTAGGATCGTGAGATATTTACTTAAGTATTATAACTGTTAAACGTGTTCCTAGTCGAAGGGTTACGCCACTAATGAGGATATCGGCCTTTCCCATTAAGACTAGCACTTAGTGTATGTGTACTGCATCTCATCAGTAAACGTTATTGTGATATCGGCATGCATAAGTGGGTGCTCGTAAGTTGACGAGTTCACTGAACTCCCTCACCCTAGAAATCTCTAAGTGGTTCCCAATAATCGAGTAGATATATCTATGGTAACTTCACTAGAGGACCAGCTGTATCGTGACCTGTCCCTGAGTTCCACCGAGGACCATCCCAAGGGCCAGTGTTCGTGCAGTCCGAAATCTAGTGGGAGGTCTGTGCATTGTAGTCGGGGATTCGATCGCTAGAATAGTCTTGGATGTCCTGTGTGTTCTGATAGTTAGTAATCATTCTAAGTCTCTGGCCAGAGCTGACTAAGTGATGATTAGAGGATTCGATTCTCTAAGTCATGCACGTGACGATTACAATACTTGGAACGATCGCACCGTCATTGAACATATAAAGAGGTCTCGATGAACCAATGCCTCTAGTTCGATCGGGACATATGAATCGAAGGGACCGTACTGTACGTTAACTATATCTGAAGGTTCTTGCAGGCACTTCATTTGTATCTAGGGAATCATGACGCGTAGTTGCTAGACGCCAATCTTGATTCGTTGGGTGATTAAGGTGAAACGAGCTTCATCTTAATCGTAACTCTAAGGGACGAGTTTTGACCACAAAGGGTTGTGGGCCCACGGCTAGCTTACACCTGAACCATCGAGGGTCACACTGCTCGTGCACATGAGATCTTTGAATAAACGGTCAAAGGTAAAATAGTTTATCTTTGCATGATTGGATCCAACATTCGTAATTTGGAATTATGAATGAGAATAAGAAAAGGAAAAGAATAGGCGAACGTTGTAGTGGACTTTCTTAATCGGGAAGTTTCCAAATTTAGAAAGTGCACTGAACTAGGGTTTCCACTTTTAGAAAGTTGAAAATGAGAATTGACACTCGTAATGACGAGGACTTTATAATGATTCCGAAAATGTAATCGTTGCAATTTTTCGGTCATTCGATTGAGAGAAACGAGCGAGTAAAAGTACTAGCGAACTTAAGCTGTTGGGCCCGGTCCAACTTAAGCCCGCTAGGGTTTTATGCAAGACACTATAAATACAAGATTTATAGGTCTTGCACAGAGAAGTGAAAAACCCTAACCCTAGCAGCCGTTCTCCCTCTCTCTCTCGCCCTCTCCCCGCGGCCGTCACCGGCGCCGTCGCCGGAGCTTCACCGGAATCGGCCGTTCATCGGCCGATTGTTTCGGTAGTTTCTTTCCTTCTTGTTTTCTTCCGTTTTTCTAACTATTCGTTTAAACGTTATATATATTCATGTTTGCTTTCGTATGATTTTATGTGATTATGTGTAATCGTTTTAAATCATTGCAAGCATGTTATTTGGTTTAAATGCGAGCATGTTAATTGATTTAAATTCGGTTAAATTAATTAGCATATATGTTGTTATTTAATTTCGCTGGAAGCGCAAAGGTACGCAATTAATTGATTAAATTTGTCGGGCATGTGCTTTACGCTTTAAAGTAGTTTAAATCGCATTAAATTTTTGTTTTCTGCTGCGTACGCGTGCCCGAAACCCAACAGTGGTATCAGAGCTCGTTGCGCAATTAATTGCGTTCGTTTTAATATGCTTTGATTTTATGCATGTTCGATTTATTAAAGTAGTGATTGTTGTATTATGTAATTGGGAGTTTTCGTAAGTTTAAAATATTTTTGAAATATTGTTTAGAATTTTTCCAGCTTTAAAATTGTTTAAAATTGGAAAATCGGATCTGAAATTATTTTTTAAACGTCGGTTTTTAATTGTTCGGATCGAACCGGTCGGACCGGCCGGTTCGATGGTTATGCACGATTCAATTGACCGAATCCAAGTGGATTCGGGTCGGTCAGACCGGTTCTCGGTCCGACTGACCCGGCCCACTGATTTGGGTCAATTGGACCGGGCAGAACCGGACCGCTTCGGTCCGAACCGGTTCACTGAAAATAAAAAAAAATAAAAAAAATAAAATTATTTCAGATTTCTAAAATTAAACTTAAAACAAATTGATTTTAATTTTTGGAAATTTATTTTCAATTAATCCCAATTAGATAATTGGATCGACAATCATCTATTTTAGTAAATAGGTGTTAGATTAATTAATTAATTTAAATTGTTAAATTGATTTCAATTAATAGAACACATTCATAATTTTGATTATGATTCAACTTAATTAGTAGTACCTCAACATTATTTGAATGATTTATGCTAGTTGAGGTTCTATAATTATTTTGAAAAACTCGATAATTAATTAATGTAATTAATTATGAAATTAGGTCGTATGTCCCTCTTAGGACAATATGCGCTTCATATACCTTTAGAGAACATAGATGTAGGAATCACATAGACCAATCCAAACCTTCTGATGAGATAAAACATTTTAATAAAAATCCCTCATTCTTAATTTAATTAAGAATCATTTCAAGCTATAAAGAAAAACCCAATCTGTTGAGTTATTTCTTTCCTTCTGCCAACGGTTGGATTATGTGTAGCCCTTTACTGTAGTGCAGTAAGCCGTGTTAGCGGGGAGTGCTATGGTAGAGTAAGCTGTAATCCAATTGACATAGCGATGAAGGTAGCCATAGAAAAGGGTTATGCTAGATTAACGTGGTTGGCTAGATTAACTAGGGACTGCATTAGTTTGGCATAATCAAGTTCTATGAGCATCTTTGATTGGTAGGTTAGACTTGACACACGACGATTTTGATATTCGCGAGATTAACTTAGGTCATTATCAAGTGTGAGGAAAATTAATTTAGGGTCATATTGTGGATATGATTGATTGTGATCTACCTTTGGGCAAATATAATCGGGCTAGATTAACTACGGGTTATATTTGTCTATTGGACCTAAAGCCCATTAAGAAAAATCAGTTTTCTCGTTTGTCTACTAGAGGGAAGTTGAACTCGATAAAATCAGTGGGAGAACAATTAAATAACACAAGGCCAAACATTTAATTGTAACAATCATTTAACGCGAATCTCTAATAATCCTCTTCTCTATACCTCTCAAATAATCATGTCTATGAATCCCATAATGTCAATCCTCGACAATAAACTCAATGGCCCTAATTACCTAGATTGGTTGCGTAGTCTTAAGCTTGTGCTAACCGTTGAGGGGCGCCTCTATGTTTTGAACGAGAGACTTCCCGCCACTATACCTGCCACAACGACTGATGCTGAAAAGGAAACTTATGAAGCTTGGAAGAAAGATGACACACATGCTAGGTGCTATATGATAGCCGCCATGGAGCCCGCGCTTGCGAGGAAATATGAGTCTCACATGCATGCTTTCGATATAAAGGCTCATCTCGATAGCATGTATAGTGAGAATATTAGGGCATCGAGGTACGCTGCTACAAAGGAGTTGATCACAGCGAGACTGCGCGAAGGGACTTCGGTCCACGAGCACTGTCTCAAAATGATCACTTTCCTTGAAAAGCTAGTGCATCTCGATGTCACCCTCCCGGCCGAGCTCTCGTTGGATTTGATCCTGTTGTCTCTTCCTAGTTCCTATGAATTGTTCATAGTGAACTTCAACATGAACAAACTAGATCCTCCCTTGGATTAGTTAATGAACATGTTGGTCAGTTTCGAGTCCACCATTAAGAAAGAGAAGTCTGTTCTCATTGCTGTTACTTCTGGAAAGAATAGTTCTCCCCAAAAGAAGAGAAAGGAAAGAGTTCCATTTCCAAACAGCAAGTTCGAAGTGGGTGAAGGTAGTGGGGGCCCCTAAGGCGAAATTCAGCAAAACGTAGTGAGATATTAATGATAAAGAACTTTGGCATTCCCGGAAACCCAACTACAAACATATTAGGATATGGGGTTTTTCCGCTTATGTGAAGCGATTAGTGGGAGATAAGTTGGATAGTAAATCCGACTTGTGCTATTTTGTGGCGTATCCCGAAGATTCAATGGGATACGAATTCTATTATGTCAAGGAAGCAAAGACGTTTGTTTCAAGTAATGCCACCTTTTTGGAAAGGGAGTTTCTATCCGATAGAAAAGGCAGCATGATAGAACTTGAAGTAGTTCAAGAACCACAAAGTGAAGTTCAAGCGCAAGAACAAGTAATCGAACCAATACAACAATACACTAATATACCTCCTGAACCTACGGTACGTAGATCCGAAAGAGTTCGGAAAATGCCGGATAGGTTATTCCTCCTCGAGAATGATGAAGATCATGTTGATCTTGGACAAGATCCAAGAACATACAATGAGGCCGTATCGGATGCGGACATGGGACATTGGCTAACTGCCATGAAATCCGAAATGGACTCCATGTACTCCAACAAGGTGTGTACCTTGGTAGATCCACATAAGGGAATTGTTCCTATTGGCTGCAAGTGGATCTATAAGAAGAAAATTGGAGTGGATGGAAAGGTATCGACCTATAAAGCTAGATTGGTAGCGAAAGGATACACTCAAAGGCAAGGCGTTGACTATGAGGAAACCTTTTCGCCAGTCGCGATGCTGAAGTCCATTAGGATTTTGCTGGCCATAGCTGCGTGGTACGACTACGAGATATGGCAAATGGATGTGAAGAACACCTTCCTTAATGGAGATATTGAGGAAGAAATTTACATGGCGCAGCCGGAAGGCTTCATATCTTCAGGAAGTGAGCAAAAGGTTTGCAAGCTCCAGCGATCCATTTATGGATTGAAACAAGCATCCCGAAGTTGGAACATTAGGTTCGACTCAACTATCAAAGAGTTTGATTTTGAGAAGAATCCGGAGGAACCTTGTGTATACAAGAAGGTTAGTGGGAGGGCAGTGATATTTTTAGTGCTTTACGTTGATGACATTCTACTCATTGGAAATGACGTAGGAATGTTGCAACAAACAAAAGCATGGTTGTCCACACGTTTCTCAATGAAGGATTTGGGAGAAGCATCTTACGTATTAGGAATACGCATCTATAGAGATAGAGCGAGAAAGATGCTTGGTTTATCCCAAAGCATGTACATAGACACCGTTATGAAACGGTTTAGCATGGAAGAATCCAAGAAGGGATTCTTGCCAATGTCCCATGGGGTTCGTCTCTCGAAATCTATGTGTCCGCAAACACCTAGTGAAATCGAGGAGACGAAAAGGACGCCCTATGCTTCTGCCGTAGGAAGCATAATGTATGGCATGCTATGTACGAGACCTGATATTGCGTATGCTGTGAGTGTCACAAGCAGATATCAGTCTAACCCCGGCCCGGCTCACTGAAAGGCCGTGAAAGATATCCTCAAGTACTTACGAAGAACTAAGGATATATTTTTGGTCTATTGGGGTGCCGAGTTGAAATTAGAGGGTTTTACCGACTCTAGTTTTCAATCGGACGTGGACGACTCAAAGTCGAATTCTGGATTTATATTCACGCTTAATGGTGGTGCCGTGTGTTGGAAGAGTTCCAAGCAAAACACGACGGCCGATTCCACTACCGAAGCGGAATACATTGCAGCATCCGAAGCTGCAAAGGAAGGGACTTGGATAAGGAAATTCATCCAAGAGTTGGGTGTCATTCCTGATGCTAGTGATCCAGTACCGTTGTACTGTGATAACACCGGAGCCGTGGCACAAGCTAAGGAGCCGCGATCTCATCAGAAGTCGAAGCATATTCTGACGAAGTATCACGTGATCCGAGAGATCATTGATAGAGGTGAAGTTAAGGTAGAACGAGTCACCTCGGAAGAGAACGTTGCAGACCCCTTCACAAAGCCTTTACCGAGATCGGTCCATGAGAAACATCGAGAGTCGATGGGATTGCGATTTATGGGTAGTTGGCTTTAGGTCAAGTGGGAGATTGTAAGAGTAGGTGACCAACAAGCCAACTTGTGGCTGTGGTCTTTCGTATTTATTATTGTAATAAACGAACCTTTATTCGTATTAATGATAAAACACCTTGGCATTCTATATCTTTGTCCCTTTGTCACAAGCATAGATATAGTCCTTACAGTTATTACAAGTACTAGTAATTGATCGTTAGGATCGTGAGATATTTACTTAAGTATTATATGTGTTAAACGTGTTCCTAGTCGAAGGGTTACGCCACTAATGAGGATATCGGCCTTTCCCATTAAGACTAGCACTTAGTGTATGTGTACTGCATCTCATCAGTAAACGGCATTGTGATATCGGCATGCATAAGTGGGTGCTCGTAAGTTGACGAGTTCACTGAACTCCCTCACCCTAGAAATCTCTAAGTGGTTCCCAATAATCGAGTAGAGATATCTATGGTATAGTTGTACACCATTAGTCCTTATGACCTAGACATCACCGTGACTTCACTAGAGGACCAGCTGTATCGTGACCTGTCCCTGAGTTCCACCGAGGACCATCCCAAGGGCCAGTGTTCGTGCAGTCCGAAATCTAGTGGGAGGTCTGTGCATTGTAGTCGGGGATTCGATCGCTAGAATAGTCTTGGATGTCCTGTGTGTTCTGATAGTTAGTAATCATTCTAAGTCTCTGGCCAGAGCTGACTAAGTGATGATTAGAGGATTCGATTCTCTAAGTCATGCACGTGACGATTACAATACTTAGAACGATCGCACCATCATTGAACATATAAAGAGGTCTCGATGAACCAATGCCTCTAGTTCGATCGGGACATATGAATCGAAGGGACCGTACTGTACGTTAACTATATCTGAAGGTTCTTGCAGGCACTTCATTTGTATCTAGGGAATCATGACGCGTAGTTGCTAGACGCCAATCTTGATTCGTTGGGTGATTAAGGTGAAACGAGCTTCATCTTAATCGTAACTCTAAGGGACGAGTTTTGACCACAAAGGGTAGTGGGCCCACGGCTAGCTTACACCTGAACCATCGAGGGTCACACTGCTCGTGCACATGAGATCTTTGAATAAACGGTCAAAGGTAAAATAGTTTATCTTTGCATGATTGGAATTCAATATGATTGGATCCAACATTCGTAATTTGGAATTATGAATGAGAATAAGAAAAGGAAAAGAATAGGCGAACGTTGTAGTGGACTTTCTAAATCGGGAAGTTTCCAAATTTAGAAAGTGCACTGAACTAGGGTTTCCACTTTTAGAAAGTTGAAAATGAGAATTGACACTCGTAATGACGAGGACTTTATAATGATTCCGAAAATGTAATCGTTGCAATTTTTCGGTCATTGGATTGAGAGAAACGAGCAAGTAAAAGTACTAGCGAACTTAAGCTGTTGGGCCCGGTCCAACTTAAGCCCGCTAGGGTTTTATGCAAGACACTATAAATACAAGATTTATAGGTCTTGCACAGAGAAGTGAAAAACCCTAACCCTAGCAGCCGTTCTCCCTCTCTCTCTCGCCCTCTCCCCGCGGCCGTCACCGGCGCCGTCGCCGGAGCTTCACCGGAATCGGCCGTTCATCGGCCGATTGTTTCGGTAGTTTCTTTCCTTCTCTTTTTCTTCCGTTTTTCTAATTATTACGTGTCTAGTGCCACGTGTTTAGTAGATCGAAGTATACGAGGTGAAATCCGAGAGGAGGAAGACCGAAGATCGAAGAATCGAGGAGCAGCGCACGAGCCGAAGCCGCACGCTGCCCCACGCGCCGCCCCGGAAAGACCGCGCGTGAGTTTCACGCGCCGCCGTGGCCGTCTCACCGCCGCTGCCGCTGCACCGCTGCTGCCCCGATTGTACGGATTGGTTTCCGTAGCAATCTCGACTTGCTTAGCGCTTTTACCTCACGCTTCAAGAGGTAAACACACGAACTTGAAGTTCTTGTTTCGTTTAAACGTTATATATATTCATGTTTGCTTTCGTATGATTTTATGTGATTATGTGTAATCGTTTTAAATCATTGCAAGCATGTTATTTGGTTTAAACGCGAGCATGTTAATTGATTTCAATTCGGTTAAATTAATTAGCATATATGTTGTTATTTAATTTCGCTGGAAGCGCAAAGGTACGCAATTAATTGATTAAATTTGTCGGGCATGTGCTTATGTGCTTTAAAGTAGTTTAAATCGCATTAAATTTTTGTTTTCCGCTGCGTATGCGTGCCCGAAACCCAACACCGCTGTGGGACTCAGGGACAGGTCACGATACAATCGGTCCTCTAGTGAAGTCACGGTGATGTCTGGGTCTTAAGGACTAATGGTGTACAACTATATCTTAGAAACCTATTACTCGATGAATGAGAACCACTTATAGATTTCTAGGGCGAGGGAGTTCAGTGAACTCATCCAGTATGAGCACCCACTCAAGTATGCCGATGTCACAATACCGAGGACTAATGAGACGCAGTACACATACACTAAGTGCTAGTCTCAAAAGGGAAAGGCCGGTATCCTCATTATTGGCGTAACCCATCGACTAGGAACAAGGTTTAACAGTTACATTACATTGCTGAGTTATCTCACGATTCTACTAGATCAACTCACAGTAATAGAGTAACTCGTTAGGACTATATCTATGTTGCTTGCATGAGATAACAGATATAGAATGCCAAATGAAATATTTTATTATTACGAACGAAAAACGATTGTTTTATTACAAGGTAAAAGAGGAAGACCACAGCCACAAGTTGGCTTGTTGGTCACCTACTCTAACAATACTAACTAAGGGGGTTTTCTCTAATTATTTTTGGGATGGGGGTTTTCCTTAACAACATTTCGTAGATGAGGGGGGTCTTGCTAATAATCCCTTATTATATTCGTTTAATATATTATGTATTATTTCTATTAACTGCGATTGAGTTCCTAATTGTTAGTAATTAACATTTGAGTTCGAAAAGACTAAATAAATTAATCTTCATCTTATTTTCGTTACCATAGATGTCAATTTAATGGGTTCAATTTATTTATTGAAACGTAACAATATTATTTGCTAGATAAGAAAATGAAAGCATACATAGACCATAACACATATCAAATGTTGACACTCAAACAAAGGTGTTATTTGGGTGTATTTTGAGATTGAGCAATATAATATAATTTGGTCAATGCAGCAGCTAAGAGATTGATTGATTAGCCTTCAAATTTCTCCAAACTCAATTGGACGTTGAGATTAGAAAATAAATAAAATAAAATTCATTCTTCTGCTCAGTCATATATATATATATATATATATATATATATATATATATATATATATATATATATATATATATATAGCTTTGAACTTGGAAATTTTTTGAATCGAAGTCGAGTTTCCATTTTCAATGTAGAGT
>NW_012194596.1:62386-89576 GCF_000504015.1 Erythranthe guttata
AATATTGTACATTTTCTATATCATTTTCAAAGAATCACTGGGTGAAAAATTCCAATATTGTTTTTGATTGGGACCGGAATTATATTTTTAATTCCCACAAATTCTGAAATAATTTTCCAATATTTCTGAATTATTCCCAAAATCTCTAATTATAATCTTAGCATTATTATGTAATCCTATTGTTTCGTAAATTTTCTATATAATTTACAAAGAAGCACGGGTGAAATATTTAGATCCTGAGAGTTTCGAAATTTAGAATCAAAATGAAAGTATGAAAAAAAAAAGGTACACTTCCAAAACAAAAAAGAAAATTTTGTCATTTTTTTTTTCAAATTGGACATATAACTTATGGCTCAGAAAAGCCATAAAATTAAATCCAATTTGGTACGACTTAGTCTGTTTATGCCGAAATAGACATATCTTTATCTATGTGAGCAATACAATTAATAAAGTATATCCTTAACATAAAGTAATATAAAAACATTATCTCCCACACAACAAAAGTGTGCATTTTAATCCTTACAACAAAATATTTATTTTGATCATATTTAACCAATAATTAATAAAAAAAAAATAAAAAGCTAAAAGTTAGTTACAAATTTTTGTAGGTATACATTTAGAAAAATCCGCGACGTGAAATCGACGGTAGGGTACACGGTGATTCCGTACACCGTTGCCCTATTTGCATCGGCCATCTGGCTCTATTACGGTGCGATTAGGTTAAACGCAATCACGTTAGTTATCATTAACAACATTGGCTGCATTATCGAGATGGCGTACGTCGTCATATTTTTCTACTACTCGGGGGACTATGATCGAGTAGATTTCCAAATTCTTCTTAATACTTACAAAAATATTAAAAGTAATACTTATTTAAGACATCACTAATAGTTAAAAAAATGATTTTGTAGATTGTTACTTTCAGTCTCTGGTATTCTCTTTGGATTATTTTGCACTATCACCTTTTACGTGAAAGGTGACTTGAGGATTATGGTCATTGGGTGGATATGCTTTGGATCATCCATCTTAGTCTATTCATCGACTATAGGCACCGTGTTAAGATTAATATTAAATAGAGTTAGTAACTCTAAATTTAATTTAATTTAATTTATATAATTTTTTTATACCATTTTTTTTTATATTATAGGTTAGAGCTGTTAGGACACACAGTGTGTACGGTATACCTATCACACTGACGTGCGTCCTAACAGGTAATGCTGTCATTTGGGGCATCTATGGTTTTGCCAAAGGAGATGCCAATACCTGGGTATGTAAATCCTAATCAACATTACATCTAATTAAAAACTAAATAATTAGTAATTATTTTCTAATAAAACTTTTTTTTTAATTAATACGGATTCCGAACATTATCGGATTAGTTTTAGGTATAGGCTAGATTGTAGTGTACGTGATCTTCCGTACACACCAGACTAGCGAGACTACTGGAGAGTCTGAGACTGTGGAGACTATTTGACAGGTTAGAATATTTTTATTTATTATTGTAGTATGGATACATGACGTGGATTGCATTCGCTAACACTTGTTAGTAGGAAAAGAAAGAAGAAGAATAGAGGGATATAAGTCACAGTATAAGTCTAATATGTGTGGATGGGGACATATTCTTGTTGGGGATCGTGCATGTATACGCAGCGGAATTTAAAAATTTTAGATCGAACTAGTTTCGATTACATGCAAAAACTAATCACATAGTCAACGTACCTTAACGCTTCCGCCATACATATGGTAATTATCGATTTAATTGAAAAACACGTAAAACCGAAAATTACGAAACATGCTTGTTCATCATTCAATAAAATCGAAACACGTAATCACATATTACTCATAATCATAAATTATAATTCATACAAACATGCTCGAATTAATTAACGAAAGTTTCGATTTATTTACCTCTTGTAGCGTGAGATTTCGACGAATCGAAACCTAGAACCAATCACGTACAAGCTGCAAATTACCAATCCTCGGGGCTGCAACTCACGGCTGGAACAAGCTGATCCAGCAAGCGACGAACGGCGGCGCGTGGCAGCAGCAGCGGCGGCGTAACGGCCCTTGCGGCGGTGCAGCGGCGGTGCGTGGATTCGTCGGGGCAGCAGCTCCTCTCCAATTAGGTTTCACCTCGTATTTTTGACCCACTCGAACTACAGCACTAGATGTAAACGAGTTAGATAAACAACAAGAATAAAACGAAGGAGACGAGAGGAGAAAACCGGCGGTTTTCCGGCGGTGATCGGCGGTGGCGCGGCGGGGAAGCAACGGCCGAAGGGGATGAGCGGCTAGGGTTTGGGCGGCTAGGGTTTGGTGCAAAAATATGATCTCAAACTCTTGTTTGAGGTCTATTTATACTTAGGGTTTTCAACCCTAGTGGGTTTAAGTCATTGGGCTTGACCTTCTGATGCATTAAGCCCATTTCCTCGTCGGCCTCGTTTCTAATAAACGATCGTTCACAAAATTATAACAAAATTATATTTGTGACGAGCTCAAAGTCCTCGTCGATACGAGTGCCTCTTTGAAATTTCCAATTTCCAAAATTGGAAACTTCCACTTTAGTGGACCTAATAAATCGGGAAACTTCCCAATTTTGAAAGTTCACTAAATTCCGCATGTCTCTCTTTCTCCACGTTTATTCCGATTCGCAATTCACAATTACGAATCTTGGATTCAATCATATCGACATCCAATTGTTCAAAGATTAACACATTAATCTATGCTTGTTGTTATCAAGGATCAATATTACACGAGAAGTGTGACCCTCAATGGTTCAGGTGTATGCTAGCCGTGGGCTCACAACTCTTTGTGATTCGAACAACACATTGTTCTTATACGAACTCCTCCCAAGAGTCCCGATTAGAGTAAAACTCATTTTACCTAATCCCCGATCAAATCGGTGCCCAACGAATCAAGATTGGCGTCTAGCAACTACGCATCATGATTCTCTCGATACAAATGAAGTGCCTGCAAGAACCTTATGATATAGTTAGCGTACAGTACGATCCCTTCGCAGCACATGTCCCGATTGAACTAGAGGCATTGGTTCACCGAGATCTCTTATAAAGTTCAATAACTGTGCGAACGTTCTAGGTATTATAAATCCGTTCGTGTGCGACTTAGGGAAACACATTTCCCTAATCACCCCACTATCAACTCTGGCCAGAGATTCCTTGGATTATAAACCGTCAGAACACAAAGGACATCCATGACTACTCAAGCGCTCGAATCGCCTACTACAATGCACAGACTTCACACTAGATTTTGGATTGCACGAACGTTGGCCCTTGGAGTGGTCCGCTGTGGGACTCAGGGACAGGTCACGATACAATCGGTCCTCTAGTGAAGTCACGGTGATGTCTGGGTCTTAAGGACTAATGGTGTACAACTATATCTTAGAAACCTATTACTCGATGAATGAGAACCACTTATAGATTTCTAGGGCGAGGGAGTTCAGTGAACTCATCCAGTATGAGCACCCACTCAAGTATGCCGATGTCACAATACCAAGGACGAATGAGACGCAGTACACATACACTAAGTGCTAGTCTCAAAAGGGAAAGGCCGGTATCCTCATTATTGGCGTAACCCATCGACTAGGAACAAGGTTTAACAGTTACATTACATTGCTGAGTTATCTCACGATTCTACTAGATCAACTCACAGTAATAGAGTAACTCGTTAGGACTATATCTAGGCTGCTTGCATGGGATAACAGATATAGAATGCCAAATGAAATATTTTATTATTACGAACGAAAAACGATTGTTTTATTACAAGGTAAAAGAGGAAGACCACAGCCACAAGTTGGCTTGTTGGTCACCTACTCTAACAATACTAACTAAGGGGGTTTTCTCTAATTATTTTTGGGAGGGGGGTTTTCCTTAACAACATTTCGTAGATGAGGGGGGTCTTGCTAATAATCCTTTATTATATTCGTTTAATATATTATGTATTATTTCTATTAACTACGATTGAGTTTCTAATTGTTAGTAATTAACATTTGAGTTCGAAAAGAATAAATAAATTAATCTTCATCTTATTTTCGTTACCATAGATGTCAATTTAATGGGTTCAATTTATTTATTGAAACGTAACAATATTATTTGCTAGATAAGAAAATGAAAGCATACATAGACCATAACACATATCAAATGTTGACACTCAAACAAAGGTGTTATTTGGGTGTATTTTGAGATTGAGCAATATAATATAATTTGGTCAATGCAGCAGCTAAGAGATTGATTGATTAGCCTTCAAATTTCTCCAAACTCAATTGGACGTTGAGATTAGAAAATAAATAAAATAAAATTCATTCTTCTGCTCAGTCATATATATATATATGACTGAGCACTAATGGCGGTGAATGGCAACAGTAGCGGCGCGGCGTGGCAGCAGCAGCGGCGGCGCGTGAGCGGCGTAGCGGAGCGTGCGGCGGTGCGTGGATTCGTCGGGGCAGCAGCTCCTCTCCAATTAGGTTTCACCTCGTATTTTCGACCCACTCGAACTACAGCACTAGATGTAAACGAGTTAGATAACAACAAGGATAAAACGAAGGAAACGAGAGGAGAAAACCGGCGGTTTTCCGGCGGTGGTCGGCGGTGGCGCGGCGGGGCAGCAACGGCCGAAGGGGAGAGCGGCTAGGGCTTGAGCGGCTAGGGTTTGGTGCTGAAAAAAACTGATCTCAAACTTTTGTTTGAGGTCTATTTATACTTAGGGTTTTCAACCCTAGTGGGCTTATTGGGCTCGACCCACTGATGCATTAAGCCCATTCCCTCGTCGGCCTCGTTTCTAACAAACGATTGTTCACAAAATTATAACAAAATTATATTTGTGACGAGCTTAAAGTCCTCATCGATACGAGTGCCTCTTCGAAATTTCCAATTTCCAAAATTGGAAACTTCCACTTTAGTGGACCTGCTAAATCAGGAAACTTCCCAATTTAGAAAGTTCACTAAATTCCGCATGTCTCTCTTTCTCTACGTTTATTCCGATTCGCAATCAACAATTACGAATCTTGGATTCAATCATATTGACATCCAATCGTTCAAAGATTAACATATTAATCTATGCTTGTTGTTATCAAGGATCTATATTACACGAGAAGTGTGACCCTCAATGGTTCAGGTGTATGCTAGCCGTGGGCTCACAACTCTTTATGATTCGAACAACACATTGTTCTTATACGAACTCCTCCCAAGAGTCCCAATTAGAGTAAAACTCATTTTACCTAACCCCCGATCAAATCGGTACCCAACGAATCAAGATTGGCGTCTAGCAACTACGCATCATGATTCCCTAGATACAAATGAAGTGCCTGCAAGAACCTTATGATATAGTTAGCGTATAGTACGATCCTTTCGCAGCACAAGTCCCGATTGAACTAGAGGCATTGGTTCACCGAGACCTCTTATAAAGTTCAATAACCGTGCGAACGTTCTAGGCATTATAAATCTGTTCGTGTGTGACTTAGGGAAACACATTTCCCTAATCACCCCACTATCAACTCTGGCCAGAGATTCCATGGATTATGAACCGTCAGAACACACAGGACATCCATGACTACTCAAGCGCTCGAATCTCCTACTACAATACACAGACTTCACACTAGATATCGGATTGCACGAACGTTGGCCCTTGGAGTGGTCCGCGGTGGGACTCAGGGACAGGTCACGATACAATCGGTCCTCTAGTGAAGTCACGGTGATGTCTGGGTCTTAAGGACTAATGGTTTACAACTATATCTTAGAAACCTATTACTCGATGAATGAGAACCACTTATAGATTTCTACGGCGAGGTAGTTCATTGAACTCATCTAATATGAGCACCCACTCAAGTATGCCGATGTCACAACACCGAGGACTGATGAGACGCAGTACACATACACTAAGTGCTAGTCTTAAAAGGGAAAGGCCGATATCCTCATTATTGGCGTAACCCATCGACTAGGAACAAGGTTTAACAGTTACGTTACATTGCTGAGTTATCTCACGATTCTACTAGATCAACTCACAGTAATAGACTATATCTATGCTACTTGCATGGGATAACAGATATAGAATACCAAATAATATATTTTTATTATTACGAACGAAAAACGATTGTTTTATTACAAGGAAAAAGAGAAGGACCACAACCACAAGTTGGCTTGTTGGTCACCTACTCTAACAATACTAACTAAGGGGGTTTTCTCTAATTATTTTTGGGAGGGGGGTTTTCCTTAACTACATTTCCTTGATGAGGGGGGTCTTGCTAATAATCCCTTATTATATTCGTTTAATATATTATGTATTATTTCTATTAACTGCGATTGAGTTCCTAATTGTTAGTAATTAACATTTGAGTTCGAAAAGAGTAAATAAATTAATCTTCATCTTATTTTCGTTACCATAAATGTCAATTTAATGGGTTCAATTTATTTATTGAAACGTAACAATATTATTTGCTAGATAAGAAAATGAAAGCATACATAGACCATAACACATATCAAATGTTGACACTCAAACAAAGGTGTTATTGGGGTGTATTTTGAGATTAAGCAATATAATATAATTTGGTCAAGGCAGCAGCTAAGAGATTGATTGATTAGCCTTCAAATTTCTCCAAAATCAATTGGACGTTGAGATTAGAAAATAAATAAAATAAAATTCATTCTTCTGCTCAGTCATATATATATATATATATATATATATATATATATATATATATATATATATATATATATATATATATATATAGCTTTGAACTTGGAAATTTTTTTGAATCGAAGTCGAGTTTCCATTTTCAATGTAGAGTTTGATTGGAATAAATCCAGTCGACTAGTTAAAGTTAGTAGGTTTCCTCTTTTATCTCTCCCTTCCCATGTGCAAACTGAATTTCATTTGTATTTCCCTGTTATTTATTATCTTATTTTTCATTTATTATTCCTTTTCTATTTCGACCTAATTTTTGTCTAACAAGCGCATGTGGCCCACCTAATTGTAGCCATTACGCCTCACTTTTCCCTTCTCTTGTAGCCGGACCATCCGTTTTTTCCCCAAAAAAGGACGCCACCCAATGCATGCCATGTGGAAGATAACAATTAATTATTCTCTTTTTTCTTTTGTTGGGTCCGTTTTGTAAGGATTTAATTTTCTTAAGTTATTTTACTCCATTTCGGCGGTTTAATCTAAAAGAATCTTTTTTTTTTCTTTTTTTCTTTTTCTGCCCTATTTTGTTTTACTTACTCTTATATGTTGTTCTTATGAAAGATCTAGTAAAATAATAAATAATTAGTGTAAAATAATGTTTATTTTTTATGAACTATTATATTAAATATAATAAATAATATTATATTCCATGTCAATATAGGGTACAATAATTACAAGTAACATAAAAACTAACATATGAAAGTGATTAAAACAAATAATTCTACATAATACGATATCAAACAAAATGCCATACACTTAGTTAAATTAAATTTAACTCAAAAAACTAAAACAATATTCGTTTACCATTTTACTCAACTCTATTTTATTCCTGCTACTAAAAGTTTAATAACTAAAATACGTTAATGTAACCCCAAATGATAAGAATCAGTCAAAAAATATATTTAACTATATGTAAAATAACTTAAACCCTAAATTAATTGCTATTAGTACCGGTAATTAAAAGGGAGTTAACCAATCTTAAGCAATGACGAGAAGAGTTTTCAAATCTTTAAACATGGGTCCCACAAAAGAAAATGAATAATTAATATTTTTGTCCACATGATACATTAATTCTTGTAAGATTATTTTTCTGATAAAAGAATTTTCTTGTGGGCTTTATTTTCAACAAATGTAACAAAATTTATGAAACAATATGACATAATTGAAAAGGAAAAATCGATCACAAGAAACACTAAAAGAATAAAAATTAATCAATAGAGGCAGGTAGGCATTCCCTGCAAATAGAACGGCTGGAAATGCATGTGGACCCCCAGATTAAGAAAGAAAGATTGATAAAGAGAAAAACTTTTCTTTGTAAGAATAGATAAAGATCTCCTATATTCGAATGGTATATATAGCCACTACATCATATTTAATCTTTATTACTGTAATTGAGAATAAAATGTGTTTCCAGGCAAATAAAGAAAGCACTAAGCATTAATGAAGCTATGTAAAAAAAAAAATTGGGTTTTCGGTCACAACTAACCATGAATCTAAATACCTCGCATTATTGGCACATGTGATAGAACAAACTGTTAGAGTAGGTGACCAACAAGCCAACATGTGGCTGTGGTCTTTCGTATTTATTATTGTAATAAACGAACCTTTATTTAATGATAAAACACATTGGCATTCTCTATCTTTGTCCATTTGTCACAAGCATAGATATAGTCCTTACAGTTATTACAAGTACTAGTAATTGATCGTTAGGATCATGAGATATTTACTTAAGTATTATAACTGTTAAACATGTTCCTAGTCGAAGGGTTATGCCACCAATGAGGATATCGACCTTTCCCATTAAGAGACTAGCACTTAGTGTATGTGTATTGTGTTAGAGTATGTGACCAATAAGCCAACTAAGTGTTGTGTTTTCTCACGCTACTCGTAAATAATCTATTTCAAATTAATGGTAAAATACCTTTTGGCATTCTATATCTCTTATCTCATGCAAGCAGTATAGATATAGTCCTAACGAGTTACTCTATTACTGTGAGTTGATCTAGTAGAATCGTGAGATAACTCAGCAATGTAATGTAACTGTTAAACCTTGTTCCTAGTCGATGGGTTACGCCAATAATGAGGATACCGGCCTTTCCCTTTTGAGACTAGCACTTAGTGTATGTTTACTGCGTCTCATCAGTCATCGGTATTGTGACATCGGCATACTTGAGTGGGTGCTCATATTAGATGAGTTCACTAAACTCCCTCGCCTAGAAATCTATAAGTGGTTCCCAATCATCGAGTAATAGGTTTCTATGATATAGTTGTGCACCATTAGTCCTTAAGACCCAGACATCGCCGTGACTTCACTAGAGGACCGACTGTATCGTGACCTGTCCCTGAGTCCCACCGCGGACCGCTCCAAGGGCCAACGTTTGTCCAGTCCGAAATCTAGTGTGAAGTCTGTGCATTGTAGTAGGGGATTCGAGCGCTTGAGTAGTCATGGATGTCCTGTGTGTTCTGTCGGTTTGTAATCCATGGAATCTCTGGCCGGAGTTGATAGTGGGGTGATTAGGGAAATGTGTTTTTCTAAGTCACACACGAACGGATTATAACACCTAGAACGTTCGCACGGTTATTGAACTTAATAAGAGGTCTCGGTGGACCAATACCTCTAGTTCAATCGGGACATTTGCTACGAAGGGATCGTACTGTACGTTAACTATATCACAAGGTTCTTGTAGGCACTTCATTTGTATCTAGGGAATCATGATGCGTAGTTGCTAGACACCAATCTTGATTCGTTGGGCACCGATTTGATCGACAATTGAGTAAAATGAGTTTTACCCTAATCGGGACTCTTGGGAGGAGTTCGTATAAGAAAAATGTGTTGTTCGAATCACAAAGAGTTGTGAGCCCACGGCTAGCTTACACCTAAACCATTGAGGGTCACACTTCTCGTGTAACATAGATCCTTGAAAAACAACAAGCATAGATTAATGTGTTAATCTTTGCGTAGTTGGATGTCAATATGATTGAATCTAAGATTCGTAATTGTGGATTACGAGTTGGAATAAACGGAGAGAAAGAGATATGCGGAAATTTAGTGAATTTACTAAATTGGGAAGTTTCCCGATTTAGCAGGTCCACTAAATTAGAAGTTTCCAATTTTGGAAATTGAAAATTTCAAAGAGGCACTCGTATCGACGAGGACTTTATGCTCGTCACAAATATAATTTTGTGGACGATCGTTTGTAAGAAACGAGGCCGACGAAGGGGTGGGCTTAATGGATCAGTGGGTCAAGCCCAATGACTTAAGCCCATGAGGGTTATGAACCCTAGTATAAATACAACTCATATGATGAGTTGAGATCAGATTTTACAGCCCCAAACCCTAGCCGCATGAAGCACGGCCGTCCACCGCCTCACGGCTGCAGCCCCGCGGCTGCACCGCCGCACCGCCGTCGCGCCGCCGCCGCTCTGCCGCCGCCGCCGGTTTCTTCTCTTTTCTTCCTCGTCTTTATTCCCGTTGTTTTCTAATTCTTCTGTATCTAGTGCTGCAGTTAGAGTGGGTCTAGTTGTACGAGAGGAAGAACGCAACTCCACGGGCCGCCGCCGCTGCACCTCATGTGCCGCCGTCGAGATCAGATCGGACCAGCTATTGTTCATGTGCCGCCGTCGAGATCAGATCGGACCAGCTATTGTTCGGTCGGTTCTTCGCAGCTTTGGAGTTTTTTAATAGCAGCTTGTACGTGTCTTAGTTTATAGATTTCGATTCGTCGAAATCTCACGCTTCAAGAGGTAAAATCGAAAACCCCTGCGAATTAATTCATAATTGGATTATGTGAATTAATTTGTGAGCATGACAATTATATGAAGAATGTATGTTTTCGATTTCATGATGTCGTATGCCAGCATGCTCGTCTTTGTTTTTCGTTTTATTTAATTTCGATTAAAATATGAAAAATTACCACGTGTATGGCGGACGCGTTAAGGTACGTTCAATTTATTGATTTATGCATGTGATCGAACATTGAGTTCGATTAAATTTTTTTTTCCACTGCGTATACATGCATCGATCCCCTACAGTGGTATCAGAGCCACGGGTAATTGATTAATAGTCAACGTGTTTAATCGCTTTCAATAGCATGCTTAATTTGTTGAATTGTTAAATTTTTGGTATTATCGAAATTGGGTGTTTTAATTTTAATTGAATATTTTGAATATTTTCAGAAATTGTAGAATTTGAAAAATCGAAAATTCTGAATTTTATTTTTCTGATTTTCTACAGCTGACCAGTCCGGTCAGCACCGAAACAAAAAAAAATATTTTAAATTTCTGAAATTGAAATTAAAACAAATTGATTTTTAATTTTTGAAATTATTTATCAATTAAGCCCAATTAGATGATTGATCCATTAATTTAATTTTAATTCAAGGAATAGTGTTGGATTAATTTATTAATTTAATTGTTAAATTAATTTAATAAATGGAACACAAATGTTATTACATGGCAAATAATTAATGGGTCTCGTTCTTATTTGATTGATTTATGAATGAAAGAGATCTGTTAATTATTTTGCATTTAATCGTTTTAATTTATTAATTCATATGATGAATAATTGTAATTGAGTACGATGATGATCGTATGTCTCTCTTAGGATCAATATGCGTTTCCACATTAGAGGACATAGTTGTAGGAATCCCAAACAATCATAACCAATAATTCTGATGAGAGAACCATAACTTAATAAAAATCCCTCATTCTTAATTTCTAAGAATAATTATCAAGCTATAAAGGAGAACCGATTTGTCGTTCTTTCTTCTTTCCTTCTACCAATGATTAGATTATGTGTAGCCTCTCATAATAGTGCAGTAAGCCGTGTTAGCGGGGAGTGCTATTATGGGATAAGCTGTAATTTAATTGACATTAGATGGAGATATGGTTGTAGATGAAATTCTATTGGATTAATGTGGTCGGCTAGATTAACTAGGGATTGCATTAGTTTGATAGAGTTGAATCTATGACATCTCACATTGGTAGGCTAGACTTGACACACGAAGATTTTGATATTCGCGAGATTAACTTAGGTCATTATCAAGTGTGAGGTAAAACAATCTTTAGGGTCACATAGTGATGTGATAGATAGTACTCTACCTTTAGGCTTATGTAATCGGGCTAGATTAACTACGGGTTACATTTGCGGTATTGGACCTAAAGCCCATTAAGGAAAAATACGTTTTCTCGTCTGTCTGCTAGAGGGTGGTGGAATTCGATAAAATTAGTGGGAGAAAAATTAAATGATAAAAGTCCAAATCTTTAATTGCATTCATTAATAATGAAATATCTTTTATGTAAGTCTACTTAAAAGTTTCAGTATAAATGCTAAGAATCCCTTATCGTCAATTCTCGTTACGAACAAAACTTAATGGCAATAATTACCTTGATTGGCTCAATAAAATTCGTTTGGCGCGTTTGCTCCAAGAGAAAATTGTGCATACTCAAATAAATACCCCAACCAAACTTCATGATAACTCGACTCACTAGGGAACCACCACTTATTAGAAGTGGAAGAAGGGTGTCCGTTACGACGAAGTGTTATACGATAGCACCTAGTCGCCCAAGTTAGCAAGGAACTATGAGAACCACCTTTATGTTAATGACATATAGGCTCGCCTTGAGATCGTGTGTGGTGAGAACATTATGGCAATGAGGTTCGCGACAACTGAGGAGTTGATGTCTCTTAGACTGAGCTAGAGGACTACGGTCTTGAAGCATGGTTTTAAGATGACTCACTCTTAAAGAAGTTGTGTAACCACAACGTCGTTCTCCCATCAGAGATCTCGGTATCTCATACTTCCATCACTCACTAACTATTATGAAATGTTCATAATTAGTTTCAACAAGAATATGGTTGAATCTCCTTTTGAAGGAGTTGGTCAACATGTTGTAATACGAGTCTGTTATAAAGGAAGAGAAGTTTGTTTTGCATTTGGTAGTTTCTATATCTTTTACTAAGAATAGTTCAAAGTCGAAGAAGATAGCAAAAGGAAAATAGTTTCCGGCCTAGCAAAAGATAGACTAGGGGTAAATCAAGTATTCACAAGGCCAAAGAAAACAAGCATATAAGTGATGCTTGCTTCCAATGTGGAAAGACAGACCATTAGGCTCTGTAAACTGTAAGGAGTGTCTTGCTCAGAAATGTTCTAAGAAAGATACGTTAATCATTGAACTTATATGAAGTATAATCCAATGAACTTTAGGTTAACCCAAACTCGATATAGAAGTCAAAACCCCGCAAAACTTTGGTACGCCCCGACTAGGTCACATCTCTTTAAGAAGGATGAACGAGTTTGTCCGTGAGGGATTATTCACCTTGGATGATGTGAACTCACTTCAAACTTGTTAATCTTGTCTTAAATGAAAAATGACCAAGTCGCCATTCAAACGGCAAATGGAACGTGCCGAAGGTCTCTTGGATTTAATCCATACAGAGATGTGTGGCCCACTAAGCGTTAGTGCAAGGGGTGGTTTCAACTACTTCGTTACCTTTACCGATGATTTTTCTAGGTATGGTTTCGTGTACTTAATGAAGTACAAGTCTGAAATTTTTGAAGGGTTCAAAGATTTAGACACCAAGTAGAAAACCAACTTGTCGCCGTATTAAGAAGCTGCGATTCGATCGTGATGGCGAACACTTAAGCGCCGAGCTTATTGACTGTCTAAAGGAGAATAAGATTCTCTCTCTCAATGGACTCCTCCTGGAACTCCTCAATAGAATGGAGTGTTCGAACGTCGGAATCGAACCCTGTTGGACATGGTTCGATCTTTGATGGGGTTGACCGAGATGCCGGCATACCTGTGGGGTCATGCACTCCTAACTGCCGCGTATTTGTTGAATAGGGTTAACACTAAAACAGTTTGTTCTACACCATATGAACTACGGCATACCCGACGATCCAACTTATGTCATTTCGTGGGGTATCTCAAAATTGTTTTTGATGCTTATTCTACTATCCCTTGAAACAAAAGTGTTTGTCTCGGGGGAATGTCACCTTCTTAAAGAAGAAGTTTCTATGTGATAAAATAAGTATATGGTAGAACTCGAAGAAATTCGAGAACTACGAATTGAAGTTCCAACACCATAAATAGGACAAGAGCCAATCAAAATCTAATCACCCATTAATGTACCTTCTCAACCAACTATGTGGAGATTCGAAAGGATCCATAGAGAACTCAATAGGCTTATGATCATCGAAGGTAGTCAAAATGAGTTTGACCACGGATATGATCCAAGTACCTACAATGTGTCTGTATTTGATGCAGACAAGGGACATTGGCGTGAAGCCATAAATCCAAAATGGATTCCATATAGTCCAACAAGGTATGGACCTTGATGGATCCACCCTAGGGAATTTTTCCCGTTGGATGCAAGTGGATCTACAATCTTTAAGATTGGAATAGATGGAAAGGTATCAA
Organism: Erythranthe guttata; assembly: GCF_000504015.1. Next base: position 76,502 of record NW_012194596.1, read on the forward strand.
CATATAAAGCTAGATACGTGAAAGATAGTTATACTCTAAGACAAGTTGTTGTCTATGAGATAAAGTTTCACAAATAGTTGTGCTTAAAATCCATTAGGACTTTGCTAGCCATTTCTGCGTAGTATGACTACGAGATATGGAAAATGAATGTGAAAACCACCTTCCTCAATGGCGAGATTGAGGTTATCAGAGTGGAACAGCCGGAAGGCTTCACATCTTGTCGAAATTGGCAAAATGTTTGCAAAATTCCAGTGATCCATTTGTGGATTGAACCTAGCATCCCATTAAAATAGAATGTTTGATTCCACACGAAAATCAAAGGGATTTGATTTAGTGAAGAGTTCGAAAGAGCCTTAAGTTCATAAGAAGGTTAGTGGGAGCGCCATTACGTTTAATAGTGTTTTGTGTTGGTGGCATTCTACTCATTGGGAATGATGTAGGAATGTTGCAGTCAACGAAAACACGGTTGTCCACACGTTTCTCAATGAATGAATTTAGGGTAAGCTTCCTACGTATTAGAGGATACGTATTTATAGAGATAAATAGAAGAGGTTGCTTAGCTACCATAATTCATATTATAGACTTGATATGGTTTATGCAGTGAAGCGTCACTGCAGATTTCAGTCTAACCCCAGCCAAGTTAGTTGGATAGATATGAAAGAAATCCTTGAATACTTGCAAAGTACTAAGGACTTGTTCATATATAGTCTGTGGGGATTCCGAGTTGAAAGTAAAGTCGTTCGACGACTTTAGTGTTTCAATCGGAAATGGACAACTTTAAAGGACGTGAGGGATTATATTCATGCTTCATAACGGGGTGCCGTGTGTTGGAAAGAGTTCCAAACGGAACATGACGGCGGATTCCACCTCCGAGGCTTAGAATAATGCGGCATTGGATGACGCAAACGTAGCAATTTGGATTTGAAATTACATTCAAATGTTGAATGTATTTATTCAAAATATCTCATCAGAAATCCAAGCAGATACTGAATACAAATTAATTCATTAGTAAGATAATTAGTAGAGGCGAACTTTAGTTCGAGAGAGTTGCCTCGGTAGACAACATTCTAGATCCCTTTACTTAGCCTTTACACAGACCGGTCCATGAGAAACATCGAGAGTCGATGGGACTTAGGTAATGAGTAGTTGGCTTTAGGTCAAGTGGGAGATTGTTAGAGTATGTGACCAATAAGCCAACTAAGTGTTGTGTTTTCTCACGCTACTCGTAAATAATCTATTTCAAGTTAATGGTAAAATACCTTTTGGCATTCTATATCTCTTATCCCATGCAAGCAGCATAGATATAGTCCTAACGAGTTACTCTATTACTGTGAGTTGATCTAGTAGAATCGTGAGATAACTCAGCCATGTAATGTAACTGTTAAACCTTGTTCCTAGTCGATGGGTTACGCCAATAATGAGGATACCGGCCTTTCCCTTTTGAGACTAGCACTTAGTGTATGTGTACTGCGTCTCATCAGTCATCGGTATTGTGACATCGGCATACTTGAGTGGGTGCTCATATTAGATGAGTTCACTGAACTCCCTCGCCTAGAAATCTATAAGTGGTTCCCAATCATCGAGTAATAGGTTTCTATGATATAGTTGTGCACCATTAGTCCTTAAGACCCAGAAATCACCGTGACTTCAGTATAGGACCAACTGTATCGTGACCTGTCCCTGAGTCCCACCGCGGACCGCTCCAAGGGCCAACGTTCGTCCAGTCCGAAATCTAATGTGAAGTCTGTGCATTGTAATAGGGGATTCGAGCGCTTGAGTAGTCATGGATGTCCTGTGTGTTCTGTCAATTTGTAATCCATGGAATCTCCGGCCGGAGTTGATAGTGGGGTGATTAGGGAAATGTGTTTCTCTAAGTCACACACGAACGGAGTATAACACCTAGAACGTTCGCACAGTTATTGAACATAATAAGAGGTCTCGGTGGACCAATACCTCTAGTTCAATCGGGACATTTGCTGCGAAGGGATCCTACTGTACGTTAACTATATCACAAGGTTCTTGGCACTTCATTTGTATCTAGGGAATCATGATGCGTAGTTGCTAGACGCCAATCTTGATTCGTTGGGCACCCATTTGATCGGCGATTGAGTAAAATGAGTTTTACCCTAATCGGGACTCTTGGGAGGAGTTCGTATAAGAAAAATGTGTTGTTCGAATCACAAAGAGTTGTGAGCCCACGGCTAGCATACACTTGAACCATTGAGGGTCACACTTTTCGTGTAACATAGATCCTTGAAAAACAACAAGCATAGATTAATGTGTTAATCTTTGCGTAGTTGGATGTCAATATGATTGAATCTAAGATTTGTAATTGTGGATTACGAGTTGGAATAAACGGAGAGAAAGAGATATGCGGAAATTTAGTGAACTTTCTAAATTGGGAAGTTTCCCGATTTAGCAGGTCCACTAAATTAGAAGTTTCCAATTTTGGAAATTGAAAATTTCAAAGAGGCACTCGTATCGACGAGGACTTTATGCTCGTCACGAATATAAGTTTGTTATAATTTTGTGGACGATCGTTTGTAAGAAACGAGGCCGACGAAGGGGTGGGCTTAATGTATCAGTGGGTCAAGCCCAATGACTTAAGCCCATGAGGGTTATGAACCCTAGTATAAATACAACTCATATGATGAGTTGAGATCAGATTTTACAGCCCCAAACCCTAGCCGCATGAAGCACGGCCGTCCTCCGCCTCACGGCTGCAGCCCCGCGGCTGCACCGCCGCACCGCTGCTCTGCCGCCGCCGCCGCCGGTTTCTTCTCTTTTCTTCCTCGTCTTTATTCCCGTTGTTTTCTACCTCTTCTGTATCTAGTGCTGCAGTTGGAGTGGGTCTAGTTGTACGAGAGGAAGAACGCAACTCCACCACCGCCAGCCCCGCACGCGCCGTCGCCGTTGCCACGGGCCGCCGCCGCTGCACCTCAAGTGCCGCCGTCGAGATCAGATCGGACCAGCTGCTGTTCGGTCGGTTCATCGTAGCCTTGGAGTTGTTTAATAGCAGCTTGTACGTGTCTTAGTTTATAGATTTCGATTTGTCGAAATCTCACGCTTTAAGAGGTAAAATCGAAAACCCCTGCGAATTAATTCATAATTGGATTATGTGAATTAATTTGTGAGCATGACAATTATATGAAGAATGTATGTTTTCGATTTCATGATGTCGTATGCAAGCATGCTCGTCTTTGTTTTTCGTTTTATTTAATTTCGATTAAAATATGAAAAATTACCATGTGTATGGCGGAAGCGTTAAGGTACGTTCAATTTATTGATTTATGCATGTGATCGAACATTGAGTTCGATTATAATTTTTTTTACGCTGCGTATACATGCATCGATCCCCTACATACTGCATCTCATCAGTAAACAATATTGTGATATCGGCATGCATAAGTGGGTGCTCGTAAGTCGACGACTTCACTGAACTCCCTCACCCTAGAAATCTCTAAGTGGTTCCCAATAATCGAGTAGAGATATCTATGGTATAGTTGTACACCATTATTCCTTATGACCTAGACATCACCGTGACTTCATTAGAGGACCAGCTGTATCGTGACATGTCCCTGAGTTCCACCGAGGACCATCCCAAGGGCCAGTGTTCGTGCAGTCCGAAATCTAGTGGGAGGTCTGTGCATTGTAGTCGGGGATTCGATCGCTAGAATAGTCTTGTAACACCCCACGTGTTCAAAACACGATAATAAAACCTCTAGTCACGTAAATGCTAGATTTTCCAAAAACTTAGGGCTATACGTGAATTATTGATATCCGAATTATTAGATATCAAATTTTTTACGTGACCTTATGTGCCTATGTGTTTCGGTAATTATGCATGCATATTAGGAATTATCATAATATATAATATATATATATATGTATGTGTGTGCCGTGTATGTGTGTGTGTGTAATTAGGGGTGGATTATTAAATAATTTGAAATTAAGTAAATGATTATCCTAAAGCCTAGCCTAACCCCTACTAAACCATTCCTACACTCCACCTCTAGCATGCTCCATAAGAAGGTCAAGAGTCTCTCCCTCCCCCTCATTTCGGCTGCACCAAGCCCCTCTTCTTCTCCCTTGTTCTTTCCTCCGAAACCACCATTGATAGCAGCTCCTCCAAGCTCGAACCACCCCCCGATTCAGCAAGATATTCCCCAAACCAAAAATGAGAATTCCCTATCTCACCCTTGCCCTTGAATTCTCCAAGAACACTATAAATACATGGTGCCCCTTCACAAATGAAAACACTTCCCACCTAGAAATCTATACGGTGTCTTTCCACATTAAGGTAGCTTGGCTGAATTTGCAAGCTTGAAGAAGGTAAGAATCCGCCATTCCAAGTTCTTCCACCTCTTCTTTCTTCTTCGTTTTTCCCCCTCTAACTTTCGGTTTTTCTTTGAAGGCTCCCAAGAACCTTCCCCTTTTCATCTAGCCTTTTTCCTTTCTGTTTTTTTTAAGGTAAGGAATCGAAATCCTTGCTGCAAATGGAGGTATCAAGTATTAAGGATAAAATTTCGAAATTAATTAAAAGACACCCCTAATTATTGTTTGTGTTGATTCTTGCATTTATTTGTTCCTTTTTGTTAGTTCATATGATTTATGTTATTGCATGTATGATCAGAGGTCTTAAATGATAGATTTGAGTTGATTACCTTCAAAGAAATTTCAGTTATTTCGGAAATTGTGAATAAATTGAATTTGAAAAAAGTTTTGGGGTTGCATGTATAAATCGGCATATTTTCGGGCCAGATCTGCAATTTGTGAGAAGTCAGATTCATATAAGTTTTCAAAAATGATTTTTAGCATTTATTGAACTGAAATTTCAGATTTAGGGAAATTTTTAAGAAAAGAGTAATTTTTGAACTTCTAGTGGCCTTGCATGTATGGATCTAAAAGTTTTGGGGTGGAAAATGGAATTTTCAAAGTTGTTGCATAAATTAAATTTTTAACTTCGTTTTCTGCATATTTTGAATAAAGATTTCGGATTTTTGGGGATTTTTCATGAAAAGTGGATTTTGAAATTTTAGTGTTGTTGCATGCGTTATTGGAAAGAGTTTTGGGGTAAATCTGTAATTTTCGAGAAAATGGGTCCAATTAGAATTCCAGGTCTGTTTTCCAGCATTTAGTAAAAGGAAAATATTCAGTTTTAAAGGGGTTTTACCAGAAAATGGAACTTGTGAATTTCTAGAGGTCTTGCATGTATAGATCTAGAGAATCTAGGGTGAGTTATGTAATTTCTGGAAATTCGGCATCAAATCATTCTAACTGAGTTTTCTGCATTAAATTGAATTTCAGTTAAGTCAAGGGTTGATTTTGTGAAAGTATGAATTTTGAACTTTAGATCATGTTGCATGTGTGAGTTTTAAACTTTGGAGGGCAGAACTGTAATTTTCAGAAGTTCAGGGGTGTTGTGCTGAATAACCGAAACCTCCTACCCTAGCATGTTTTCCCTTAAATCCTAGAATCAATTAGCAATAAGATTGGTTTTGAATGTTTTGAGTATTATTTTGGGGTAAGTATACTTTAATGTGCTTTTCGATAAAAGCCAAGTTTGTGTGAAACATGTGTTTAATGGTCACTTGATTGATATTTGTGATGTTTTGTGACTTTTATATTTCTTATGGGTTATTGTGGAATATTTATACCTTTATGTACTCAATCGAAATTCTAAGTACTTCAGCCGTGCCATTTGTGTAATTAAATAAAATAAATTGGGGAATTAATGAAATACTTAGAAAAGACGAGAAAGGATACGGGGGGCCGGTATTCCAACCATAGATACTACAGTTGGGTGGTTTGATTCCACCAAAACGGGCTCAGAATAATTTTCTCGTGTTCTAAGTAAAGGAGTTGATTTCTCATCGGATCCGATAAAAAGAAGAATTCTTATGTTTCTATAGCTAAGGAATTATATGTACTCTAAATGTAAATTATGTCAATTGTTGTGGTGCTTGTGTTATTATTATATAGTATATGTAGTATAACTATATTTTAAATTCTCGGTATCTTTCGATAACCTTACTGAGCTTTGTTAGCTCAAATAGATATTCTCCGTTTGCAGGTACTAGTACTACTCACTCCACCGGATTGGACTAGTCGACGTTTCGAGAGGCCGATACCGGGTTTTTGGTTCGTATGGAGGATCTACTTATAATGCTTGTAGTACTATCTTTTGTGAACATTGTCCTTAGGACAATTACGATTTCTATAGTAGCTCATGTGTATTATTATCCGTGGTAAAGGAGACTAAGTTCTCCGAATGTGGGCCCCTTTTTGTTAAACTATGGTCCATTTATTAATATGTAGTTTTAGTTATGGACTTTAACCTTTTTCTATGTTTTATCAAGGTGACACCACTTAAAAGTCTATATTACGTAATCATTGGGTAAATAGACGTATGCTCCACCATCCCACTAAATCATCCCGCCGAAACCTTTTCCGAAGCCGACTCCGTCTTTAAATTCTAAGTCTCAAAGAGAAAAAAAAAATTAAAAAAAAAATAAAAGTAAGGTGTAATCGGTTCCCTAAACCCCTTGGAGTCTACCCACATACCCAATTACTTAAATAATACCTTTAAAGCTTCCGTGCGTGGCAAACCCTCTCGGGTTGCTATACGAATACTAGGGGGTGTCACAAGTCTTGGATGTCCTGTATGTTCTGAAAGTTTGTAATCATTCTATGTCTCTGGCCAGAGCTGACTAAGTGATGATTAGAGAATTCGATTCTCTAAGTCATGCACGTAACAATTACAACACTTAGAACGATCGCACCATCATTGAACATATAAAGAGGTCTCGACGAATCAATGCCTCATGTTCAATCGGGACATATGAATCGAAGCGACCGTACTATACGTTAACTATATCTGAAGGTTCTTGCAGGCCCTTTATTTGTATCTAGGGAATCATGACGTGTAGTTGCTAGACGCCAATCTTGATTCGTTGGGCGATTAAGGTGAAACGAGCTTCATCTTAATCGTAAATCTAAGGGACGAGTTTTGACCACAAAGGGTTGTGGGCGCACGGCTAGCTTACACCTGAACCATCGAGGGTCACACTGCTCGTGCACATGAGATCTTTGAACAAACGGTCAGAGATAAAATGGTTTATCTTTGCATGATTGGAAGTCAATATGATTGGGTCCAACATTCGTAATTTGGAATTATGAATGAGAATAAGAAAAGGAAAAGAACAGGCAAACGTATTAGTGAACTTTCTAAATCGGTAAGTTTCCAAATTTAGAAAGTGCACTGAATTAGGGTTTCCACTTTTGGAAAGTTGGAAATCGAGAGTTGGCACTCGTAATGACGAGGACCTTATAATGATTCCGAAAATGTAATCGTTACAATTTTCCGATCATTGAATTGAGAGAGACGAGCAAGTAAAAAGAGCTAACGAACTTAAGCTGTTGGGCCCGGTCCAACTTATGCCCGTTAGGCTTTTATGCAAGACACTACAAATACATGATTCATAGGTCTTGCACAAAAACAAAAAAGACCTAACCCTAACCCTAGCCGTCCCTTTCTCTCTCGGACACCCTCTCCCGCGGACACCACCGCCGTCGTCGCCGCTGTCTCGCCGGAATCGGCCATCCGTTAGCCGATCCCTTTCGGTATTCCTTTCCTTCTTTCTTTTCTTCTGTTATTTCTAACTATTACGTGTCTAGTGCCACGTGTTTAGTAGATCTAAGTATACAAGGTGAAATCCGAGAGGAGGAAGATCAAAGATCGAAGAATCGAGGAGCAGCACACGAGCCGAAGCCGCACACATCCCCACGCGCCGTCCGAAGACCGCGCGTGAGTCACACGCGCCGCCGTGGCCCGTCTCGCCGCTGCTACCGCTCCACCGCTGCTGCCCCGGATTGTACGGATTGGTTTTTTGTAGCAATCTCGTCTTGCTTAGTGCTCCTACCTCACGCTTCAAGAGGTAAACTCACGAATTCATTGTTCTTGATTCGTTTACGTTTAAATAAAATGTTCATGTTCGTTCTTGTATGATTTTATGTGATTACATGAAATCGTTTTATTTGTTGCGAGCATGTTATTTGATTTAAACGTGAGCATGCTAATTGATTTAAATTATGTTGAATAATTAAGCATGTATGTTGTTTTAATTTCGCTAGAAGCGCAAAGGTACGCAATTAATTGATTTCAATTATCGGGCATGTGTTTATGTGTTTTAAATCGTTAAAATCGCATAAAAAAATTTATTTTCCGCTGCGTACACGTTTCTGATTCCCAACAGTGGTATCAGAGCTCGTTGCGCAATTTATTGCGTTCGCTTATATATGCTATGATTTTATGCATGTTCGATTTATTAAAGTAGTGATTGTTGTATTATATAATTGGGAGTTTTCGTAAGTTTAAAATATTTTTGAAATATTGTTTAGAATTTTTCCAGCTTTAAAATTGTTTAAAATTGGAAAATCGGGTCTGAAATTATTTTTAAAACGTCGGATTTTAATTGTTCGGATCGAACCGGTCGAACCGGCCGGTTTGATGGTTGTGCACGATACAATTGACCGAATCCAAGTGGATTCGGGTCGGTCAGACCGGTTCTCGGTCCGACTGACCTGGCCCACTGATTTGGGTCAACTGGACCGGGCAGAACCGGACTGCTTCGGTCCGAACCAGTCAGATCGGTTGGGTCGAACCGGTTCACTGAAAATAAAAAAAAAAATAAAATAAAAAAATTATTTCAGATTTCTAAAATTAAACTTAAAACAAATTGATTTTAATTTTTGGAAAATTATTTTCAATTAATCCGAATTAGATAATCGAGTCAACAATCATCCATTTTAGTAAATAGGTGTTATATTAATTAATTAATTTAAATTGTTAAATTGATTTCAATTAATAGAACACAAATATAATATTGATTATAGTTCAACTTAATTAGTAGTGCCTCAACATTATTTGAGTGATTTATGCTAGTTGAGGTTCTATAATTATTTTGAAAAACTCGATAATTCATTATTGTAATTAATTATGTAGTTAGGTCGTATGTTCCTCTTAGGACAATATGCGTTTCCATATACCTTTAGAGAACATAGATGTAAGAATCACATAGACCAATCCGAACCTTCTGATGAGATAAAACGTTTTAATAAAAATCCCTCATTCTTAATCTAATTAAGAATCATTTCAAGCTATAAAGATAAACCCAATCTGTTGAGTTATTTCTTTCCTTCTGCCAACGGTTGGATTATGTGTAGCCCTTTACTGTAGTGTAGTACGCCGTGTTAGCGGGGAGTGCTATGGTAGAGTAAGCTGTAATTCAATTGACATAGCGATGAAGGTAGCCATAGAAAAGGGTTATGCTAGATTAACGTGGTTGGCTAGATTAACTAGGGACTGCATTAGTTTGGCATAATCAAGTTCTATGAGCATCTTTGATTGGTAGGTCAGACTTGACACACGACGATTTTTATATTCGCGAGATTAACTTAGGTCATTATCAAGTGTGAGGAAAATTTATTTAGGGTCATATTGTGGATATGATTGATTTTGATCTACCTTTGGGCACATATAATCGGGCTAGATTAACTACGGGTTATATTTGTCTATTGGACTTAAAGCCCATTAAGAAAAATCAGTTTTCTCGTTTGTCTACTAGAGAGAAGTGGAACTCGATAAAATTAATGGGAGAACAATTAAATAACGTAAGACCAAACATTTAATTGTAACAATCATTTAACGCGAATCTCTAATAATCCTCTTCTCTATACCTCTCAGATAATCATGTCTAAGAATCCCATAATGTCAATCCTCGACAATAAACTCAATGGCCCGAATTACCTAGATTGGTTGCGTAGTCTTAAGCTTGTGCTAACCGTTGAGGGGCGTCTCTATGTTCTGAACGAGGGACTTCCCGCCACTATACCTGCCACAACGACTGATGCTAAAAAGGAAACTTATGAAGCATGGAAGAAAGGTGACACACATGCTAGGTGCTATATGATAGCCGCCATGGAGCCCGCTCTTGCGAGGAAATATGAGCCTCACATGCATGCTTTCGATATAAAGGCTCATCTCGATAGCATGTATAGTGAGAATATTAGGGCATCGAGGTACGCTGCTACAAAGGAGTTGATCTCGACAAGACTGCGCGAAGGGACTTCGGTCCACGAGCACTGTCTCAAAATGATCACTCTCCTTGAAAAGCTAGTGAATCTCGATGTCACCCTCCCGGCCGAGCTCTCGTTGGATTTGATCCTGTTGTCTCTTCCTAGTTCATATGAATCGTTCATAGTGAACTTCAACATGAACAAACTAGATCCTTCCTTGGATGAGTTAATGAACATGTTGATCAGTTTCGAGTCCAGCATTAAGAAAAAGAAGTTTGTTCTCATTGCTGCTACTTCTGGAAAGAAGAGTTTTTCCCAAAAGAAGAGAAAGGAAAGAGTTCCCTTCCCAAACAGCAAGTTCGAAGTGGGTGAAGGTAGTGGGGTCCCCAAGACAAAGGTCAGCAAGCAAGTTGATGATGCTTGCCGTCATTGTGGAAAGAAATGACATTGGCGCCGCAACTGCAAGGCTTACCTAAAGCAGAAAAGTTCTGAAAAGGGTACGTATTTCATTGACGTAAATTTGTCTGTCAAATCTTCTTCTTGGGTATTGGATACAGGCTGTGGAAAGCTTAGAGCGGGTGAGACCTACCTAAGGATGGGGAATGGAGCAAGAGTTGTTGCGGAAGCCATTGGCACGATTTACTTAAATGTTTTGGATTCTAGTTTTCCTATTGTTTTGAACGATTGTTTATTTGTTCCGTCCCTCATTAGAATCCTTATTTCTATTCTTGTATTAGATATTGAAGGTTTTACTTTTGTTTTTGGAAATTCGATTTGCATTATACAAAAGAATGAGAATTTGATTTGCAAAGGACGACTATTAAACAACTTGTATGAACTAAATCCAAATGAAATACCTATTAATGTTATATCAGCCAAACGTAAGGAGATAGATCAAAATCCCGCACAACTTTGGCACACTAGATTAGGTCATGTCTCTTTAAGAAGGATGAACGATTTTGTTAGTGAAGGATTGTTCTCTTTGGAGGACGTGAAATCACTACAAACTTGTGAATCTTGCCTTAAAGGGAAAATGACCAAGTTACCCTACAAAGGGAAAATGGAACGAGCCGAGGGTCTTTTGGATTTGATCCATACAGACGTATATGGTCCACTAAGTGTTAGTGCGAAGGGTGGATACAACTACTTCGCTACCTTTACCGACGATTATTCTAGGTATGGGCATGTGTACTTGATGAGGTACAAGTCCGAAACATTTGAAAGGTTCAAAGATTTTAGACACGAAGTAGAGAAGCAACTCGGAGGAAGTATTAAGAAGCTGCGGTCCGATCGTGGTGGAGAATACTTGAGCATCGAGTTCATTGACTATCTAAAGGAGAATGGGATACAATCCCAATGGACTCCACCGGGAACTCCTCAACTTAATGGAGTATCCGAACGTCGGAATCGAACTTTATTAGATATGGTTCGATCAATGATGGGGTTCACGAACTTACCGGCATACTTATGGGGTCATGCACTTCGTACTGCCGCGTATTTGCTGAATAGAGTTAACACCAAAGCAGATAAATCCACACCTTATGAACTTTGGCATTCCCGAAAACCCAACTACAAACATATTAGGATATGGGGTTGTCCCGCTTATGTGAAGCGGTTAGTGGGAGATAAGTTGGATAGTAAATCCGACTTGTGCTATTTTGTGGGGTATCCCGAAGACTCGATGGGATACGAGTTCTATTATGTCAAAGAAGCAAAGACGTTTGTTTCGAGAAATGCCACCTTTTTGGAAAGGGAGTTTCTATCCGATAGAAAGGGCAGCATGATAGAACTTGAAGTAGTTCAAGAACCACAAAGTGAAGTTCAAACGCAAGAACAAGTAATCGAACCAATACAACAAACCACTAATATACCTCCTGAACCTACGGTACGTAGATCCGAAAGAGTTCGGAAAATGCCGGATAGGTTATTCCTCCTCGAAAATGATGAAGATCATGTTGATCTTGGACAAGATCCAAGAACATAAAATGAGGCCGTATCGGATGCGGACATGGGACATTGGCTAACTGCCAGGAAATTCGAAATGGACTCCATGTACTCCAACAAGGTGTGGACCTTGGTAGATCCACCTAAGGGAATTGTTCATATAGGCTGCAAGTGGATCTATAAGAAGAAAATTGGAGTGGATGGAAAGGTATCGACCTATAAAGCTAGATTGGTAGCAAAAGGATACACTCAAAGGCAAGGTGTTGACTATGAGGAAACCTTTTCGCCAGTCGCGATGCTGAAGTCCATTAGGATTTTGCTGGCCATAGCTCCGTGGTACGACTACGAGATATGGCAAATGGATGTGAAGACCGCCTTCCTTAATGGAGATATTGAGGAAGAAATTTACATGGCGCAGCCGGAAGGCTTCATATCTTCTGGAAGTGAGCAAAAGGTTTGCAAGCTCCAGCGATCCATTTATGGATTGAAACAAGCATCCCGTAGTTGGAACATTAGGTTCGACTCAACTATCAAAGAGTTTGATTTTGAGAAGAATCCGGAGGAACCTTGTGTATACAAGAAAGTTAGTGGGAGGGCAGTGATATTTTTAGTGCTTTACGTTGACGACATTCTACTCATTGGGAATGATGTAGGAATGTTGCAGCAAACGAAAGCATGGTTGTCCACACGTTTCTCAATGAAGGATTTGGGAGAAGCATCTTACGTATTAGGAATATGTTGGGTTTCAGGCACGCATACGCAGCGGAAAACAAAAATTTTATGCGAATTAAACGACTTTAAATCACACATGTACATGCCCGACAAATTAAATCAATTAATTGCGTACCTTTGCGCTTCCAGCGAAATTAAACAACAACATACATGCTAATTATTTAACCGAATTTAAACCAATTAACATGCTCGCGTTTAAACCAAATAACATGCTCGCAATGATTTAAATCGATTACACATAATCACATAAAATCATACGAGACAAACATGAATACATATACATAGGTTTAAACGAAACTCAAATCGAAACTAGGGTTTCGCG
>NW_012194607.1:0-39932 GCF_000504015.1 Erythranthe guttata
TTGCGTTTTCATGATCCTTTTTGCGATGCACTCTTGCGTGAGTACTTTTCTGCATGCTGTTGTACTTTAACTCATGTGCGTATATTTTCTAGCGAGTGTTTTTGTGCACGTTTCTTGATGCGCATTCATGTCCTCGAACTGTAGTACGTATTTTCATGATCGCTGTTGGAATCCAATTTTGACCATGTTCGAGTCCGAATTCAGAAATTTGCCGTTAGACAAGAATTGTAACCAGCTGAAATATCTTTCTAATGCCGCCGGAACCAGAGTATTTGGTGCCCGGATGAGAAAGTTATGCTCGACTTTGTGGATACTAGCAAAGATGTTGAGGGAGTCTCTCTTCTAATTTGATTTTATTTTCATGTAACTCTTTTCTTACTCTTTGATCATTTTTGCTTCCTGGACACCTAGTTATCCATTTGTACCTATAAGATACCAAATCAACCAATTAAAACAGAAATATACCTTAATCCAAAAAAAAAAATCCTTGTAAACGTTAACGTAGAGAGTTATTTCTACACTCCACTGTATCTTTTTTATCTAGTGTTGTTGTTGTTTGTTGATGCGTATTAAAGACCTAGATTATAGTTCGTTTTATTAAGAGCATTGTTGTCAAGGCACTTTTGCGCATGTATTTGAACCTGTACGTTTATGCATGTCCATTTGAGCGAGTGAGTCTGTGCACGTTTGTTGCTTTGTATTAATGTACTAGGATTGTAGTTTGTGTTTTTGTGATCCTCTTTGCGAATGCACTTTTGCGTGAGTACTTTTGTACTTTTACTTATGTGCGTATCTTTAATACCGAGTTTTTTTGTGCACGCTTCTTGATGCGCATTCATGTCCTCGAACTATAGTACTTATTTTCATGATCGCTTTTGGAATCCAATTTTGACCATGTTCGAGTCAGAATTTTGAAATTTGCCGTTAGACTACAAATGCAGCCAGCTGAAATAGCTTTCTTATGCCGCCAGAACCAGACTATTAGGAGTCCGAATGAGAAAGTTATGCTCGACTTCGTGGACACTACCAAAGATGTTGAAGGATTCTCTCTTCTAATTTGATTTTATTTTCCTAATTGCAACTCTTTTCTTACTCTTTGATCATTTTGCTTCCTGGACACCTAATTTCCGATTTGTACCTATAAGATACCAAATCCACCAATTAAAATATAAATATAAATTAATAAAAAAAAATCCACGTAAACGTAAACTTAGAGTGTTTTATCTACCCTCCACTGTATCTTTTTTATCTATTGTTTTTGCTGTTGTTTGTTGCTGCTTATTAAAGTCCTAGTATTGTAGCTCGTGTTTTTAAGAACGTTGTTGCGAATGCACTTTTGCGCATATTTTTTTTACATGTATGTCTGTGCATGTCCATTTGAGCGAGTGTGTTTGTGCATGTTTGTTGATTTGTATTAATGTCCTAGGATTGTGGTTTGTGTTTTCATGATCATTTTTGGGAATGCACTTTTGCGTGAGTACTGTTGTGGATGCATTTGTACTTTAATTTATGTTCGTATCTTTTCCAGCGATTGTTTTTGTGCACGTTTCTTGATGCGCCTTCATGTCCTCGAACTGTAGTACGTATTTTTATGATCGCTTTAGGAATCCAATTTGACCATGTTCGAGTCCGAATTTGGAAATTTGCCGTTAGACAGGAATTGTAGCCAGCTGAAATAGCTTTGTAATGCCGCCAAAACCAATGGATTTGGAGTCCGAATGAAAAAGTTATGCCTGACTTTGTGGACACTACCGAAGATGTTGAGGGATTCTCTCTTCTAATTTGATTTTATTTTCCTAATTGCAACTGTTTTCTTACTCTTTGATCATTTTTCCTTCCTCGACACCTAATTTTCGATTTGCACCTATAAGATACCAAATCCACCAATTAAAACAGAAATATAAACTAATCCAAAACAAAATCCACCTAAACGTAAACGTTAACAAAGAGTGTTATTTCTACATTGCATTGTATCTTTTTTACCTAGTGTTTTTGCTGTTATTTGCTGATGCGTATTAAAGTCCTAGTATTGTAGTTCGTGTGTTCAAGAAAGTTGTGGCGAATGCACTTTAGCGCATGTTTTTTTACATATACGTTTGTGCATGTCCATTTGAGCAAGCGTGTTTGTGCATGTTTGTTGATTTGTATTAATGTCCTAGGATTGTTGTTTGTGTTCTTTTTGCGAATTCACTTTTGTGTGAGTACTTTTGTGCATGCTTTTATATTTACTAATGTGCGTATCTTTTCTAGCGAGTGTTTTTGTGCACGTTTCTTGATGCGCATTCATGTCCTCGAACTGTAGTACATATTTTCATGATCGCTTTTGGAATCCAATTTCGACCTTGTTCGACTCTGAATTTGGAGATTTACCATTAGACAAGAATTGTAGCCAGCTGAAATAGCTTTCTAATGCCGCCGAAACCGGAGTACATATTTTCATGATCGCTTTTGGAATCCAATTTCGACCTTGTTCGACTCTGAATTTGGAGATTTAACATTAGAAAGGAATTGTAGCCAGCTGAAATAGCTTTCTAATGCTGCCGGAACCAGTTTATTTGGAGTCCGGATGAGAAAGTTATGCTCGACTTCGTGGACAGTACCAAAGATGTTGAGGGATTCTCTCTTTTAATTTTATTTTATTTTTCTAATTGCAACTATTTTCTTACTATTTCATCATTTTTGCTTCCTGGAAACTTTTTTTTTGATTTGTACATTTAAGATACCAAATTAACAAATTAAAACAGAAATATAAATTAATCCAAAAAAAAAACCCACGTAAACGTAAACGTAAACATAGAGTGTTATTTCTTCACTCCACTGTATCTCTTTTACCTAGTGTTTTTGCTGTTGTTTGTTGATGCGTATTAAAGTCCTAGTATTGTAGTTCGTGTTTTTAAGAAAGTTGTGGCGAATGCACTTTAGCGCATGTTTTTTTACATATACGTTTGTGCATGTCCATTTGAGCAAGTGTGTTTGTGCATGTTTGTTGATTTGTCTTAATGTCCTAGGATTGTAGTTTGTGTTTTCATGATCCTTTTTGCGAATGCACTTTTGCGTGAGTACTTTTGCGCATGGTTTTGTACTTTTACTTATGTGCGTATCTTTACTAGCGAGTGTAATTGTGCACGCTTCTTGATGCGCATTCATTTCCTCGAACTGTATTACATATTTTCATGATCGCTTTCGGAGTCCAATTTTGACCATGGTGGAGTCCGAATTTGGAAATTTGCCGCTAGAAACGAAGTGTTGCCAGCTGAAATAGCTTTCTAATGCCGCCAGAACCAGTCTATTTGGAGTCCGGATGAGAAAGTTATGCTCGACTTCGTGGACACTACCAAAGACGTTGAGGGATTCTCTCTTCTAATTTTATTTTATTTTCCGAATTGCAACTCCTTTGTTACACTTTGATAATTTTTCCTTCCATGACACCTAATATTATATTTGTACCTATAAGATACCAAATCCAATAATTAAAACTGAAATAAAAATTAATCAAAAAAAAAATCCACGTTAACGTAAACGTAGAGTGTTATTTCTACGCTCCACTGTATCTTTTTTATCTAGTGTTTTTGATGTTGTTTGTTGATGCGTATTAAAGTCCTAGTGTAGTAGTTCGTGTTTTTAAGAACGTTGTTGCGAATGCACTTTTGGGCATGTTTTTGTACATGTACGTATGTTCATGTCCATTTGAGCGAGTGTGTTTGTGCATGTTTGTTGATTTGTATTAATGTCCTAGGATTCTAGTTTGTGTTTTCATGATCCTTTTTGCGAATGCACTTTTGCGTGAGTACGTTTGTGCATGCTTTTGTACTTTTACTTATGTGCGTATCTTTTCTAGCGAGTGTTTTTGTGCACGTTTCATGATGCGCATTCATGTCCTTGAACTGTAGTACGTATTTTCATGATCGGTTTTGGAATCCAATTTTAACCATGTTCGAGTTCGAATTTGGAAATTTGCCGTTAGACAGGAATTGTAGCCAGCTGAAATAGCTTTCTAATGCCGCCAGAACTAGTTGATTTGGAGTACGGATGAGAAAGTTATGCTCGACTTCGTGGACACTACCAAAGACGTTGCGGATTCTCTCTTCTAATTTGATTTTATTTTCCGAATTGCAACTCATTTCTTACTCTTGGATCATTTTTCCTTCCTGGACAGCTAATATTAGATTTGTACCAATAAGATACCAGAGTATTTGGAGTTCGGATGAGAAAGTTATGCTCGACTTCGTGGACACTAGCAAAGATGTTGAGGGATTCTCTCTTCTAATTTGATTTTATTTTCCTAATTGCAACTCTTTTCGTACTCTTTGATCATTTTTGCTTCCTGGACACCTAATTTTTGATTTGTACCTATAAGATACGAAATCCACCAATTAAAACAGAAACATAAATTAATCCAAAAAAAATTCACGTTAACGTAAACGTAGAGTGTTATTTCTACAGTCCACTGTATGTTTTTTATCTAGTGTTTTTGCTGTTGTTTGTTGATGCGTATTAAAGTCCTAGTATTGCTATTCGTGTTTTGAAGAACGTTGTTGCGAATGCACTCTTCGGCATGTTTTTTTACTTGTACGTTTGTGCATTTCCATTTGAGCAAGTGTGTTTGTGCATGTTTGTTGATGCGTATTAAAGTCCTAGTTTATAGTTCGTGTTTTTAAGAATGTTGTTGTGAATGCACTTGTGCGCATGTATTATTACATGCACGTTTGTGCATGTCCATTTGAGCGAGTGTGTTTGTGCATGTTTGTTGATTTGTATTAATGTCATAGGATTGTAGTTTGTGTTTTCATGATCCTTTTACGTGAGTACTTTTGTACTTTTACTTATCTGCGTATCTTTTCTAGCGAGTGTTTTTGTGCACGTTTCTTGATGCGCATTCATGTCCTCGAACTGTAGTACATATTTTCATGATCGCTTTTGGAATCCACTTTTGACCATGTTCGAGTCCGAATTCGGAGATTTACCATTAGACAAGAATTGTAGCCAGCTGAAATAGCTTTCTAATGCCGCCGGAACCAGTTTATTTGGAGTCCGGATGAGAAAGTTATGCTCGACTTCGTGAACAGTACCAAAGATGTTGAGGGATTCTCTCTTCTAATTTTATTTTAGTTTCCTAATTGCAACTCTTTTCTTACTCTTTGATCACTTTTGCTTCCTGACACCTATTTTTCGATTTGAACATATAAGATACCAAATCCACCAATTAAAAAATAAATATAAATTAATCCAAAAAAAAATCCACGTAAACGTAAACGTAGAGTGTTATTTCTACACTCCACTGTATCTTTTCTATCGAGTGTTTTTGCTGTTGTTTGTTGATGCATATTAAAGTCCTAGTATTGTAGTTCATGTTTTTAAGAACGTTGTTGCGAATGCACTTTTGCGCATGTTTTTTTACATGTACGTTTGTGCATGTCCATGTGAGCGAGTGTGTTTGTGCATGTTTTTTGATATGTATTAATGTCCTAGGATTGTAGTTTTCTATTTTCATGATCCTTTTAGCGAATGCCCTTTTGCGTGAGTACTTTTGCGCATGCTTTTGTACTTTTACTTATGTGCGTATCTTTTCTAGCGAGTGTTTTTGGGCACGTTTCTTGATGCGCATTCATGTCCTCGAACTGTATTACATATTTTCATGATCGCTTTTGGAATCTATTTTGACCATGTTCGAGTCCGAATTTGGAAATTTGCCGTTAGACAGGAATTGTAGCCAGCTGAAATAGCTTTCTAATGCCGGCGGAACCAGTTGATTTGGAGTCCGGATGAGAAAGTTATGCTCGACTTCCTGGACACTACCAAACATGTTGAGGGATTCTCTCTTCTTACTCTTTGATCATTTTTGCTTTCTAGACACCTTATTTTCGATTTGTACCTATAAGATACCAAATCCACCAATTAAAATAGAAATATAAATAAATCCAAATAGAAATCCACGTAAACATAAACGTAGAGTGTTATTTCTACACTCCACTGTATCTTTTATATCTAGTGTTTTTGTTGTTGTTTGTTGATGTGTATTAAAGTCCTAGTATTCTAGTTCGTGTTTTTAAGAACGTTGTTGCGAATGCACTTTTGCGCATGTTTTTTTACATGTACATTTGTGCATGTCCATGTGAGCGAGTGTGTTTGTGCATGTTTGTTGATCTGTATTAATGTCCTAGGATTGTAGTTTCTGTTTTCATGATCCTTTTTGCGAATGCACTTTTGCGCATGCTTTTGTACTTTTACTTATGTGCGTTTCTTTTCTAGCGAGTGTTTTTTGGCACGTTCCTTGATGTGAGTTCATATCCTCGAATTGTAGTACGTATTTTCATGATCGGTTTTGGAATCCAACTTTGACAATGTTCGAGTTCAAATTTGGAAATGTGCCGTTAGACAGGAATTGTAGCCAGCTGAAATAGCTTTCTAATGCCGCCGGAACTAGTTGATTTGGAGTCCGGATGAGAAAGTTATGCTCAACATCGTGGACACTATCAAAGATGTAGAGGGATTCTCTCTTCTAATTTGATTTTATTTTCCTAATTGCAACTCCTTTCTTACTCTTTGATCATTTTTGCTTCCTAGACACCTAATTTTCGATTTGCACCTATAAGATACCAAATCCACCAATTAAAACAGAAATATAAATTAATCCAAAAAAAAATCAACGTAAACATAAACGTAGAGTGTTATTTCTACACTCCACTGTATCTATTTTATTTTGTCTTTTTGATGTTGTTTGTTGATGCGTATTAAAGTCCTAGAATTGTAGTTCGTGTTTTTAAGAACGTTGTTGCGAATGCACTTTTGAGCATGTTTTTTTACATGTGCGTTTGTGCATGTCCATTTGAGCGAGTGTGTTTGTGCATGTTTCTTGATTTGGAATAATGACCTAGGATTGTAGTTTGTGTTTTCATTATCCTTTTTGCGAATAAACTTTTGCGTGAGTACTTTTGTGTATGCTTTTGTACTTTTACTTATGTGCGTTTCCTTTCTAGCGAGTGTTTTTGTGCACGTTTCTTGATGCGCATTCACGTCCTCGAACTGTAGAACGTATTTTCATGATAGGTCTTGGAATCCAATTTTGACCATGTTCGAGTCCGAATTTGGAAATTTGCCGTTACACAGGAATTGTAGCGAGCTGAAATAGCTTTCTTATGCCGACGGAACCAGTTGATTTGGAGTCCGGATGAGAAAGTTATGCTCGACTTCGTGGACACTACAAAAGACGTTGAGGGATTTTCTCTTCTAATTTGATTTTATTTCCCGAATTGCAACTCCTTTCTTACTCTTTGATCATTTTTGCATTATGGACACCTAATTTTCGATTTGCACCTATAAGATACCAAATCCACCAATTAAAACAGAAATGTAAATTAATCGAAAAAAAAATCCACGTAAACGTAAATGTAGAGTGTTATTTCTATACTCCACTATATCTATTTTATCTTGTGTTTTTGCTGTTGTTTGGTTATGCGTATTAAAGTCATAGTATTGTAGTTCATTTTTTAAAGAACGTTGTTGCGAATGCACTTTTGCGAGTTTTTTTTACATGTACGTTTGCGCATGTCCATTTGAGCGAGAGTGTGTTTGTGCATGTTTGATGATTTGTATTAATGACCTAGGATTGTAGTTTGTGTTTTCATGATCCTTTTTGCGAGTGGACTTTTGCGTGAGTACTTGTGTGCATGCTTTTGTACTTTTTCTTAAGTGCGTAGCTTTTCTAGCGAGTGTTTTTGTGCACGTTTCTTGATGCGCTTTCATATCCTCGAGCTGTAGTACGTATTTTCGTGATCGCTTTTGGAATCCAATTTTGACAATGTTCGAGTCCGAATTTGGAAATTTGCCGTTAGACAAGAATTGTAGCCACCTGAAATAGCTTTCTAATGCCGCCAAAACCAGTTTATTTGGAGTCCGGATGAGAAAGTTATGCTCGACATCGTGGATACTACCAAAGACGTTGAGGGCTTCTCTCTTCTAATTTGATTTTATTTTTCGAATTGCAACTTCTTTCTTACTCTTTGATCATTTTTGCTTCCTGGACACCTAATTTTCGATTTGTACCTATAAGATACCAAATCCACCAATTAAAACAGAAATATAAAATAATCGAAAAAAAAATCCACGTAAACGTAAACGTAGAGTGTTATTTCTACACTCCACTGTATCTTTTTCATCTAGGGTTTTTGTTGTTGTTTGTTGATGCGCATTAAATTCCTAGTATTGTAGTTCGTGTTTTTAAGAACGTTGTTGCGAATGCACTTTTGCGCATGTTTTTTTATATGTACGTTTGTGCATGTCCATTTGAGCGAGTGTGTTTGTGCACGTTTCTTGATTTGTATTACTGTCCAAGGATTGAAGTTTGTGTTTTCATGATCCTTTTTACGAATGCACTTTTGCGTGAGTACTTTTGTGCATGCTTTTGTACTTTTACTTATGTCCGTATCTTTTCTAGCGAGTGTTTTTATGCACGTTTCTTGATGCACATTCATGTCCTCGAACTGTAGTATGTATTTTCATGATCGCTTTTGGAATCCAATATTGACCATGTTCGAGTCGAAATTTGGAAATTTGCCGTTACACAAGAATATCTGCCAGCTGAAATAGCTTTCTAATACCGCCGGAACCACTTGATTTGGAGTCCGGGTGAGAAAGTTATGCTCGACTTCGTGGACACTACCAAAGATGTTGAGGTATTCTCTCTTCTAATTTGATTTTATTTTCCTAATTGAACCTCTTTTCTTACTCTTTGATCATATTTGCTTCCTAGACATCTAATTTTCGATTTGTACGTATAAGATACCAAATACAACAATTAAAACAGAAATATAAATTAATCCAAAAAAAAATCCACGTAAACGTAAACGTAGAGTGTTATTTCTCCACTCCACTGTATCTTTTTTATCTAGTGTTTTTGCTGTTGATAGTTGATGCATATTAAAGTCCTAATATTTTAGTTCTTGTTTTTAAGAACGTTGTTGTGAATGCACTTTTGCGCATGTTTTTTTACATGTACGTGTGTGTATGTCCATTTGAGCGATTATGTTTGTGCGCGTTTGTTGATTTGTATTAATGTCCATGGATTGTAGTTTGTGTTTTCATGATCCTTTTTGCGAATGCACTTTTGCGTGAGTAATTTTATGCATGCGTTTGTACTTTTACTTATGTGCGTGTATTTTCTAGCGAGTGTTTTGGTGCACGTTTGTTTATGCGCATTCATGTCCTCGAACTGTAGTTACGTATTTTCAGTATCGCTTTTGGAATCCAATTTTGACCATGTTCGAGTCCGAATTTGGAAATTAGCCGTTAGACAAGAATTGTAGCTAGATAAAATAGCTTTCTTATACCACATGAACCAGTTGATTTAAAGTCCAGATGAGAAAGTTATGCTTGACTTACTGGACACTACCAAAGATGTTGAGGGATTCTCTCTTCTAATTTGATTTTATTTTCCTAATTGCAACTCCTTTCTTACGCTTCGGTCATTTTTGCTTCGTGGACACCTAATTTTCGATTTGTACCTATAAAATACCAAGTCCACCAATTAAAACAGAAATATAAATTAATCCAAATAGAAATCCACGTAAACGTAAACGTAGAGTGTTATTTCTACACTACACTGTATCTTTTTTATCTAGTGTTTTTGCTCTTGTTTGTTGATGCGTATTAAAGTCGTAGTATTCTTGTTCGTGTTTTTAAGAACGTTGTTGCGAATGCACTTTTGCGCATGTTTTTTTACATGTACGTTTGTGCATGTCCATTTGAGCGAGTGTGTTTGTGCATGTTTGTTGATTTGTATTAATGTCCTAGGATTGTAGTTTGTGTTTTCATGATCCTTTTTGCGAATGCACTTTTGCGCGAGTACTTTTGTGCATGCTTTTGTACATTTACTTATGTGCGTATCTTTTCTAGCGAGTGTATTTGTGCACGTTTCATGATGTGCATTCAAGTCCTGGAACTGTAGGACGTATTTTCATGATCGCTTTTGGAATCCAATTTTGACCATGTTCGAGTCCGAATTTGGAAATTTGCCTATAGGCAGGAATTGTAGCCAGCTGAAATAGCTTTCTAATGCCGCTAGAACAAGTTGATTTGGAGTCCGGATGAGAAAGTTAATCTCAACTTCGTGGACACTACCAAAGATGTTGAGGGATTCTCTAGTCTAATTTTATTTTATTTTCCTAATTGCAACTCCTTTCTTACTCTTTGATCATTTTTACTTCTTGGACACCTAATTTTCGATTTGTACCTATAAGATACCAAATCCACCAATTAAAGCAGAAATATAAATTAATCCAAAAATAAATCCACGTAAACGTAAATGTAGAGTGTTATTTCTACACTCCACTGTATCTTTTTTATCTAGTGTTTTACTGTTGTTAGTTGATGCGTATTAAAGTCCTAGTATTGTAGTCCGTGTTTTTAAGAACGTTGTTGCGACTGCACTTTTGCGCATATTTTTGTACATGTACGTTTGTGCATGTCCATTTGAGTGAGTGTGTTTGTGCATGTTTGTTGATTTGTATTAATGTCCTAGTATTGTAGTTTGTGTTTTCATGATCCTTTTTGCGAATGCACTTTTGCGTGAGTACTTTTGTGCATGCTTTTGTACTTTTACTTATGTGTGTGTCTTTTCTAGCGAGTGTTTTTGTGCACGTTTCATGATACGCATTCATGTCCTCGAACTATAGTACGTATTTTCATGATCGCTTTTGGAATCTAATTTTGACCATGTTCGAGTTGGAGTTTGGAAATTTGACGTTAGAAAAGATATGTTGCCAGCTGAAATAGCTTTCTAATGCCGCCGGAACCAGTTGATTTGGAGTCCGGATGAGAAAGTTATGTTCGACTTCGTGGACACTACCAAAGATGTTGAGAAATTCTCTCTTCTAATTTGATTTTATTTTCCTAATTGAACCTCTTTTCTTACTCTTTGATCATATTTGCTTCCTAGACATCAAATTTTCGATTTGTACCTATAAGATACCAAATCCACCAATAAAACAGTAATATAAATTAATCCATAAAAAAATCCACGTAAATGTTAACGTAGAGTGTTATTTCTACACTGCACTGTATCTTTTTTATCTAGTGTTTTTGCTGTTGTTTGTTGATGCGTATTAAAGTCCTAGTACTGTAGTTCGTGTTTTTAAGAACGTTGTTGCGAATGCACTTTTGCGCATGGTTTTTTACATGTACGTTTGTGCATGTCCATTTAAGCGAGTGTGTTTGTGCATATTTGTTGATTTGTATTAATGTCCTAGGATTGTAGTTTGTGTTTTCATGATCCTTTTTGCGAATGCACTTTTGCGTGAGTACTTTTGTGCATGCTTTTGTACTTTTACATATCTGTGTATCTTTTCTAGCGAGTGTTTTTGTGCACGTTTCTTGAAGCGCATTCATGTCCTCGAACTTTAGCACGCATTTTCATGATCGCTTTTGGAATCCTATTATGACCATGTTCGAGTCCGAATTTGGAAATTTGCCGTTAGACAGTAATTGCAGCCAGTAAAAATAGCTTTCTAATGCCGCCGGAACCAGTTGATTTGGAGCCCGAATGAGAACGTTATGCTCAGCTTTATGGACATTGATATGATCCTAACTAATCCAACACGAAGAATTGGAAGACAAAAGGGAAATTCGTTGGACAAGTCGAATTTCATGCATCCCGAAAGTCCCGTATAATTCTGGCAGAGTACACTATTTGTCTTATTAATCTCTCATCTAAATTTCAATTAAGGTGATTCAAATTGCTGCAATAAGACAACTTAAAGATCTAAAACTTTGATGTTTTTATCCGAGAGCGATTTGGTGTGAAAGAGGTCAGAAATCTAGCTTGAAGTTAACACACGTGCACAACCAAGTGTCTACTCTAGTTATGAAGAATGTTCGTGTGGTCGACTTGATGTTTGGAGTTTGTATTTTATTATATTACGTTTTTTATATTAGGACTTAATATATTTATATTATTTTGGAGTTATTTATGCCTAGGATTTTTTTTATTAATTAGTTTCCTTATTATTGATTAAGTAAGTGTCATTTTCCTGGTGAAAAGGAAGTCTTTTTAGATCTCATAAATATGTAGCCAATTTGGCTGATTTTAATGGACGAATTTTGATGGTTTAATTGAGAATATTCTAGTTTGGTTTTTTAAGAACTGTTCCGACATTTCGGAGGATTCTGTTTGTTCACCCTGACTTATCAATCGATCTTTCGCAATCGATTGTGGCGTCTTCACATACAAAGGTTCTTGCCTCTTTATAGGCAATGGGTCGCAGTTCCACCCTTTGATTCCTTCTTTGGACGGTCCGGGATTTGAAATCCGAAGTATTGATATTGGGTCTCGTCATATGGTTGGCGTGGTTCGTATCATTTAGTATTAGAGCCATCTTCCTAAGAAGGTTTTTCCTATCCTTTATCTTTATTTTTGAGTCAGTCTATTTTTTTTCATGACTTCGTTTTGTTTTTCATTTCTTGTCTATTGTTATTGAGTCTTCTAGTCCTTCGTTTTGTTTATTTAGAGTCCATAAAAAAAAATTGGTTTGACGTTTCTTAGAGTCTAAGTTAGGTTTTGTCTAGAGTCTGTAAAAAAAAATCGAATAAAAAAGAAAAAAAAACGAAAGAACGAGTGAGTTTTGTTATTCGTTAATCTCGTGAACTCTATTAAGTTTTTTTCTTGTGGCGTCAACATTATAACTTTGGTTCGTGGTTCTATATAGCCATTGGGTCTAGTTGGTTGTTCCATACTTTCCGGTTGCATTTCTATATAAACGTTTGGTCGGAGTGCTAACAAGGAAAATTTAATCTTGTTTATTGGATGGGGAATTTCATTATTAATTGTTCGTAAAAAGAAAAACAAAAAGTTCCAAATACAACGAAGAACTTTATGCCTCATGGATTCGCTTTCAATACTACACGCTCATTCCAAGGAATCGAATTCGAGGAGGAATTATTTTGAAGAGAGGGAGTATGATATGATCCTAACTAAATCCAACACGAAGAATTGGAAGACAAGGAAGAGGGAAATTCGTTGGACAAGTCGAATTTCATGCATCCCGAAAGTCCCGTATAATTGTGGCAGAGTACACTATTTGGCTTATTAATCTCTCATATGAAGTCCAATTAAGGTGATTCAAATTGCTAAAATAAGCCAACTTACAGATCTAAAGCTTCGATGTTTTTATCCGAGAGCGATTTGGTGTGGAAGAGGTCGGAAATCTAGCTTGAAGTTAACACACGTGCACAACCAAGTGTCTACTCGAGTTATGAAGAATGTTCGTGTGGTCGACTTGATGTTTGGAGTTTGTATTTTATTATATTACGTTTTTTATATTATGATTTCATATATTTATATTATTTTAGAGTTATTATGCCTAGGATTTTTTTTTATTAATTAGTTTCCTTATTATAGATTATGTAAGAGTCATTTTCCTTGTGAAAAGGAAGTCTTTTTAGATCTTATAAATATGTAGCCAATTTGGCTGATTTTAATGGACGAATTTTGATGGTTAAATTGAGAATATTCTAGGTTTGTTCTTTAAGAACTGTTCGGACATTTCGGAGGATTCCATTTGT
This sequence comes from Erythranthe guttata, assembly GCF_000504015.1. The sequence goes on from NW_012194607.1 coordinate 13,555, forward strand.
TCACCCTGACTTATCAATCGATCTTTCGCAATCGATTGTGGCGTCTTCACATACCAAGGTTCTTGCCTCTTTATAGGCAATGGGTCGCAGTTCCATCCTTTGATTCCTTCTTTGGACTGTCCAGGATTTGAAATCCGAAGTACTGATATCGGGTCTCGTCGCATGGTTGGCGTGATTCGTATCAGACACTACCAAAGATGTTGGTGGATTCTCTCGTCTAATTTGATTTTATTCTCCTAATTGCAACTCCTTTCTTACTCATTGATCATTTTTGCTTCCTGAACACCTAATTTTCGATTTGTACCTACATGATACGAAATCCACCAATTAAAACCGAAATATAAATTAATCCAAAAAAAAAATCCACGTAAACGTAAACGTAGAGTGGTATTTCTACACTCCTATATATCTTTTTTATCTAGTGTTTTTGCTGTTGTTTGTTGATGCGTATTAAAGTCTTAGTATTCTAGTTCCTGTTTCCAAGAACGTTGTCGCGAATGCACTTTTGCGCATGTTTTTAACATGTACGTTTGTGCATGTCCATTTGAGCGAGTGTGTTTGTGCCTGTTTGTTAATTTGTATTAATGTCCTAAGAATGTAGTTTGTGTTTTCATGATCCTTTTTGCGAATGCACTTTTGCGTGAGTACTTCTGTGCATGCTTTTGTACTTTTACTTATGTGCGTATCTTTTCTAGCGAGTGTGTTTGTGCACGTTTCTTGTTGCACATTCATGTCCTCGAACTGTAGTACGTATTTTCATGATCGCTTTTGGAATCCAATTTTGACCATGTTCGAGTCTGAATTTGGAAATTTGCCGTTAGATAGGAATTGTAGCCAGCGGAAATAGGTTTCTAATGCCGCAGGAACCAATTAATTTGGAGTCCGGATGAGGAAGTTATGCACGACTTCGTGGACACTACCGAAGATGTTGAGGGATTCTCTCTTCTAATTTGATTTTATGTTCCTAATTGCAACTCTTTTCGTACTCTATGATCATTTTTTCGTCCTAGACACCTAATTTTCGATTTGTACCTATAAGATACCAAATCCACGAATTAAAAAAATATATAAATTAATCCAAAAAAAAAACCCACGAAAACCTAAACGCAGAGTGTTAATTCTACACTCCACAATATTTTTTTTATTTAGTGATTTTGCTGTTGTTTGTTGATGCGTACTAAAGTCCTAGTATTGATGTCCGTGTTTTTCAGAACGTTGTTGCGAATGGACTTTTGCACATGTTTTTTTACATGTACGTTTGTGCATGTCCATTTAAGCGAGTGTTTTTGTGCATGTTTGTTGATTTGTATTAATGCCCTAGGATTGTTGTTTGTGTTTTCATGATCCTTTTTGCGAATGCACTTTTGCTTGAGTATTTTTTTCCATGTTTTTTTACTTTTACTTATGAGCGTATCTTTTCTAGCGAGTGTTTTTGTGCACGTTTCTTGATGCGCATTCATATCCTCGAACTTTAGTACGTATTTTCATGATCGCTTTTGGAATCCAATTATGACCATGTTCGAGTCCGAATTCAGAAATTTGCCGTTAGACATGAATTGTAGCCAACTGAAATAGCTTTCTAATGCCGCCGAAACCAGTTGATTTGGAGTCCGGATGAAAAAGTTATGCACGACTTCTTGGATTCTGTCTTCTAATTTGATTTTGTTTTCCTAATTGCAACTGTTTTCTTACTCTTTGATCATTTTTGCTTCCTGGACACCTAATTTCCGATTTGTACCTATAAGATACCAAATCCACTAATTAAAACAAAAATATAAATTAATCCAAAAAAAAAAAAATCCATGTAAACGTAAACGTAGAGTGTTATTTCTACACTCCACTGTATCTTTTTTATCTAGTGTTTTTGTTGATCTTTGTTGATGGTTGTTGATGCGTATTAAAGTCCTAGTATTGTAGTTCGTGTTTTTAAGAACATTGTTGCGAATGCACTTTTGCGCATGTTTTTTTACATTTACGTTTGTGCATGTCCATTTGAGCGAGTGTGTTTGAGCATGTTTGTTGATTTGTATTAATGTCCTAGGATTGTAGTTTCTGTTTTCATGATCCTTTTTGCGAATGCACTTTCGCGTGACTACTTTTGTGCATGCATTTGTACTTTTACTTATGTGTGTATCTTTTCCAGCGAGTGTTTTTGTGCACGTTTCTTGATGCGCAATCATGTCCTTGAACTGAAGTACGTATTTTCATGATCGCTTTTTGAATCCAATTTTTACCATGTTCGAGTTCGAATTTGGAAATTTGCCGTTATATAGGAATTATAGCCAGCTTAAATAGCTTTCTAATGCCGCCGGAACCAGTTGATTTGGAGTACGGATGAGAAAGCTATGCTCGACTTCGTGGACACTACCAAAGATGTTGAGGGATTCTCTCTTCTAATTTGATTTTATTTTCCTAATTGCAACTCTTTTCTTACTCTATGATGATTTTTTCTTCCTAGACACCTAATTTTCGATTTGTACCTATCAGATACCAAATCCACGAATTAAAAAAATATATAAATTAATCCAAAAAAAAAACCCACGAAAACCTAAACGCAGAGTGTTAATTCTACACTCCAATGTATCTTTTTTATCTAGTGTTGTTGTTGTTGTTGTTTGTTGATGCGTACTAAAGTCCTAGTATTGTAGTCCGTGTTTTTAAGAAAGTTGTTGCGAATGGACTTTTGCACATGTTTTTTTACATTTACGTTTGTGCATGTCCATTTAAGCGACTGTTTTTGTGCATGTTTGTTAATTTGTATTAATGCTCTAGGATTGTAGTTTGTGTTTTCATGATCCTTTTTGCGAATGCACTTTTGCTTGAGTATTTTTTTCCATGTTTTTTTACTTTTACTTATGTGCGTATCTTTTCTAGCGAGTGTTTTTGTGCACGTTTCTTCATGCGCATTCATATCCTCGAACTTTAGTACGTATTTTCATGATCGCTTTTGGAATCCAATTATGACCATGTTCGAGTCGAATTCGGAAATTTGCCGTTAGACAGCAATTGTAGCCAACTGAAATAGCTTTCTAATGCAGCCGAAACAAGTTGATTTGGAGTCCGGATGAGAAAGTTATGCATGACTTCGTGGACACTAGCAAAGATGTTGAGAGATTCTGTCTTCTAATTTGATTTTATTTTCCTAATTGCAACTGTTTTCTTACTCTTTGATCATTTTTGCTTCCTGGACACCTAATTTTCGATTTGTACCTATAAGATACCAAATCCACTTATTAAAACAGAAATATAAATTAATCCAAAAAAAAAAAAAAATCCATGTAAACGTAAACGTAGAGTGTTATTTCTACACTCCACTGTATCTTTTTTATATAGTGTTTTTGTTGATGTTTGTTGATGTTTGTTGATGCGTATTAAAGTCCTAGTATTGTAGTTCGTGTTTTTAAGAAGATTGTTGCGAATGCACTTTTGCGCATGTTCTTTTACATGTACGTTTGTGCATGTCCATTTGAGCGAGTGTATTTGAGCATGTTTGTTTATTTGTATTAATGTCCTAGGATAGTAGTTTGTGTTTTCATAATCCTTTTTGCGAATGCACTTTCGCGTGACTACTTTTGTGCATGCTTTTGTACTTTTACTTATGTGTGTATCTTTTCCAGCGAGTGTATTTGTGCACGTTTCTTGATGCGCAATCATGTCCTTGAACTGAAGTACGTATTTTCATGATCGCTTTTCGAATCCAATTCTGACCATGTTCGAGTTCGAATTTCGAAATTTGCCGTTATATAGGAATTGTAGCCAGCTTAAATAGCTTTCTAATGCCGTCGGAACCAGTTGATTTGGAGTCCGGATGAGAAAGCTATGCTCGACTTCGTGGACACTACCAAAGATGAGAGGGATTCTCTCTTCAAATTTGATTTTATTTTCCTAATTGCAACTCTTTTCTGACTCTATGATCATTTTTTCTTCCTAGACAGCTAATTTTTGATTTGTACCTATAAGATACCGAATCTACCAATTAAAAAAAAAAATTAATCTAAAAAAAACCCACATAAACGTAAACGTAGAGTGTTATTTCTACAATCTACTAGTTCTTTTTTATCTAGTGTTTTTGCTGTTGTTTGTTGCTCCGTACTAATGTCCTAGTATTATAGTCTGTGTTTTTAAGAACGTTGTTGCGAATGCACTTTTGCGCATATTTTTTACATGTACGTTTGTGCATGTCCACTTAAGCGAGTGTTTTTGTGCATGTTTGTTGATTTGTATTAATGCCCTAGGATTGTAGTTTGTGTTTTCATGATCCTTTTTACGAATGCACTTTTGCGTGAGTACTTTTGAGCATTCTTTTGTACTTTTACTTATGTGCGTATCTTTTCTAGCAAGTGTTTTTGTGCACGTTTCTTGATGCGCATTCATGTCCTCGATCTTTAGTATAGTATTGTCATGATCACTTTTGGAATCCTGTTATGACCATGTTCGAGTCCGAACTCGGAAATTTTCCGTTAGACCGGAATCGTAGCCAACTAAAATAACTTTCTAATGCCGCCAAAACCAGTTGATTAGGTGTCCGGATGAGAAAGTTATGCTCGACTTTGTGGACACTACCAAAGATGTTGAGGGATTCTCTCTTCTAATTTAATTTTATTTTCCTAATTGCAACTCTTTTCTTACTCTTTGCTCATTTTTGCTTCCAAGACACCTAAAATTCTATTTGTACCTATAAGATACCAAATTTACCAATTAAAACATAAATATAAATTAATTTAAAACAAAATCCACGTAAACGTTAACGTAGAGTGTTATTTCTACACTCCACTGTATCTGTTTTATCAAGTGTTTTTACTGTTGTTTGTTGATGGGTATTAAAGTCCTAGTATTATATTTCGTGCTTTTAAGAAGCTTGTTGCGAATGCACTTTTGCGCATGTTTTTTTACATGTACGTTTGTGCATGTCCATTTGGGCGAGTGTGTTTGTGCATGTTTCTTGATTTGTATAAATCTCCTAGGATTGTAGTTCGTGTTTTCATGATCCTTTTTGCGATGCACTTTTGCGTGAGTACTTTTTGACTTTTACTTATGTGCGTATCATCAAATCCGAATTTGGAAATTTGTCGTTAGACATGAATTGTAGCCAGCTGAAATAACTTTTTAATGCCGCCGGAACCAGTTGATTTGGAGTCCGGATGACAAAGTTATGCTCGACTTCGTGGACACTACGAAAGATGTTGAGGGATTCACTTTTCTAATTTGATTTTATTTTCCTAATTGCAACTCCTTTCTTACTCGTTTATCATTTTTGCTTCCTGGACACCTAATTTTCAATTTGTACCTATAAGATACCAAATCAACCAATTAAAACAGAAATATAAATTAATCCAAAAAAAATTCCCCGTAAACGTAAACGTAGAGTGTTATTTCTACACTCCACTGTATCTTTTTTATCTAGTGTTTTTGCTGTTGTTTGTTGATGCGTGTTAAAGTGCTAGTATTGTAGTTCGTGCTTTTAAGAAGGTTGTTGCGAATGCACTTTTGCGCATGTTTTTTTACATGTACGTTTGTGCATGTCCATTTGAGCGAGTATGTTTGTGCATGTTTGTTGATTTGTATAAATGTCCTAGGATTGTAGTTTGTGTTTTCATGATCCTTTTTACGAAGGCACTTTTGCGTGAGTGCTTTTGTACTTTTACTTATGTGCGTATCTTTTCTAGCGAGTGTTTTTGTGCACGTTTCTTGATGCGTTATCATGTCCTCGAACTATAGTACATATTTTCATGATCGCTTTAGGAATTCAATTTTGACCATGTTCGAGTCCGAATTTGGAAATTTGCCGTTAGACAGGAATTGTAGCCAGCTTAAATAGTTTTCTAATGCCGCCGGAACCAGTTGATTTGGAGTCCGGATGAGAAAGTTATGCTCGACTTCGTGGACACTACCAAAGATGTAGAGGGATTCTCTCTTCTAATTTGATTTTATTTTCCAAATTGCAACTCCTTTCTTACTCTTTGATCATTTTTGCTTCCTGGACACCAATTAATTAGAAATATAAATTAATCCAAAAAAAAAATCCACGTAAACGTAAACGTAGAGTGTTATTTCTACACTCCATTGTATCTTTTTTATCTAGTGTTTTTGCTGTTGTTTGCTGATGGGTATTAAAGTCCCAGTATTGTAGTTCGTGCTTTTAAGAACGTTGTTGCGAATGCACTTTTGCGCATGTTTTTTTACATGTATGTTTGTGCATGTCCATTTGAGCTAGTGTGTTTGTACATGTTTGTTGATTTGTATTAATGTCCTAGGATTGTAGTTTGTGTTTTCATGATCCTTTTTACGAATGCACTTTTGCGTGAGTACTTTTGTGCATGCTTTTCTACTTTTACTTATGTGCGTATCTTTTCTTGCGAGTGTTTTTGTGCACGTTTCTTGATGCGCAATAATGTCCTCGAACTGTAGTACGTATTCTCATGATCGCTTTTGGAATGGAATTTTGACCATGTTCAAATCTGAATTTGGAAATTTGTCGTTAGACATGAATTGTAGTAAGTTGAAATAGCTTTCTAATGCCGCCGGAACCAGTTGATTTGGAGTCCGGATGACAAAGTTATGCTCGACTTCGTGGACACTACCAAAGATGTTGAGGGATTCTCTCTTCTAATTTGATTTTATTTTCCTAATTGCAACTCCTTTCTTACTCTTTGATCATTTTTCCTTCCTAGACACCTAATTTTCAATTTGTACCTATTAGATACCAAATCAACCAATTAAAACAGAAATATAAATTAATCCAAAAAAAATTCCACGTAAACGTAAACGTAGAGTGTTATTTCTACACTCCACTGTATCTTTTTTATCTAGTGTTTTTGCTGTTGTTTGTTGATGGATGTTAAAGTCCTAGTATTGTAGTTCGTGTTTTTAAGAACGTTGTTGCGAATGCACTTTTGCGCATGTTTTGTTACATGTACATTTGTGCATGTCCATTTGAGCGAGTGTGTTTGTGCATGTTTGTTGATTTTTCTTAATGTCCTAGGATTGCAGTTTGTGTTTTCATGATCCTTTTTGCGAATGCACTTTTACGTGAGTACTTTTGTGTATGCTTTCGCACTTTTACTTATGTGCGTATCTTTTCTAGCGAGTGTTTTTGTGCACGTTTCTTGATCCGCATTCATGTCCTCAACATGTAGTACGTATTTTCATGATGGGTTTTGGAATCCAATTTTGACCATGTTCGAGTCCGAATTTTGAAATTTGCCGTTAAACATAAATTGTAGTCAGTTGAAATAGCTTTCTAATGCTGCCGGAACCAGTTGATTTAGAGTCCGGATGAGAAAGTTATGCTCGACTTCGTGGACACTACTGAAGCTGTTGAGGGATTCTCTCTTCTAATTAGATTTTATTTTCCTAATTGCAACTCTTTTCTCACTCTTTGATCATTTTTGCTTCCAAGACACCTAAAATTCTATTTGTACCTATAAGATACCAAATTTACCAATTAAAACAGAAATATAATTAATCTTTAAACAAAATCCACGTAAACGTAAACGTAGAGTGTTATTTCTACACTCCACTGTATCTTTTTTATCTAGTGTTTTTGATGTAGTTTGTTGATGCGTATTAAAGTCCTAGTATTGTAGTTCGAGTTTTGTAAGAACGTTGTTGCGAATGCACTTTTGCGCATGTATTTTTACATGTACGTTTGTGCATGTACATTTGAGCGAGTGTGTTTGTGCATGTTTGTTGTTTTGTATTAATGACCTACGATTGTAGTTTGTGTTTTCATGATCCTTTTTGCGAATGCACTTTCGTGTGAGTACTTTTGAGCATGGTTTTGTACTTTTACTTATGTGAGTATCTTTTCTAGCGAGTGTTTTTGTGCACGTTTCTTGATGCGCATTCATGTCCTCGAACTTTAGTACGTATTTTCATGATCGCTTTTGGAATCCAATTATGACCACGTTCGAGTTAGAATTTGGAAATTTTCAGTTAGACAGGAATTGTAGCCAGCTGAAATAGTTTTCTAATGCCGCCGGAACCAGTTGATTAGGAGTCCGCATGAGAAAGTTATGCTCGACTTCGTGGACACTACCTAAGATTTTGAGGGATTCTCTCTTCTAATTTGATTTTATTTTCCTAATTGCAACTCTTTTCTTACCCCCAGATCATTTTTGCTTCTTGGACACCTAATTTTCGATTTGTACCTATCAGATACCAAATCCAACAATTAAAAGAGAAATATAAATTAATCCAAAAAAAAATCAACGTAAACGTAAACGTAGAGTGTTATTTCTACACTGCACTCTATCTTTTTTATCTAGTGTTTTTGCTGTTGTTTGTTGATGCGTATTAAAGTCCTAGTATTGTAGTTCGTGTTTTTAAGAATGTTGTTGCGAATGCACTTTCGCGCATGTTTTTTTACATGTTCGTTTGGGCATGTCCATTGGAGCGAGTGTGTTTGTGCATGTTTATTTATTTGAATTGATGTTCTAGGATTGTAGATTGTGTTTTCAAGATCCTTTTTGCGAATGCACTTTTGTGGAGTACTTTTGTGCATGCTTTTGTAATGTTGCTGATGGGCGTATCTTCTTCCAGCGAGTGTTTTAGTGCACGTTTCATGAAGCGCATTCATGTCCTCGGACAATCGTACATATTTTCATGATCGCTTTTGGAATCCAATTTTGACCATGTACGAGTTCGAAGTTGGAAATTTGCCGTTAGACAGGAATTGTAGCCAGCTTAATAGCTTTCTAATGCCGTCGGAACCAGTTGATTTGGAGTCCGGATGAGAAAGCTATGCTCGACTTCGTGGACACTATCAAAGATGTTGAGGGATTCTCTCTTCAAATTTGATTTTATTTTCCTAACTGCAACTATTTTCTTACCCTTTGATCATTTTTGCTTCCTGGACACCTAATTTTCGATTTTGTACCTATGAGATACCAAATCCTGCAATTAAAACAAAAATATAAATTAATTCAAAAAAAAATCAACGTAAACGTAAACATAGAGTGTTATTTCTACACTCCACTATATATTTTTTATCTAGTGTTTTTGCTGTTGTTTGTTGATGCATATTAAAGTCCTAGTATTGTAGTTCGTGTTTTTAAGAACGTTGTTGCGAATGCACTTTTGCGCATGTTTTTTTACATGTACGTTTGTGCATGCCCATTTTAGCGAGTGTGTTTTTGCATGTTTGTTGATTTGTATTAATGTCCTAGAATTGTAGTTTGTGTTTTCATGATCCTTTTTGCGAATGCACTTTTGTGCATGCTTTTGTACTTTTACTTATGTGCGTATCTTTTCTAGCGAGTGTTTTTGTGAACGTTTCATGATGCGCATTCATGTCCTCGAACTGTAGTACGTATTTTCATGTTCGCTTTTGGAATCCAATTTTGACCATGTTCGAGTCCGACTTTGGAAATTTGCCGTTAGACAGAAATTGTAGCCGAAATAGCTTTCTAATGCCACCGGAACAGTTGATTTGGAGTCCGGATGAGAAAGTTATGCTTGACTTCGTGGACACTACCGAAGCTGTTGAGGGATTCTCTCTTCTAATTTGATTTTATTTTCCTAATTGCAACTCTTTTCTTACTCATTGATCATTTTTGCTTCCAAGACACCTAAAATTCGATTTGTACCTATAAGATACCAAATCCACCAATTAAAACAGAAAAATAAATTAATCCAAAAAAAAAATCCACGTAAACGTTAACGTAGAGTGTTATTTCTACACTCCACTATATCTTTTTCATCTAGTGTTTTTGCTGTAGTTTGTTGATGCGTATGAAAGTCCTAGTATTGTAGTTCGTGTTTTTAAGAACGTTGTTGCGAATGCACTTTTGCGCATGTTTTTTTACATGTACGTTTGTGCATGTCCATTTGAGCGAGTGTGTTTGTGCATGTTTTTTGATTTGTAATAATCTCCTAGGATAGTAGTTTGTGTTTTCATGATCCTTTTTGCGAATGCATTTTCGCGTGACTACTTTTGTGCATGCTTTTGTACTTTTACTTATGTGCGTATCTTTTCTAGGGATTGTTTTTGTGCACGTTTCTTGATGCGTATTCATGTCCTCGAACTGTAGTACGTACTTTCATGATTGCTTTTGGAATCAATTTATGACTCTGTTCGAGTTCGAATTCGGAAATTTGCCGTTAGACAGAAATTGTAGCCAGCTGAAATGGCTTTATAATGCCGCCGGAACCAGTTGATTTGGAGTCCAGGTGAGAAAGTTATGCTCGACTTCGTGGACATTGATACAAACCTCGCCAACAATGTGACGAGACCCGATATCAATATTTCGGATGTCAAAATCCCGGACCGTCCTGAAGAAGGAATCAAAAGGGTGTATGGGAAGACGCCACTATCGATTGCGAAAGTTCGATTGATAAGTCGCGGTGAACAAACAGAATCCACCGATATGTTCGAACAATTCTTAATGAACCAAACGATAATATTCTCAATTAAATCATCAAAATTCGTCCCCCTAATATGCCGAATTGGCAGCCTATTTATAAGTGCTAAAAAGACTCCTTTTTCATAAGGAAAAGGACTCCTACCTAAACTATAATAAGGAAACTAATAAATAAACAAATTCTAACCATAAAGAACTCTAAAATAATAAAAAACATAATTAATCATAAATTAAAAACATGCATAAATAAATTAGATAGCTTAATCTTCAAGTCGGCTTCTCGGTCACCCTTCTAATCTCGCGTAGACAATTGGCTGTGTACGTGCATGAACTTCATGCTGAATTGCGACATCATTACATTTCGAATCTCCCTCCTATCGAAGCATGAAAGTTGTAGAAATTCTAGTTGGTTTGCCATAGCAATTTGAATCACCTTAATTGGACGTCATATGAGAGAGTTATAAGCCGAATGGTAAACTTTGCCAGAATCATACAGGATTATCGGGATGCTTGAAATTCGACTTGTCCAACGAATTTCCGTTTTTTTTTTCTTCCAATTCCAAACCAAGGACTCTTCAAAGACCTGATCCAAGCATTTATTCTTCAATTCCAATCCGAATAAACTCTTTAAACATTTACGCTTTCGCTTCTTCCAATTCTTCAACTTGGAGCTTGTGAGGATCGTATCATACTCCCCCTCTTTAAAAGGATTCGTCCTCGAATCCGGACAAATATAAAACAGGAGTATATTGAAACCATCTTTCACGATCATCTTCAAACAATTGTAGCTCATATGTTCTAGAATACTGCAAACTTGATACACTCAACTTTCCCATCGGAGTATAGCTAGTCACATTAGTACAACTAACTCCATCAATAATTAAACTCGAATATACACCTTCATCGCACTGTGTAGGAACAAGATAATCTTCGTGTATTGCATCACCAACTTCATCAGCATGCACAATTGGAGTTTGTACTCCGGTTAGTTTAGCAGTAACTTCGATGCATGGCTGGATCATATCATTCTCCACCTCTTCAAAAGGATTCGCCCTCGAATCCGAACCTTCTTTTTCTTCAATTGGTGGCGCTGGTTTGCAATTTTCTTTCCCTTTGGACTCGACCTCAATACTCTCACTTACTTCTTCCTCAACTACCACATCAATAACTCCCAAATCTGTTTGAGTGTTCTCTTTCTCAAAACCTTGATGAGTATCTTCATTTTCAAGTGGCGATAAAGAATCACCCTTTCTCTTCAATTCCTCGTAGTCACCTTTGTCTCGTAGAATTTCTTGTGCTTTGTTCTTTTGTAACGATTCTCTCACTCTGCCGCTGGAGAAGTCCATTGTGATTCCCAACTTGGGGAACTCCGTTCTTCTATCTTAGTAGCTTGCCTCAACCTTTGAAATTGTAAGTCCCTATAATATTGTGAAGGAACAAACCTCTTTCGCATAACAGCCTTCATGCACTCCCAATCATCAATTGGTGGTTCGCCACAACGGCGCCTAGTTAACACAAATTGGTCCCACCAACTAATTGCTTAGTCAATGAACGCTTCGACGATGAGCTTCACTTTCTTCTTTTCGGAATAGTAATCGCAATCGAATACGTGTTCGACTTTTCTTTCCCATTGAATGTACGCCTCGGGATCACTCTTACCTTGAAAAGATGGTATAGTCAATTTCATTGGGCTAAGGTCTTGATCTGCGCATCTCTTTCTCGATCAAAGTATTCTCGACTCGATCTATCCCATCCAGCCCCTTGTCCCATACTCTCCCTCCTTGATGTGCAAGGGATCACACCAAAACTTCTATCAACATAAACCTCTTTACCACGGTGAGGTATAACCGGTTGATGAACATCACGTCGTACGTATGGCCCTCGAACATGTTGATCTTTGTGTGGTTCATATATTTGGGCTTCAAGTCCTTCCAATCGATCGTGGATTCCCTCAAGTTCTTTAAATAAGGGTTCGAAGCGTTTCTCCATTGTCGACATCCTACGCTGCTAAGTTGTTTCTCCTTCATAACCGGATTTGTCGGACATGATCAAAGTAATTTTTTTTTTTTTTGACACTACCAAACCTGAACTCTAAACAAAATCGAATTTTTCCTTTTTTTTTTATTTTTTTTTATTTTAAGGACTCTAGACAAAACCTAACTTAGACTCTAAGAAGCTCAAATAAAAAAAAAAAAAAATTTCGAATTTTGATTTTTTTAATTTATTTAATTTTTTTTTTTTTGGTTTATGGACTCTAAATAAACAAAACAAAAGACTAGAAGACTCAACAACAATAGACCAAATGATAAAAACCTCGCCAACAATGTGACGAGACCCGATATCAATATTTCGGATGTCAAAATCCCGGACCGTCCTAAAGAAGGAATCAAAAGGGTGCATGCGAAGACGCTACAATCGATTGCGAAAGTTCAATTGATAAGTCGGGGTGAACAAACGGAATCCACCGATATGTTCGAACAGTTCTTAAAGAACCAAATGAGAATATTCTCAATTAAATCATCAAAATTCTTCCCCCTAATATGCCAAATTGGCAGCCTATTTATAAGTGCTAAAAAGACTCCTTTTTCATTAGGAAAAGGAATCATACCTAAACTATAATAAGGAAACTAATAATTAAACAAATTCTAACCATAAAGAACTCTAAAATAATAAATAACATAATAATTCCTAAATTAAAAACGTGCATAAATAAATTAGATAGCTTGATCTTCAAGTCGGCTTCTCGGTCACCCTTCTAATCTCGCATAGACAATTGGATGTGCATGTGCATGAACTTCATGCTGAATTACGACACCGTTACACTTCGAATCTCTCTCCTATTCAAACATACATAACAGTTGAAGAACATACTGTTAGCTTACCATAGAAATTTGAATCACCTAAATAGGACATCATATGAGAGAATTATAAGCCGAATGCTAAACTCTGCCAGAATCATACGGGATTTTCGGGATGCTTGATATTCGAATCTCCGTTTTCTTTTCTTCCAATTCCAAACCAAGGACTCTTCAAAGACCTGATCCAAGCATTTATTCTTCAATTCCAATCCCAATAAACTTTTTAAACATGTAAGCTTTCGCTTCTTCCAATTCTTCTACTTGGAGCTTGTGAGGATCGTATCAGACACTACCAAAGATATAGAGGGATTATGTCTTCTAATTTGATTTTATTTTCCAAATTGCAACTCATTTCTTACTCTTTGATCATTTTTGCTTCCTGGACACCTAATTTTCGATTTGTACCTATAAGATACCAAATCCACCAATTAAACAGAAATATAAATTAATCCAAAAAAAAATCTACGTAAACGTAAACGTAGAGTGTTATTTCTACACTCCACTGTATCTTTTTTATCTAGTGTTTTTGCTGTTGTTTGTTGATGGGTATTAAAGTCCCAGTATTGTAGTTCGTGCTTTTAAGAACGTTGTTGCGAATGCACTTTTGCGCATGTTTTTTTACATGTATGTTTGTGCATGTCCATTTGAGCGAGTGTGTTTGTGCATGTTTGTTGATTTGTATTAATGTCCTAGGATTGTAGTTTGTGTTTTCATGATCCTTTTTACGAATGCACTTTTGCGTGAGTACTTTTGTGCATGCTTTTGTACTTTTACTTATGTGCGTATCTTTCTTTGCGAGTGTATTGGTGCAGGTTTCTTGATGCGCATTCATGTCCTCGAACTGTAGTCCCTATTTTCATGATCGCTTTTGGAATCCAATTTTGACCATGTTCGAGTCCGAATTTGAAAATTTGACATTATACATGAATTGTAGCAAGCTGAAATAGCTTTCGAATGCCGCCGGAATCAGTTGATTTGGAGTCCGGATGAGAAATTAATGCTCGACCTCGTGAACACTACCAAAGATGTTGAGGGACTCTCTCTTCTAATTTGATTTTATTTTCCTAATGACAACTCCTTTCTTACTCTTTGATCATTTTTGCTTCCTGGACACCTAATTATCGATTTGTACCTATAAGATACCATATCTACCAATTAAAACAAAAATAGTAATTAATCACAAAAAAATCTACGTAAACGTAAACGTACAGTGTTATTTCTACACTCCACTGTATCTTTTTTATCTAGTGTTTTTGCTGTTGTTTGTTGATGCGTATTAAAGTCCTAGTATTGTAGTTCGTGCTTTTAAGCAGGTTGTTGCGAATGCACGTTTGCGCATGTTTTATTACATGTACGTTTGAGCATGTCCATTTGAGCGAGTGTATTTGTGCATGTCTGTTGATTTGTATAAATGTCCTAGGATTGTAGTTTGTGTTTTCATGATCCTTTTTACGAATGCACTTTTGCGTGAGTACTTTTGTACTTTTACATATGTGCGTATCTTTTCTAACGAGTGTTTTTGTGCACGTTTCTTGATGCACTGTCATGTAACTGTAGTACGTATTTTCATGATCGCTTTTGGAATCCAATTTTGGCCATGTTCAAGTCCGAAATTTGAAATTTGCCGTGAGAGGGGAATTGTAGCCTGCTGTAATAGCTTTCTAATGCCGTCAGAACCAGAGTATTTGGAGTCCAGATGAGAAAGTTATGCTTGACTTCGGGGACACTACCAAAGATGTTGACCGATTCTCTCTTCTAATTTGATTTTATTTTCCTAATTGCAACTCCTTTCTTACTCTTTGATCATTTTTGCTTCCTGGTCACCTAATTTCCGATTTGTACCTATAAGATACCAAATCCACCAATTAAAACAAAAATATAAATTAATCCAAAAAAAAAATCCACGTAAACATAAACGTAGAGTGTTATTTCTACACTCCACTGTATCTTTTTTATTTAGTGTTTTAGCTGTTGTTTGTTGATTCATATTAAAGTCCTAGTATTGTAGTTCGTGTTTTTAAGAACGTTGTTACGAATGCACTTTTGCGCATGTTTTTTTACATGTACGTTTGTGCATGTCCATTTGAGCGAGTGTGTTTGTGCATGTTTGTTGATTTGTATTAATGTCCTAGGATTGTAGTTTGTGTTTTCAAGATCCTCTTTAAGAATGCACTTTTGCGTGAGTACATTTGTGCATGCTTTTGTTCTTTTACTTATGTGCGTATCTTTCCTTGCGAGTGTATTGGTGCAGGTTTCTTGATGCGCATTCATGTCCTCGAACTGTAGTCCGTATTTTCATGATCGCTTTTTGAATCCAATTTTGACCATGTTCGAGTCCGAATTCGGAAATTTGCCGTTAGACACGAATTGTAGCCAGTTGAAATAGCTTTCTAATGTCGCCGGAATCAGTTGATTTGGAGTCCGGATGAGAAATTAATGCTCGACCTCGTGGGCACTACCAAAGATGTCGAGGGACTCTCTCTTCTAATTTGATTTTATTTTCCTAATGACAACTCCTCTCTTACTCTTTGATCATTTTTCCTTCCTGGACACCTAATTATCGATTTGTACCTATAAGATACCATATCTACCAATTAAAAAAAATATTAATTAATAAAAAAAAAACTACGTAAACGTAAACGTACAGTGTTATTTCTACACTCCACTGTATCTTTTTTATCTAGTGTTTTTGCTGTTGTTTGTTGATGCGTATTAAAGTCCTAGTATTGTAGTTCGTGCTTTTAAGAAGGTTGTTGCGAATGCACTTTTGCGCATGTTTTATTACATGTACGTTTGCGCATGTCCATTTGAGCGAGTGTGTTTGTGCATGTTTGTTGATTTGTATAAATGTCCTAGGATTGTAGTTTGTGTTTTCATGATCCTTTTTACGAATGCACTTTTGCGTGAGTACTTTTGTACTTTTACATATGTGCGTATCATTTCTAACGAGTGTTTTTGTGCACGTTTCTTGATGCACTGTCATGTAACTGTAGTACGTATTTTCATGATCGCTTTTGGAATCCAATTTTAGCCATGTTCAAGTCCGAAATTTGAAATTTGCCGTGAGAAGGGAATCGTAGCCTGCTGTAATAGCTTTCTAATGCCGTCGGAACCAGAGTATTTGGAGTCCGGATGAGAAAGTTATGCTCGACTTCGGGGACACTACCAAAGATGTTGAGCGATTCTCTCTTCTAATTGGAGTTTATTTTCCTAATGGCAACTCCTTTCTTACTCTTTGATAATTTTTGCTTCCGGGACACCTAATTTCCGATTTGTACCTATAAGATACAAAATCCACCAATTAAAACAGAAATATAAATTAATCCAAAAAAAAAATCCACGTAAACGTAAACGTAGAGTGTTATTTCTACACTCCACTGTATCATTTTTATCTAGTGTTTTTGCTGTTGCTTGTTGATGCGTATTAAAGTCCTAGTATTGTTGTTCGTGTTTTTAAGAATGTTGTTGCGAATGCACTTTTGCGCATGTTTTTTTACATGTACGTTTGTGGATGTCCATTTGAGCGAGTGTGTTTGTGCATGTTTGTTGATTTGTTTTAATGTCCTAGGTTTGTAGTTTGTGTTTTTATGATTCTTTTTGCGAATTCACTTTTGCGTGAGTACTTTTCTGCATGCTTTGGTACTTTTACTTATGTGCGTATCATTTCCAGCGAGTGCTTTTGTGCACGTTTCTGGATGCGCTTTCATGTCCTCGAACTGTAGTACGTATTTTCATGATCGCTTTTGGAATCCAATTTTGACCATGTTCGAGTCCGAATTTGGAAATTTGCCGTTAGACAGGAATTGTACCAGCTGAAATAGCTTTCTAATTCCGCCGGAACAAGAGTATTTGGAGTCAGGATGAGAAAGTTATGCTCGACTTCGTGGACACTACCAAAGATGTTGAGGGATTCTCTCTTCTAATTTGATTTTATTTTCCTAATTGCAACTCCTTTATTACTTTTTGATTATTTTTGCTTCCTGGACACCTAATTTCCAATTTGTACCTATAAGATAGCAAATCAACCAATTAAAACAGAAATATAAATAAATCCAAAAACAATTCCACGTAAACGTAAACGTAGAGTGTTATTTCTACACTCCACTTTATCTTTTTTATCTAGTGTTTTTGTTGTTGTTTGTTGATGCGTGTTAAAGTCCTAGTATTGTAGTTCGTGTTTTTAAGAACGTTGTTGCGAATGCACTTTTGCGCATCTTTTTTTACATGTACATTTGTGCATGTCCATTTGAGCGAGTTTGTTTGTGCATGTTATTGATTTGTATTAATGTCCTAGGATTGTAGTTTGTGTTTTCATGATCCTTTTTGCGAATGCACTTTTGCGTGAGTACTTTTGTGCATGCTTTTCTTATGTGCGTATCTTTCCTTCCGAGTGTATTGGTGCAGGTTTCTTGATGCGCATTCATGTCCTCGAACTGTAGTCCGTATTTTCATGATCGCTTTTGCAATCCAATTTTGACCATGTTCGAGTCCAAATTTTGAAATTTGCCGTTAGACAGGAATTGTAGCCAGGTTAAATAGCTTTCTAATGCCCCCGGAATCAGTTGATTTGGAGTTCGGATGAGAAATTTATGCTCGACCTCGTGGACACTACCAAAGATGTTGAGGGACTCTCTCTTTTAATCCAATTAAAACTAAAATATTAATTAATCAAAAAAAAAATCCACGTAAACGTAAACGTACAGTGTTATTTCTACACTCCACTGTATCTTTTTTATCTAGTGTTTTTGTTGTTGTTTGTTGATGCGTATTAAAGTCCTAGTATTGTAGTTCGTGCTTTTAAGAATGTTGTTGCGAAAGCACTTTTGCGCATGTTTTTTTACATGTACGTTTGTGCATGTCCATTTGAGCGAGTGTGTTTGTGCAGGTTCGTTGATTTGTATAAATGTCCTAGGATTGTAGTTTGTGTTTTCATGCTCCTTTTTACGAATGCACTTTTGCGTGAGTACTTTTGTACTTTTACTTATGTGCGTATCTTTTCTAGCGAGTGTTTTTGTGCACGTTTCTTGATGCGCTGTCATGTCCTCGAACTGTAGTACGTATTTTCATGATCGCTTTTGGAATCCAATTTTCACCATGTTCGAGTTCGAATTTGGAAATTTGCCGTTGGACAGGAATTGTACCAGCTGAAATAGCTTTTTAATGCCGCCGGAACAAGAGTATTTGGAGTCAGGATGAGAAAGTTATGCTCGACTTTGTGGACACTACCAAAGATGTTGAGGGATTCTCTCTTCTAATTTGATTTATTTTCCTAATTGCAAGTCCTTTATTACTCTTTGATTAATTTTGCTTCCTGGACATCTAATTCTCGATTTGTTCCTATAAGATTTCAAATCCACCAATTAAAAGAGAAATAGAAATTAATCCAAAAAAAAATCCACGTAAACGTAAACGTAGAGTGTTATTTCTACACTGCACTGTATCTTTTTTATCTAGTGTTTTTGCTGTTGTTTGTTGATGCGTATTAAAGTCCTAGTATTGTAGTTTGTGTTTTTAAGAATGTTGTTGCGAATGCACTTTTGCGCATGTTTTTTTACATGTACGTTTGTGCATGTCCATTTGAGCGAGTGTGTTTGTGCATGTTTATTTAATTGTATTGATGTCCTAGGATTGTAGATTGTGTTTTCAAGATCGTTTTTGCGAATGCACTTTTGTGGAGTACTTTTGTGCATGCTTTTGTACTTATGCTTATGTGCGTATCTTTTCCAGCGATTGTTTTTGTGCACGTTTCACGATGCGCATTCATGTCCTCGAACTATTGTACGTATTTTCATGATCGCTTTTGGAATCCAATTTTTACCATGTTCGAGTCCGAATTTGGAAATTTGCCGTTAGACAGGATTTGTAGCCAGCTGTAATAGCTTTCTAATGCCGTCGGAACAAGAGTATTTGGAGTCCGGATGAGAAAGTTATGCTCGACTTCGGGGACACTACCAAAGATGTTGAGGGATCATCTCTTCTAATTTGATTTTATTTTCCTAATTGCAACTCTTTTCTTACTCTTTGATCATTTTTGCTTCCTGGACACCTAATTTCCGATTTGTACCTATAAGATACAAAATCCACCAATTAAAACAGAAATATAAATTAATCCAAAAAAAAAATCCATGTAAACGTTAACGTAGAGTGTTATTTCTACACTCCACTGTATCTTTTTTATCTATTGTTTTTGCTGTTGTTTGTTGATGCGTATTAAAGTCCTAGTATTATAGTTCGTGTTTTTAAGATCGTTGTTGCGAATGCGCACTTTTGCGCATGTTTTTTTACATGTATGTTTGTGCATGCCCATTTGAGCGAGTGTGTTTCTGCATGTTCGTTGATTTGTTTTAATGTCCTAGGTTTGTAGTTTGTGTTTTCATGATCCTTTTTGCGAATACACTTTTGCGTGAGTACTTTTTCTGCATGCTTTGGAACCTTTACTTGTGTGCGTATCATTTCTAGCGAGTGTTTTTGTTCACGTTTCTTGATGCGCTTTCATGTCCTCGAACTGTAGTACGTATTTTCATGATCGCTTTTGGAATCCAATGTTGACTATGTTTGAGTCCGAATTTGGAAATTTGCCGTAAGACAGGAATTGTACCTGCTGAAATAGCTTTCTAATGCCGCCGGAACCAGAGTATTTGGAGTCCGGATGAGAAAGTTATGCTCGACTTCGTGGACACAAGCAAAGATGTTGAGGGATTCTCTCTTCTAATTTGATTTTATTTTCCTAATTTCAACTCTTTTCTTACTCTTTGATTATTTTTGCTACCTGGACACCTAATTTCCGATTTGTACCTATCGGATACAAACTCCACCAATTAACAAATAAATATTAATTAATCCAAAAATAAATCCACGTAAACGTAAACGTAGAGTGTTATTCCTACACTCCACTGTATTTTTTTTATCTAGTGTTTTTGCTGTTGTTTGTTGATGCGTATTAAAGTCCAAGTATTGTAATTCGTGTTTTTAACCACGTTGTTGCGAATGCACTTTTGCGCATGTTTTTTTACATGTACGTTTGTGCATGTCCATTTGAGCGAGTGTGTTTGTGCATGTTTATTTATTTGTATTGATGTCCTAGGATTGTAGATTGTGTTTTCAAGATCCTTTTTGCGAATGCACTTTTGTGCATGCTTTTGTACTTTTGCTAATGTGCGTATCTTTTCCAGCGAGTGTTTTTGTGCACGTTTCATGATGCGCATTCATGTCCTCGAACTATCGTACGTATTTTCATGATCGCTTTTGGAATCCAATTTTTACCATGTTCGAGTCCGAATTTGGAAATTTGCCGTTAGACAAGAATTGTAGCCAACTGAAATAGCTTTCTAATGCCGTCGGAACAAGAGTATTTGGAGTCAGGATGAGAAAGTTATGCTCTACTTCGGGGACACTACCAAAGATGTGGAGGGGTTCTCTCTTCTAATTTGATTTTATTTTCCTAATTGCAACTCCTTTATTACTCTTTGATCATTTTTGCTTCCTGGACATCTAATTTTCTATTTGTACCTATAAGATACCAATTCCACCAATTAAAATAGAAATATAAATTAATCCAAAAAAAAATCCACGTAAACGTTAACGTAGAGTGTTATTTCTACACTCCACAGTATCTTTTTTATCTAGTGTTTTTGCTGTTGTTTGTTGATGGGTATTAAAGTCCTAATATTATATTTCGTGCTTTTAAGAAGGTTGTTGCGAATGCACTTTTGAACATGTTTTTTTACATGTACGTTTGTGCATGTCCATTTGAGCGAGTGTGTTTGTGCATGTTTGTTGATTTGTATAAATGTCCTAGGATTGTAGTTCGTGTTTTCATGATCCTTTTTGCGATGCACTTTTGCGTGAGTACTTTTTTACTTTTACTTATGTGCGTATCTTTTCTTGCGAGTGTTTTTGTTCACGTTTCTTGATGCGCATTCTTGTCCTCGAACTGTAGTACATATTTTCATGATCGCTCTAGGAATCCAATTTTCACCATGTTTGAGACTGAATTTGAAAATTTGCCGTTTGACAGGAATTGTAGCCAGCTTAAATAGCTTTCTAATACCGCTGGAACCAGTTGATTTGAAGTCCGGATGAGAAAGTTATGCTCGACTTCGTGGACACTACCAAAGATGTAGAGGGATTGTCTCTTCTAATTTGATTTTATTTTCCAAATTGCAACTCCTTTCTTACTCTTTGAACATTTTTTCTTCCTGGACACCTAATTTTCGATTTGTACCTATAAGATACCAAATCCACCAATTAAACAGAAATATAAATTAATCCAAAAAAAAATCCACGTAAACGTAAACGTAGAGTGTTATTTCTACACTCCACTGTATCTTTTTTATCTAGTATTTTTGCTGTTGTTTGTTGATGCATATTAAAGTCCTTGTACTGTAGTTCGTGTTTTTAAGAACGGTGTTGCGAAGGCACTATTGCGCATGTATTTTTACATGTATGTTTGTGCATGTCCATTTGAGCGAGTGTGTTTGTGCATGTTTGTTGATTTATATTAATGTCCTAGGATTGTAGTTTGTGTTTTCATGATCCTTTTTGGGAATGCACTCTTGCGTGAGTACTTTTGTGCATGCTTTTGTACTTTTACTTATGTGCGTATCTTTTTTATCGAGTGTTTTTGTGCACGTTTCTTGATGCACATTCATGTCCTCGAACTATAGTACGTATTTTCATGATCGCTTTTGGAATCCAATTTTGACCATGTTCGAGTACGAATTTGGAAATTTGCGGATAGTCAGGAATTGTAGCCAGCTGAAATAGCTTTCTAATGCCGTCAGAACCAGACTATTTGGAGTCCGGATGAGAAAGTTATGCTCGACTTCGTGGACACTACCAAAGATGTTGAGGGATTCTCTCTTCTAATTTGATTTTATTTTCCTAATAGCAACTCTTTTCTTACTCTTTGATCATTTTTGCTTCTTGGACACCTAATTTCCGATTTGTACCTATAAGATACCAAATCAACCAATTAAAACCGAAATATAAATTAATCCAAAAAAAAATCCCCGTAAACGTAGAGTGTTATTTCTACACTCCACTGTATCTTTTTTATCTAGTGTTTTTGCTGTTGTTTGTTAATGCGTATTAAAGTCCTAGTATTGTAGTTCGTGTTTTTAAGAACGTTGTTGTGAATGCACTTTTGCGCATGTTTTTTTACATGTACGTTTGTGCATGTCCATTTGAGCGAGTGTGTTTCTGCATGTTTTTTGATTTGTATTAATGTCCTAGGATTGTAGTTTGTGTTTTCATGATCTTTTTTCGAATTCACTTTTGCGTGAGTACTTTTGTGCATGCTTTTGTACTTTAACTTATGTTCGTATCTTTTCTAGCGATTGTTTTTGTGCACATTTCTTGATGCGCATTCATGTCCTCGAACTGTAGTACGTATTTTCATGATCGCTTTTAGAGTCCAATTTCGACCATGTTCGAGTCCGAATTTGGAAATTTGCCGTTAGACGGGAATCGTAGCTAGCTGAAATAGCTTTCTAATGCCGCCGGAACCTGACTACTTGGAGTCCGGATGAGAAAGATATGCTCGACTTCGTGGACACAAGCAAAGATGTTGAGGGATTCTCTATTCTAATTTGATTTTATTTTCCTAATAGCAACTCTTTTCTTACTCTTTGATCATTTTTGCTTCCTGGACACCTAATTTCCGATTTGTACATTTAAGATACCAAATCCACCAATTAAAATAGATATATGAATTAATCCAAAAAAAAATCCACGTAAACGGAAACGTAGAGTGTTATTTCTACACTGCACTCTATCTTTTTTATCTAGTGTTTTTGCTGTTTTTTGTTGATGCGTATTAAAGTCCTAGTTTGTAGTTCCTGTTTTTAATAACGTTATTGCAAATGCACTTTTGCGCATGTTTTTTTACATGTACGTTTGTGCATGTCCATTTGAGCGAGTGTGTTTATGCATGTTTGTTGATTAGAAATTAATGTCCTAGGATTTTAGTTTGTGTTTTCATGATCTTTTTTGCGAATGCACTTTTGCGTGAGTACTTTTGTGCATACTTTTGTACTTTTACTTATGTGCGTATCTTTTCTACCGAGTGTTTTGTGCACGTTTCTTGATGCGCATTCATGTCCTCGAACTATAGTACGTATTTTCATGATCGCTTTTGGAATCCAATTTTGACCATGTTCGAGTCCGAATTTGGAAATTTGCCGTTAGTATGGAATTGTAGCCAGCTGAAATAGCTTTCTAATGTGGCCGGAACCAAACTATTTGGAGTCCGGATTAGAAACTTATGCTCAACTTCGAGGACACGAGCAAAGATGTTGAGGGATTGCCTCTTCTAATTTGATTTTATTTTCCTAATTGCAACTTTTTTCTTACTCTTTGATCATTTTTGCTTCCTGGACACGTAATTTTCGATTTGTACCTATAAGATACCAAATCCACCAATTAAAACAAAAATATAAATTAATCCAAAAACAATTCCACGTAAAAACGTAAATGTAGAGTGTTTTTTTACATGTACGTTTGTGCATGTCCATTTGAGCGAGTGTGTTTATGCATGTTTGTTGATTAGTAATTAATGTCCAAGGATTTTAGTTTATATTTTCATGATCCTTTTTGCGAATGCACTTTTGCGTGAGTACTTTTGTGCATGGTTTTGT
Source organism: Erythranthe guttata (assembly GCF_000504015.1). The sequence goes on from NW_012194607.1 coordinate 37,411, forward strand.
ACTTTTACTTATGTGCGTATCTTTTCTAGCGTGTGTTTTTGTGCACGTTTATTGATGCGCATTCATGTTCTCGAACTATAGTACATATCTTCATGATCTCTTTTGGAATCCAATTTTGACCATGTTTGAGTCCGAATTCGGAAATTTGTCGTTAGACAGGAATTGTAGATAGCTAAAATAGCTTTCTAATGCCGCCGGAACCAGAGTATTTTGAGTCTGGATGAGAAACTTATGCTCGACTTCATGGACACTAGCAAAGATGTTAAGGGACTCTCTCTTTTAATTTGATTTTATTTTCCTAATTGCTACTCTTTTCTTACGCTTTGATCTTTTTTGCTTTGTAGACACCTAATTTCTGATTTGTACCTATAAGATACCAAATCCACCAATTAAAACAGAAATTTACATTAATCCAAAAAAATAATCCACGTAAATGTAAACGTAGAGTGTTATTTGTGCACTCCACTGTATCTTTTGAATCTAGTGTTTTTGCTGTTGTTTGTTGATGCGTATTAAAGTCCGAGTTTGTAGTTCGTGTTTTTGAGAACGTCATTGCGAATGCACTTTTGCGCATGTTTTTTTACATGTACGTTTGTGCATGTCCATTTGAGCGAGTGTGTTTGTGCATGTTGTTGATTTGTATTAATGTCCTAGGATTGTGGTTTGTGTTTTCATGATCATTTTTGGGAATGCACTTTTGCGTGAGTACTGTTGTGGATGCATTTGTACTTTAATTTATGTTCGTATCTTTTCCAGCGATTGTTTTTGTGCACGTTTCTTGATGCGCCTTCATGTCCTCGAACTATAGTACATATTTTCATGATCGCTTTTGTAATCCAATTTTGACCATGTTCGAGTCCGAATTTGGAAATTTGCCGTTAGACTGGAAATGTAGCCAGCTGAAAGAGCATTCTAATGCAGCTGAAACTAGACTATTTGGAGTCCGGATGAGAAAATTATGCTCGACTTCGTGGACACTACCGAAGATGTTGAGGGATTCTCTCTTCTAATTTGATTTTATTTTCCTAATTGCAACTGTTTTCTTACTCTTTGATCATTTTTCCTTCCTCGACACCTAATTTTCGATTTGCACCTATAAGATACCAAATCCACCAATTAAAACAGAAATATAAACTAATCCAAAACAAAATCCACCTAAACGTAAACGTTAACAAAGAGTGTTATTTCTACATTGCATTGTATCTTTTTTACCTAGTGTTTTTGCTGTTATTTGCTGATGCGTATTAAAGTCCTAGTATTGTAGTTCGTGTGTTCAAGAAAGTTGTGGCGAATGCACTTTAGCGCATGTTTTTTTACATATACGTTTGTGCATGTCCATTTGAGCAAGCGTGTTTGTGCATGTTTGTTGATTTGTATTAATGTCCTAGGATTGTTGTTTGTGTTCTTTTTGCGAATTCACTTTTGTGTGAGTACTTTTGTGCATGCTTTTATATTTACTAATGTGCGTATCTTTTCTAGCGAGTGTTTTTGTGCACGTTTCTTGATGCGCATTCATGTCCTCGAACTGTAGTACATATTTTCATGATCGCTTTTGGAATCCAATTTCGACCTTGTTCGACTCTGAATTTGGAGATTTACCATTAGACAAGAATTGTAGCCAGCTGAAATAGCTTTCTAATGCCGCCGAAACCGGAGTACATATTTTCATGATCGCTTTTGGAATCCAATTTCGACCTTGTTCGACTCTGAATTTGGAGATTTAACATTAGAAAGGAATTGTAGCCAGCTGAAATAGCTTTCTAATGCTGCCGGAACCAGTTTATTTGGAGTCCGGATGAGAAAGTTATGCTCGACTTCGTGGACAGTACCAAAGATGTTGAGGGATTCTCTCTTTTAATTTTATTTTATTTTTCTAATTGCAACTATTTTCTTACTATTTCATCATTTTTGCTTCCTGGAAACTTTTTTTTTGATTTGTACATTTAAGATACCAAATTAACAAATTAAAACAGAAATATAAATTAATCCAAAAAAAAAACCCACGTAAACGTAAACGTAAACATAGAGTGTTATTTCTTCACTCCACTGTATCTCTTTTACCTAGTGTTTTTGCTGTTGTTTGTTGATGCGTATTAAAGTCCTAGTATTGTAGTTCGTGTTTTTAAGAAAGTTGTGGCGAATGCACTTTAGCGCATGTTTTTTTACATATACGTTTGTGCATGTCCATTTGAGCAAGTGTGTTTGTGCATGTTTGTTGATTTGTCTTAATGTCCTAGGATTGTAGTTTGTGTTTTCATGATCCTTTTTGCGAATGCACTTTTGCGTGAGTACTTTTGCGCATGGTTTTGTACTTTTACTTATGTGCGTATCTTTACTAGCGAGTGTTTTTGTGCACGCTTCTTGATGCGCATTCATTTCCTCGAACTGTATTACATATTTTCATGATCGCTTTTGGAGTCCAATTTTGACCATGGTGGAGTCCGAATTTGGAAATTTGCCGCTAGAAACGAAGTGTTGCCAGCTGAAATAGCTTTCTAATGCCGCCAGAACCAGTCTATTGG
>NW_012194611.1:42636-52669 GCF_000504015.1 Erythranthe guttata
GAGTAAATCGTGCTGGAGGAATTTCTTCATTGCCTTTCCTTAATTTCCAAACCATTTTGAGCAAACAACGCGTTCAAATCAGAAGAAATTTTGAGAGAAAAGATTTTGAACTAAAATCCCTAGAAAAACGAAAGGGGGAATTTTTTTGAGAAAAGATTGAAGTGTAAATCGAGTTGGTAAAAGAAAACGGAAATACAGCCCTAGTTTAATGGTTAAGTGATGAGCCATTTTTACCCTTGAAAAAATCACGTGAAAGGCACGTGTGTGAGATTCCGGCAAAAATGCCCTGAATATTCCCTTTTTGAGGCACCGTGTAACAAAAAACATAGTTCGGGTAAAAACGTGCAAATTTTTTTTGTTTGGGGGTAAAGTGCAAAACGGGCTATAATTTAAGGGGTAAACTTCTTTTACTCATGAATATATGCCAAAGTGCAAATGAAATAATAGCAAAAATCACATCATATACGCAAAATGCAGAATAAACAACAAAGTGCAAAATACATTACTCTAGAAACAACAAATTCCAAACAAAAAGCAACAAAATCGAATATATGTTGCTTGCAATCAACACCAGAAAATAATATGAAAAAAAAAATTGTATTACAAAACAACGAAATGAAAACATAAAATAATGTAACACAAATCACCAAAGCCCAACAGACAATCAACGACTTTAGGAGGAAAAAAAACAAATTCAACAAAATACTCCCTAGGGCCGAAAATCACAAAAGCGACAAAAAAAATTGTCGCAATTGAGATAAGAAAAAATGCAAAACAACCGGCAAAATGTTGTAACTCAAATAGTAAAATTCAAACATAAAATAATGTCAAATAAACACCAAAATCGAAACAAAAAATAAAGACTTTCGTAGAAAAAAAACACATGGGGTCAAAACCTCTAAATCTGCATCTTTCACTTTTGTTATTAAAAAAACCCATTGCATTCTGTGAATGAATCGCCACTAAAGACATTTTAAAAAAGACAATAGCAAATTACCTGTGCATTTTCGATTGTGCAATATCTTTTCGGATGTGTTTTTGTTGTTGGCGGTTCGCAAAAGTTATAGGGGTTCCATCGTTCTCGAGAACAACAATAGGGTTACAAAGATTGCATAGAAGACAAGGGGGAGAAGTTTTGCTGTTTCGGGAAATTAAAGATTGAAGAATGCAATTTGGGGAGGAGGTTTTGCGCATATCTGAAATGTCCCAATATTCCAATTAAATACCCAATATTTTCTAAATTTTTAAAAATCGTTTCAATGGCGATATTTTTTTTTTGGGATATTTGGGTTTATTTATTTTCTGAAAATCCGGAATTGGAACAAAAATTTTTTTTTTTTTGAGAAGAACAAAAAAATTAATCTAATTAAATTTTGAATATTTCCTACTAAACTTCCGAAAATTGTTCCGAAATCTCCATATATTTGGAAAATAATGCAATTCTAACATAGTTTTGGTGTTTTGGATTCTGAAAATTTCAAAATTGGAATAACAAGATTGGAATATTTCAAAAAATGTTTAATTTCCTATTCAATTGAAAGAAGCAATGGCAGATGACGTAATTTCAGTCGCCATGAGCCCCAAATTCCAAACCCCACCAAGAAAAATATCTTGTCCCATTTCTCGAAGCTTCCCCGCGGCGTACTCCCATTTTCTCTCTCTCTCTCTCTCTCTCTTTTCTTCGCAGATATTTTCACCTCTGTTAATTCGCCATTTCTTCTTCAACGTATAATGAAAAAACTTTGTACTTGTTATAATTCCGCCTGGTTTCTCCAATTCTCGTAATCAATCAATTAACTAACCGGGTACGGGTATGGATCGAGAGGGGGGATCCAACATCCGATCTCAATGCTACTACTCTGTGCTTGGGATTTATAAGGACGCCTCCTTCTCAGACATTCGTTCCGCTTACCGGAAGCTTGCTCTGGTAATTTTAACAATCATGATTTTTCTATTTAATGATGACGTCATCCTCTGTTTTTATTTTGATTGAATTATTATTAAAAAAAAAAATAATCTATTTTTTTTATTTGGATGGTAGAAATGGCATCCAGACAGGTGGGCGAAGAACCCCTCCGCCGCCGCCGCCGGAGAAGCCAAACGCTGCTTCCAGAAAATCCAAGAAGCATATGCAGGTTCATACACATTTTTTAAATATTAATCAATTTTATATTTCAATAAATTCAGTAAACTGTGATGCATTTCGGGGGTTTGGTTGTGTATAATTAATTTGATTGAAAATTGAGATTATTGCTGCAGTATTGTCTGACAAGGGGAAAAGGTCAATGTATGATGCCGGATTTCTCGATCTCTTTGAGGAAGACGAGGTGCGAATCTAGTGTATATATTATACGTAAACTAGTGTATATTCATTTTCGTGTTGTCGGGACATAACATTGGATATGCTAGGAAAACTCTTAAATACATATGTATCATCTATAATTGAGTTCCTTTATATTTAGGTATCATTCAAATAATTTAACGATTATAAACAATGAAATTATTTCACTTGTTTGAAAACCAAATTTGCAAATATGGCAATCAGGGTATGGGGGACTTCTTGCACGATTTGATGAATATGATGGAGCAGAATGTGGGGAGTGAGGTACGGAAAATCTTTCCATTTCAAATGGGGCGATATTAAATTTAAGTAACACCGCATAAATTCTTAATATTAAAAATTTGTTTTGATTAGAAGAAGGAAGAAAGCTTAGAGGATCTGCAGAAAACATTTGTGGAATTGTTCGGTGATGATGTGGCGGATATGATACATGAGAGTGATGAACAAGTGATACGGAGACGGACATGCGACAGTGGGAGCAATGCAGGGGCTGCTACACACAAGCGTAATGCCTGCGTTTGACGTTTCTTTTATTTCCATTGTATTCATCATTTGCCCTTAATTGTAGATTTGGTAATGTGTCTCGTAGTTTGGTGCCTGTAAAACTTTGCCGTCAATAATGAACTCTCTTCTTTCGACCGAATATGTATCTCATGCTTAGGGCATCTCAATGAAATTTTTAAGACTCGAGTCTCAAATGATTAGCTAATATTAGTTAAATAATAAGGTTCAGTTTGATGTTTGGTTAGTTCTATTATTTTTCGGGCATTGCTAAAATAATTTTGTCATGGCTTATCATGGCTAATTGGCAGAGTACTAATTGAACCTCGAGAGATTCAATAAAATTATTTTCCTATAATTAAATACATTAATGACAAAATTGTCCTAGTCTGAGAATATGTGACTACGGATTCCTACAGTATCGAACGAGTGTCTATACGTGACTACGGACTGCTACGGTTTTTTTACGGGTTTCTATAGATGGCTACGGCCGAAAAAAAAAAAAAAAAAAAAAGTGAATCATAATTTTCAACACTAGGTAGAAAAAAAGGAAAACAAATATGAAAATGCAAAAAAAAAAAAAAAACATGTTTTACGGGAAAAAAATAATAACAAAAATGCTAGATGCAAAAATCAAAATGTGTAAATGCATAATGAAAAATGATAAATACAATTTAAATATTACTTGGTGCATATTTTATTTTTTATGTGTGAGAGACATTTTTAGAATGAAATTTACAAAGGACCTGAATAAAATGTTTAGTTAGATTTGTCATTTAGTTCTGATAAGGTTTGTGAACAGAGACTTGTATCTTAAGATCCCTTAAATTCTAGATCCACACAATCCGGTTCTTAATTATTATTTTCATATCTATTAATGCTTAATATATAGGGGCTATTAGTGAGAACCCCTCTATCCTTTTTTTTTAATAAGGATCGGTCCAGCCATTTTTCACTTATTAGTGGTAGACCCACTTCCTCATTTATCCCCAAATTTACCCTCCCCACTATTCACTCCACATTATCCACTACTTTAATTTTTTTTTTATATATAATTTAAAAATAATTTCGTTTTATTATTAGTTTATTTAAAAACTAACAATAATAACTTTAAAAAATATTTTTCTTTTGGTTTTTTTTCTATTTTTTTTTTAATTTCAGTTTTTTTGTTCGGAATCAACTATAAAAATTCCGAAACCAAATACAATATTTTTTGACATCAACAATAATTTCGATTTTTTTATTTCATTTTTCTTAATTTTAATTTTAAGTTTTTTTTGGCTTTTTTTCCCGAAACAACTATTTTTTTTGCCTTTTTTATTTACTGAAAAACAACTATTACATAAAATTATTTTTGCAGAATCAACTGCTCATTTTTTTCGCCATAATCAACTATTAGAAAACTGTAAAACAACTATATAAAAAATAGTGGTTTACAAATAGCAAATTTACATAAAATAAAAACTATGTCTGCTTCGGATGACTTGGCAGCTCTCGCTTCAGCTTCGGCAGCTCTGGCGGATTCCTTTACCTTATTTCAATAAACTAACCTTCGTTTCACTTGTGCTACTTGCCGCACACAAAACCTCAATGCGTAGTATTTGCATTAGCTTAGCTGGCAATCTAGACATTAAGAAACGTTCTGCTGGTTCGCTGTCGTTGAAGTTCAACGGAGAATGTTATAACAAATACGAGCGCGGCGAATGCAGGATAAAAACGTAACGGACAATTAAAAAATAAATAAAAATGGATTAAGACCATACCAAACCAAGCATAGAGTAAAAACTCTCGAAAGAGCTCCGATTGAATATGTTCCAATGTATTGGGTGTCTCATCCATCACCCAACCTCCGATTATATCTAGAACATCGTCTTCAAGCTTATACGGTATCCAATGTGTTAAAAAGTTGGGCAAATTACGGCCACCCCTGAGCTATGGTCAAATTACAAAAACCCCCCTTCTGTTTGGATAATTACAGCCACCCCCTCAACTATGTATTTATCTTACGAAAAGACCCCTCCAGAGGTAAATTTGGAGATGTTAATTCGGTAAAATCGGAACAAAATTTCGGTACGCCAACATTTCCTACCGTTTACCGAACAAAATATACGATTTGGTTCGATAAATAACCAAGTTACATAAATTTTACGTAAAAAAATTTAAAAGGAGGGGGTGGCTATAATTACCCAAACAAGAGGGGTTTTTTCGTAATTTGACCATACATCAGGGGGTGACCGTAATTTACCCTAAAATTTTGAAAGTATACATTGTAAAAAAAAAAAAAGAAAAAAAAAAGAACTACAATAAAAACAAATTGCATTCAAAATATTGTACACTTACCAACCAACTCGGCAAACAACTGAAAACAAGCCTTACGGTGGCTGCCTTTGCAGTAACAAAATATCTTCTATTGGTTAAAATTTTTGACGATATCAACTGGAAAAATGCATCGTTCTCCTGCATGAAGAGGAAAGTACGTAAACCCAGATTTTGTTAGTAGCAAATTCTATTAAAAAAAACGATTGGCATGTTTAGCAAAGGAAAAAACACAAGTACCTTAGTAAGTTCTAGTAAGTTCTATAATACGTCCAGCATCACCGAGAATGCTAGAAAATGTTGAGTATTGACCTTGATCATTCGTGTATCTAAAATATCCAAAAATAACCAAGATGAAAAATAGTTACTATAATAAAAAATTAAAAAACAAAAAAAAAAAAAAAACAAAAGTTTTTTCTCCAAGATGTCATGCGAAAAATTATTTCATTCAAGAAAAAGACAGGTAAACACAAAAGAGGAAGGTTTTTCACTTGTACTCCTATAGGCGATAAAGTAGGCATTTACGCATCCGAAAACTTTTTTATATGTGTCGTTTATCCACTCTTTATTTCCTTTTTTTTTATATTAATAGTAACGTTGAAAAGTAAATAAAAAAGGCACATAAACTTAAAACCAACATAAATATGACGTCGGCCGACTATTTTCTCGAACCCCACAAAAAACTTTGTCATAAATCCCCTTTAAATGGAAGTAAATAATCGAAAATGTAGAAACTCTCTTTCGAAATGCCATGTGTTCCTATCTATGTACCTACAAGAACAAGACATGTGCTCCACAAATGTCAAAAGGACGAGCTAAGAGAACGCTGGAAAGTTGCAGTTGGTAAATTATGTTTCTTATAGGTAGTTCGTTAATTAGGATCTATACTTAATTGGAGTTCCATTTTCTCGGTTTTTTCCATTTATAGTTAGCGGTTAGATTAGATCGACAAAAAGCTACTTCAGTTATAACCAAATAAATCCATCGTAAGATAATAAAGAGATCAATGTATATTCACGTGCGCCGATCCTCGTTGTCACATTAGAAGAAGAATTGGGGCATTGTTTTGGCTCCGGGAAGGAATGATGGTGCAAGAGTGAAAGTGGGGGCAAAGTCGTAATTGGAGCCAAGCATTGGTCTTGTTGCTGCTTCAAATACTGAATGACGAGTGAATGTAACGTGATTCTCTCGGGGGTGAAGTCGTAATTGGGCTTGACTCGTCTTCCAGGTGGTGCAGTCTCGTTCAGCTTCCGCTTCATCGGTAAAACTGAAGTGAATGACAATGGCGGCTCTTGTGCATTTTTGAAAAATCTTTTATTCCCTTGTTTGTATGAACAACTTTTCTAGCTTGTTGATATCCTTGTTCTAGCTTCAGAGGAAGCTTGCTGATGTGGCACAATGGCTGCATTTGATTCGTCGATGATCGATTTAGAAGGGCAGACGAGATTTACCAACAGATGCAGCGCCGCCTCAACAACCTTTGAACATATTTGTCACAAGAAATGTTTAGTAATTGAGAATTTAGCAAACCGAAAAAATGGAATGTAATAATAATTAAGAATCAAAATCATATTTCTGGTTTAACGTCGGCAGGGGTCATTAATGCATCCAAAATAACAGCCATGCCGACTCGACCATTGCTTAGTGTTGCGTTTATGATAATTTCACGGCTATAAGGAATAAAAGTTACGATATGAAATATACCGAGTACGTGTGGAAGCGAATCTTGTAACCTATCCATTATTGATATGTTTTGTAGAAAAAACAAAATAATTATATATATATATACTAAAAGAATAAATATACATGCAGAAAATGGAAATTTCAACAATCTTGAAATCAGACCTTGTACATCTCCACACCACAATATTCATACACAAAATACATATTTTACAATCAAAATATGCACATAGATAGTGCAGTCTGCTCACGAAATATATGCACATACATAGAGCACACAAAACACACACAGGGCACGCAAATTTTCGAGTGTGAAAAATATTTGCAATTGGATTATGTCCAAAAAGGCGAAAACAATCCACAAAGAGAAATTCGTGATGACGATTGCATTTGTACTTGCACATAATTTGTCAAAATCTGTGATGTCCTTATTTCCAACTTTCAATAAACTAGCGTTCGTTTCACTTGTGCTACTTGTCGCGCAGAAAACCTCAATGTATAGTATTTGCATTAGCTTAGCTGGTGACGTTAAGAAACGTTCTGCTGGTTTGATGTCGCTGAAGTCCAAGGGAGAATGTTATAACAAACACGAGCGCGGCAAACGCATGATAAAAACGTAACGGACAATTAAAAAATAAATAAAAATGGATTAAGACCATACCAAACCAAGCATAGAGTAAAAACTCTCGAAAGAGCTCCGATTGAATATGTTCGCAACGTCTCTAATTCCAATGTATTGGGTGTCTCATCCATCACCCAACATCCGATTATATCTAGAACATCGTCTTCAAGCTTATATTGTATCCAATGTGTTAAAAAGTTATAAAGATACATTGTTAAAAAAAAAAGAAAAAAAAAAAGAATACAATAAAAATTGATTGCATTCTAAATATTATAAACTTACCAACCAACTCGGCAAACATCTGAAAAAACAAGCCTTGCGATGGCTGCCTTTGCCGAAACAGTATATCTTCTATCGGTTAGAAGTTTTGACGATATCAACTGGAAAAATGCGTCGTTCTCCTGCATGAAGAGGAAAGTACGTAAAACCCGATTTAGTTAGTAGCAAATTCTCTTAAGTAAACGGTTGGCATGTTTAGCAAAGGAAAAAACACAAGTACCTTAATAAGTTCTATAATACGTCTAGCGTCACCGAGAATGCTAGAAAATGTTGAGGATTTACCTTGATCATTCGTGTATCTAAAATATCCAAAAATAAACAAGATGAAAAATAATTACTAAAATAAAATAAAATAAAAACCTTTTACGCATCCGAAAACCTTTTTCTCCTAGATCGTCATGCGAATAATTACGTCATTCAAGAAAAGACACGTAAACACAACTGATGAAGGTTTTTCACTTGTACTCCTATATGTGTCATGCGAAAAATTATTTCATTCAAGAAAAAGACAGGTAAACACAAAAGAGGAAGGTTTTTCACTTGTACTCCTATAGGCGACAAAGTAGGCATTTACGCATCCGAAAACTTTTATATGTGTCGTTTATCCACTCTTTATTTCCTTCTCTTTTTTTTTTTTTTTTTTTATGTTAGTAGTTACGTTGAAAAGTAAATTAAAAAGGCACATAAACTTAAAACGAACATAAATATGACATCGACCGACTATTTTCTCGAACCCCACAAAAATCATTTGTCATAAATCCCCTTAAATGGAAGTAAATAATCGAAAAGGTAGAAACTCTCTTTCGAAATGCCACGTGTTCCTATCTATGTACCTACAAGAACGAGACATGTGCTCCACAAATGTCAAAAAGATGAGCTAAGAGAACGCGGGAAAGTTGCCGTTGGTAAATTATGTTTCTTTTGGGTAGTTCGTTAATTAGGATCTATACTTAATTGGAGTTCCATTTTTTCGGTTTTTTTCCGTTTATAGTTAGCGATTAGATTAGATCGACAAAATGTTACTTCAGTTATAAACAAATAAATCCATCATAAGATAATAAAGAGATCAATGTATATTCACGTGCGCCGATCCTCGTTGTCACATTAGAAGAAGAATTGGGGCACTGTTTTGGCTCCGGGAAGGAATGATGGTGCAAGAGTGAAAGTGGGGGCAAAGTCGTAATTGGAGCCAAGCATTGGTCTTGTTGCTGCTTCAAATACTGAATGACGAGTGAATGTAACGTGATTCTCTCGGGGGTGAAGTCGTAATTGGGCTTGACTCGTCTTCCAGGTGGTGCAGTCTCGTTCAGCTTCCGCTTCATCGGTAAAACTGAAGTGAATGACAATGGCGGCTCTTGTGCATTTTTGAAAAATCTTTTATTCCCTTGTCTGTATGAACAACTTTTCTAGCTTGTCGATATCCTTGTTCTAGCTTCAGAGGAAGCTTGCTGATGTGGCACAATGGTTGCATTTGATTCGTCGATGATCGATTTAGAAGGGCAGACGAGATTTACCAACAGATGCAGCGCCGCCTCAACAACCTTTGAACATATTTGTCACAAGAAATGTTTAGTAATTGGGAATTTAGCAAACCGAAAAAATGGAATGTAATAATAATTAAGAATCAAAATCATATTTCTGGTTTAACGTCGGCAGGGGTCATTAATGCATCCAAAAAAACAGCCATGCCGACTCGACCATTGCTTAGTGTTGCGTTTATGATAATTTCACGGCTATAAGGAATAAAAGTTACGATATGAAATATACCGAGTACGTGTGGAAGCGAATCTTGTAACCTATCCATTATTGATATGTTCCGTAGAAAATACAAAATATTTATATATATATATATATATATATATATATATATATATATATATATATATATATATATATACTAAAAGAATAAATATACATGTAGAAAATGGAAATTTCAACAATCCTGAAATCAGACCTTGCACATATCCACACCACAATATTCATACACAAAATACATATTTTATAATCAAAATATGCACATAGACAGTGTAGTCTGCTCACGAAATATATGCACATACATAGAGCACACAAAACACACACAGGGCACGCAAATTTTCGAGTGTGTAAAATATTTGGATTTTGTCCAAAAAGGCGAAAATAATCCACACAGAGAAATTCGAGATGACGATTGCATTTGTACTTGCACATATTTTGTCAGAATCAGTGATGTCCTTATTTCCGACCTTAAATAAACTAGCCTTCGTTTCACTTGTGCTACTTGCCGTGCACAAAAACTCAATATGTAGTATTGCATA
>NW_012194620.1:0-10232 GCF_000504015.1 Erythranthe guttata
CATTAGAAAGCTATTTTAGCTGGCTAGATTTCCTGTCTAATGTCAAATTTTCAAATTCGGACACAAACATGGTTAAAATTGGATTCCAAAAGCGATCATGAAAATACGTGCTACAGTTCGAGGACACGAATGCACATCAAGAAACGTGCACAAAAACACTCGCTACAAAAAAAAGGCACATAAGTAAAAGTACAAAAGCATGCACAAAAGTACTCACGCAAAAGTGCATTCGCAAAAAGGATCATGAATACACAAACTACTATCCTAGGACATTAATACAAATCAACAAACATGCACTAAGACACTCGCTCAAATGGACATGCACAAACGTACATGGTTAAAAAACATGCGCAAAAGTGCATTCGCTACAACGTTCATAAAAACACGAAATACAACACTAGGACTTTTATACGCATAACCAAACAACAACAAAAACACAAGATACAAAAGATACAGTGGAGTGTAGAAATAACACTCAACGTTTACGTTTACGTTTATTTTTTTATTGATTTATTTATATTTCTGTTTTAATTGGTGGATTTAGTAGTCTATATGTACAAATTGATAATTAGGTGTCCATGAAGCAAAAATGATGAAAGAGTGAGAAAAGAGTTGCAATAAGGAAAATAAAATCAAATTAGAAGAGAGGATCCCGCAACATCTTCGGTAGTGTCCACGAAGTCGAGCATAACTTTCTCATCCGGACTCCAAATCGACTGGTTCCGGCGGCATTAGAAAGCTATTTCAGCTGGCTACAATTCCTGTCTAATGTAAAATTCCAAATTCGGACTCGAACATGGTCAAAATTGGATTCCAACAGCGATCATTCAAATAACCGCTACAGTTCGAGGACACGAATGCGCATCAAGAAACGTGCACAAAAACACTCGCTACAAAAGATACGCACATAAGTAACAGTACAAAATCATGCACAAAATTACTCACGCAAAACTGCATTCGCAAAATGGATCATGAAAACACAAACTACAATCCTTGGACATTAATACAAATCAACAAACATGCACAAACACACTCGCTCGAATGGACATGCACAAACGTACATGTTAAAAAACATGCGCAAAAGTGCATTCGCTACAACGTTCTTAAAAACACGAAATAGAACACTAGGACTTTAATACGCATAACCAAACAACAACAAAAACACAGGATACAAAAGATACAGTGGAGTGTAGAAATAACACTCAACGTTTACGTTTACGTTTATTTTTTTATTGATTTATTTATATTTCTGTTTTAATTGGTGGATTTAGTATTCTATAGGTACAAATTGATAATTAGGTGTCCATGAAGCAAAAGTGATGAAAGAGTAAGAAAAGAGTTGCAATTAGGAAAATAAAATCAAATTAGAAGAGAGGATCCCGCAACATCTTCGGTAGTGTCCACGAAGTCGAGCATAACTTTCTCATCCGGACTCCAAATCGACTGGTTCCCGCGGCATTAGAAAGCTATTTGCGTACTTTCTCGGGGATTCCTAATGTAAAATTCCAAATTCGGACTCGAACATGGTCAAAATTGGATTCCAACAGCGATCATTAAAATACCCGCTATAGTTCGAGGACACGAATGCGCATCAAGAAACGTGCACAAAAACACTCGCTACAAAAGATACGCACATAAGTAACAGTACAAAATCATGCACAAAATTACTCACGCAAAACTGTAGTCGCAAAAAGGATCATGAAAACACAAACTACAATCCTAGGACATTAATACAAATCAACAAACATGCACAAACACACTCGCTCGAATGGACATGCACAAACGTACATGTTAAAAAACATGCGCAAAAGTGCATTCGCTACAACGTTCTTAAAAACACGAAATACAACACTAGGACTTTTATACGCATAACCAAACAACAACAAAAACACAAGATACAAAAGATACAGTGGAGTGTAGAAATAACACTCAACGTTTACGTTTACGTTTATTTTTTTATTGATTTATTTATATTTCTGTTTTAATTGGTGGATTTAGTATTCTATAGGTACAAATTGATAATTAGGTGTCCATGAAGCAAAAATGATGAAAGAGTAAGAAAAGAGATGCAATTAGGAAAATAAAATCAAATTAGAAGAGAGGATCCCGCAACATCTTCGGTAGTGTCCACGAAGTCGAGCATAACTTTCTCATCCGGACTCCAAATCGACTGGTTCCGGCGGCATTAGAAAGCTATTTCAGCTGGCTACAATTCCTGTCTGTTGTCAAAATTCCAAATTCGGACTCGAACATTGTCAAAATTGGATTCCAACAGCGATCATGAAAATACCCGCTACAGTTCGAGGACACGAATGCGCATCAAGAAACGTGCACAAAAACACTCGCTACAAAAGATACGCACATAAGTAAAAGTACAAAATTATGCACAAAATTACTCACGCAAAACTGCATTCGCAAAAAGGATCATGAAAACACAAACTACAATCCTAGGACATTAATACAAATCAACAAACATGCACAAACACACTCGCTCGAATGGACATGCACAAACGTACATGTTAAAAAACATGCGCAAAAGTGGATTCGCTACAACGTTCTTAAAAACACGAAATACAACACTAGGACTTTAATACGCATAACCAAACAACAACAAAAACACAAGATACAAAAGATACAGTGGAGTGTAGAAATAACACTCAACGTTTACGTTTACGTTTATTTTTTTATTGATTTATTTATATTTCTGTTTTAATTGGTGGATTTAGTATTCTATAGGTACAAATTGATAATTAGGTGTCCATGAAGCAAAAATGATCAAAGAGTAAGAAAAGAGTTGCAATTAGGAAAATAGAATCAAATTAGAAGGAGAGGATCCCGCAACATCTTCGGTAGTGTCCACGATGTCGAGCATAACTTTCTCATCCGGACTCCAAATCGACTGGTTCCCGCGGCATTAGAAAGCTATTTCAACTGGCTACTATTCCTGTCTAATGTCAAATTTCCAAATTCGGACTCGAACATGGTCAAAATTGGATTCCAACAGCGAACATGAAAATACCCGCTACAGTTCTAGGACACGAATGCGCATCAAGAAACGTGCACAAAAACACTCGCTACAAAAGATACCCATATAAGTAAAAGTACAAAATGATGCACAAAATTACTCACGCAAAACTGCATTCGCAAAAAGGATCATGAAAACACAAACTACAATCCTAGGACATTAATACAAATCAACAAACATGCACAAACACACTCGCTCGAATGGACATGCACAAACGTACATGTTAAAAAACATGCGCAAAAGTGCATTCGCAACAACATTCTTAAAAACACGACATACAACACTAGGACTTTAATATGTATAACCAAACAACAACAAAAACACAAGATACAGTGGAGTGTAGAAATAACACTCAACGTTTACGTTTACGTGGATTTTTTTATGGAATAATTTATATTTTTTTTAATTGGTGGATTTAGTATTCTATAGGTACACATTGATAATTAGGTGTCCATGAAGCAAAAATGATCAAAGAATAAGAAAAGAGTTGCAATTAGGAAATTAAAATCAAATTAGAAGAGAGGATCCCTCAACATCTTTGGTAGTGTCCACGAAGTCGAGCATAACTTTCTCATCCGGACTCCAAATCGACTGGTTCCGGCGGCATTAGAAAGAGAATTCAGCTGGCTACAATTACTAACTAATTTCAAAATTCCAAATTTCAGACTCGAACATGGTCAAAATTGGATTCCAACAGCGATCATGAAAATACCCGCTACAGTTCGAGGACACGAATGCGCATCAAGAAACGTGCACAAAAACACTCGCTACAAAAGATACGCACATAAGTAACAGTACAAAATCATGCACAAAATTTCTCACGCAAAACTGCATTCGCAAAATGGATCATGAAAACACAAACTACAATCCTTGGACATTAATACAAATCAACAAACATGCACAAACACACTCGCTCGAATGGACATGCACAAACGTACATGTTAAAAAACATGCGCAAAAGTGCATTCGCTACAACGTTCTTAAAAACACGAAATAGAACACTAGGACTTTAATACGCATAACCAAACAACAACAAAAACACAAGATACAAAAGATACAATGGAGTGTAGAAATAACACTCAACGTTTACGTTTACGTTTATTTTTTTATTGATTTATTTATATTTCTGTTTTAGTTGGTGGATTTAGTATTCTATAGGTACAAATTAATAATTAGGTGTCCATGAAGCAAAAATGATGAAAGAGTAAGAAAAGAGATGCAATTAGGAAAATAAAATCAAATTAGAAGAGAGGATCCCGCAACATCTTCGGTAGTGTCCACGAAGTCAAGCATAACTTTCTCATCCGGACTCCAAATCGACTAGTTTTGGCGGCATTAGAAAGCTATTTCAGCTGGCTACAATTCCTGTCTAATGTAAAATTCCAAATTCGGACTCGAACATGGTCAAAATTGGATTCCAACAGCGATCATTAAAATACCCGCTACAATTCGAGGACACGAATGCGCATCAAGAAACGTGCACAAAAACACTCGCTACAAAAGATACGCACATAAGTAACAGTACAAAATCATGCACAAAATTACTCACGCAAAACTGCATTCGCAAAATGGATCATGAAAACACAAACTACAATCCTAGGACATTAATACAAATCAACAAACATGCACAAACACACTCGCTCGAATGGACATGCGCAAACGTACATGTTAAAAAACATGCGCAAAAGTGCATTCGCTACAACGTTCTTAAAAACACGAAATAGAACACTAGGGCTATGTTTGGAAGCATTTTTGTTATGTTTTCATTGTTTCCCCAAAACAAAATGGGATTTATTACACATTTCAAATCATTTTCTCAAAACAATTTCAAAAGTTTCTCTCTCCTTCAGACATGATGTGACTGCAACAGTAAAATGATGTGACTGCTACAGTAAAAAATGTCTTCACTAAAAAACAAATAAACATCACTTCATCTTTCAATTTTTTTCTTCAAAAATACCTTTTTCTAACACCTTTAAACATGATTTGACTTCTACAGTGTATTTTGTCTCCTTCCAAAATACAAACAAACATTACTTTCATTCTCAAATTATTCCCCCAAAACATATTTCCTCAAAATGAAATCAAAATAAGATTCAAAACGCTTCCAAACATTGCCTAGGACTTTAATACGCATAACCAAACAACAACAAAAACACAAGATACAAAAGATACAGTGGAGTGTAGAAATAACACTCAACGTTTACGTTTACGTTTATTTTTTTATTGATTTATTTATATTTCTGTTTTAATTGGTGGATTTAGTATTCTATAGGTACAAATTGATAATTAGGTGTCCATGAAGCAAAAATGATGAAAGAGTAAGAAAAGAGTTGCAATTAGGAAAATAAAATCAAATTAGAAGAGAGGATCCCGCAACATCTTCGGTAGTGTCCACGAAGTCGAGCATAACTTTCTCATCCGGACTCCAAATCGACTGGTTCCCGCGGCATTAGAAAGCTATTTCAGCTGGCTACAATTCCTGTCTAATGTCAAATTTCCAAATTCGGACTCGAACATGGTCAAAATTGGATTCCAACAGCGATCATGAAAATACCCGCTACAGTTCGAGGACACGAATGCGCATCAAGAAACGTGCACAAAAACACTCGCTACAAAAGATACGCACATAAGTAAAAGTACAAAATCATGCACAAAATTACTCACGCAAAACTGCAGTCGCAAAAAGGATCATGAAAACACAAACTACAATCCTAGGACATTAATACAAATCAACAAACATGCACAAACACACTCGCTCGAATGGACATGCACAAACGTACATGTTAAAAAACATGCGCAAAAGTGCATTCGCTACAACGTTCTTAAAAACACGAAATACAACACTAGGACTTTAATACGCATAACCAAACAACAACAAAAACACAAGATACAAAAGATACAATGGAGTGTAGAAATAAAACTCAACGTTTACGTTTACGTTTATTTTTTTATTGATTTATTTATATTTCTGTTTTAATTGGTGGATTTAGTATTCTATAGGTACAAATTGATAATTAGGTGTCCATGAAGCAAAAATGATGAAAGAGTGAGAAAAGAGTTGCAATAAGGAAAATAAAATCAAATTAGAAGAGAGGATCCCGCAACATCTTCGGTAGTGTCCACGAAGTCGAGCATAAATTTCTCATCCGGACTCCAAATCGACTGGTTCCGGCGGCATTAGAAAGCTATTTCAGCTGGCTACAATTCCTGTCTAATGTCAAATTTCCAAATTCGGACTCGAACATGGTCAAAATTGGATTCCAACAGCGATCATGAAAATACCCGCTACAGTTCGAGGACACGAATGCGCATCAAGAAACGTGCACAAAAACACTCGCTACAAAAGATACGCACATAAGTAAAAGTACAAAATCATGCACAAAATTACTCACGCAAAACTACATTCGCAAAAAGGATCATGAAACCACAAACTACAATCCTAGGACATTAATACAAATCAACAAACATGCACAAACACACTCGCTCGAATGGACATGCACAAACGTACATGTTAAAAACATGCGCAAAGTGCATATCGCAACAACGTTCTTCAAAACACGAAGTACAACACTAGGACTTTAATACGCATAACCAAACAACAGCAAAAACACAAGATACAACAGATACGGTGGAGTGTAGAAATAACACTCAACGTTTACGTTTACGTCGATTTTTGTATGACTTAATTTATATATTTTTTTAGACGGGGGGGATACAGTATTCTATAGGTCCAAATTGATATTTGGGTGCCCATGAAGCATAAATGATCAAAGAGTAAGAAGAGAGTTGCATTTAGGAAAATAACCTCAACATAAGAGAGAGGATCCCTCAACATCTTCGGTAGTGTCCACGAAGTCGAGCATAACTTTCTCATCCGAAATCCAAATCGACTGGTTCCGGCATCATTCGAAAGCTATTTCTGCTGGCTACAATTCCTGTCTAATGTCAAAATTCCAAATTCGGACTCGAACATGGTCAAAATTGGATTCCAACAGCGATCATGAAAACACCCGCTACAGTTTCACGACACGAATGCGCATCAAGAAACGTGCACAAAAACAATCGCTACAAAAGATACGCACATAAGTAAAAGTACAAAATCATGCACAAAATTACTCACGCAAAACTGCATTCGCAAAGAGGATCATGAAAACACAAACTACAATCCTAGGACATTAATACAAATCAACAAACATGCACAAACCCACTCGCTCAAATGGACATGCACAAACGTACATGTTAAAAAACATGCGCAAAAGTGCATTCGCAACAACATTCTTAAAACCACAAAGTACAACACTAGGACTTTAATGCGCATAACCAAACAACAGCAAAAACACAAGATACAAAAGATACAGTGGAGTGTAGAAATAACACTCAACAATTACGTTTACGTGGATTTTTTTATGGATTAATTTATATTTCTGTTTAATTGGTGGATTTAGTATTCTATAGGTACAAATTGATAATTAGGTGTCCATGAAGCAAAAATGATGAAAGAGTAAGAAAAGAGTTGCAATTAGGAAAATAAAATCAAATTAGAAGAGAGGATCCCGCAACATCTTCGGTAGTGTCCACGAAGTCGAGCTTAAATTTCTCATCCGGACTCCAAATCGACTGGTTCCGGCGGCATTAGAAAGCTATTTCAGCTGGCTACAATTCCTGTCTAATGTCAAATTTCCAAATTCGGACTCGAACATGGTCAAAATTGGATTCCAACAGCGATCATGAAAATACCCGCTACAGTTCGAGGACACGAATGCGCATCAAGAAACGTGCACAAAAACACTCGCTACAAAAGATACGCACATAAGTAAAAGTACAAAATCATGCACAAAATTACTCACGCAAAACTGCATTCGCAAAAAGGATCATGAAAACACAAACTACAATCCTAGGACATTAATACAAATCAACAAACATGCACAAACACACTCGCTCGAATGGACATGCACAAACGTACATGTTAAAAAACATGCGCAAAAGTGCATTCGCTACAACGTTATTAAAAACACGAAATACAACACTAGGACTTTAATACGCATAACCTAACAACAACAAAAACACAAGATACAAAAGATACAATGGAGTGTAGAAATAACACTCAACGTTTACGTTTACGTTTATTTTTTTATTGATTTATTTATATTTCTGTTTTAATTGGTGGATTTAGTATTCTATAGGTACAAATTGATAATTAGGTGTCCATGAAGCAAAAATGATGAAAGAGTAAGAAAAGAGTTGCAATTAGGAAAATAAAATCAAATTAGAAGAGAGGATCCCGCAACATCTTCGGTAGTGTCCACGAAGTCGAGCATAACTTTCTCATCCGGACTCCAAATCGAATGGTTCCGGCGGTATTAGAAAGCTATTTCAGCTTGCTACGATTCCTGTCTAATGTAAAATTCCAAATTCGGACTCGAACATGGTCAAAATTGGATTCCAACAGCGATCATGAAAATACCCGCTACAGTTCGAGGACACGAATGCGCATCAAGAAACGTGCACAAAAACACTCGCTACAAAAGTTACGCACATAAGTAAAAGTACAAAATCATGCACAAAATTACTCACGCAAAACTGCATTCGCAAAAAGGATCATGAAAACACAAACTACAATCCTAGGACATTAATACAAATCAACAAACATGCACAAACACACTCGCTCAAATGGACATGCACAAACATACATGTAAGAAAACATGCGCAAAAGTGCATTCGCAACAACGTTCTTCAAAACACGAAGTACAACACTAGGACTTTAATACGCATAACCAAACAACAGCAAAAACACAAGATACAAAAGATACAGTGGAGTGTAGAAATAACACTCAACGTTTACGTTTACGTCGATTTTTGTATGAATTAATTTATATTTTTTTTTAATTGGTGGATTTAGTATTCTATATGTACAAATTGATAATTAGGTGTCCATGAAGCATAAATGATCAAAGAGTAAGAAAAGAGTTGCAATTAGGAAAATAAAATCAAAATAGAAGAGAGGATCCCTCAACATCTTCGGTAGTGTCCACGAAGTCGAGCATAACTTTCTCATCCGGACTCCAAATCGACTGGTTCTGGCGGTATTAGAAAGCTATTTCAGCTTGCTACAATTCCTATCTAATGTAAAATTCCAAATTCGGACTCGAACATGGTCAAAATTGGATTCCAACAGCGATCATTAAAATAACCGCTACAGTTCGAGGACACGAATGCACATCAAGAAACGTGCACAAAAACACTCGCTACAAAAGTTACGCACATAAGTAACAGTACAAAATCATGCACAAAATTACTCACGCAAAACTGCATTCGCAAAATGGATCATGAAAACACAAACTACAATCCTTGGACATTAATACAAATCAACAAACATGCACAAACACACTCGCTCGAATGGACATGCACAAACGTACATGTTAAAAAACATGCGCAAAAGTGCATTCGCTACAACGTTCTTAAAAACACAAAATACAACACTAGGACTTTAATACGCATAACCAAACAACAACAAAAACACAAGATACAAAAGATACAATGGAGTGTAGAAATAACACTCCACGTTTACGTTTACGTTTATTTTTTTATTGATTTATTTATATTTCTGTTTTAATTGGTGGATTTAGTATTCTATAGGTACAAATTGATAATTAGGTGTCCATGAAGCAAAAATGATGAAAGAGTAAGAAAAGAGTTGCAATTAGGAAAATAAAATCAAATTAGAAGAGAGGATCCCGCAACATCTTCGGTAGTGTCCACGAAGTCGAGCATAAATTTCTCATCCGGACTCCAAATCGACTGGTTGCGGCGGCATTAGAAAGCTATTTCAGCTGGCTACTATTCCTGTCTAATGTCAAATTTCCAAATTCGGATTCGAACATGGCCAAAATTGGATTCCAACAGCGATCATTAAAATACACGCTACAGTTCGAGGACACGAATGCGCATCAAGAAACGTGCACAAGAACACTCGCTAAAAAAGGTACGCACATAAGTAAGGATACAAGATCATGCACGAAATTACTCACGCAATACTGCATTCGCGAAAAGGATCATGAATACACCAACTACAGTCCTAGGACGTTAATACTGATCAACGAACATGCACAAACACACTCGCTCAAATGGACCTGCTCGACCGTACATGTAAATAAACATGCGCAAAAGTGCATTCGCCACAACGTTCTGAAAAACGCGAGAGTAC
>NW_012194620.1:10459-35908 GCF_000504015.1 Erythranthe guttata
ATTAGGAAAATAAAATCAAAATAGAAGAGAGGATCCCTCAACATCTTCGGTAGTGTCCACGAAGTCGAGCATAACTTTCTCATCCGGAATCTAAATCAACTGGTTCCGGCGGCATTAAAAAGCTATTTCAGCTGCCTACAATTCGTGTCTAATGTCAAAATTTCAAATTCGGACTCGAACATGGTCAAATTGGATCCAACAGCGATCATTAAAATAACCGCTACAGTTCGAGGACACGAATGCGCATCAAGAAACGTGCACAAAAACACTCGCTACAAAGAGATACGCACATAAGTAAAAGTACAAAATCATGCACAAAATTACTCACGCAAAACTGCATTCGCAAAATGGATCATGAAAACACAAACTACAATCCTTGGACATTAATACAAATCAACAAACATGCACAAACACACTCGCTCGAATGGACATGCACAAACGTACATGTTAAAAAACATGCGCAAAAGTGCATTCGCTACAACGTTCTTAAAAACACGAAATACAACACTAGGACTTTAATACGCATAACCAAACAACAACAAAAACACAAGATACAAAAGATACAATGGAGTGTAGAAATAACACTCAACGTTTACGTTTACGTTTATTTTTTTATTGATTTATTTATATTTCTGTTTTAATTGGTGGATTTAGTATTCTATAGGTACAAATTGATAATTAGGTGTCCATGAAGCAAAAATGATCAAAGAGTAAGAAAAGAGTTGCAATTAGGAAAATAAAATCAAATTAGAAGAGAGGATCCCGCAACATCTTCGGTAGTGTCCACGAAGTCGAGCATAACTTTCTCATCCGGACTCCAAATCGACTGGTTCCGGCGGCATTAGAAAGCTATTTCAGCTGGCTACAATTCCTGCCTAATGTTAAATTCCAAATTCAGACTCGAACATGGTCAAAATTGGATTCCAACAGCGATCATTAAAATACCCGCTACAGTTCGAGGACACGAATGCGCATCAAGAAACGTGCACAAAAACACTCGCTACAAAAGATACGCACATAAGTAACAGTACAAAATCATGCACAAAATTACTCACGCAAAACTGCATTCGCAAAATGGATCATGAAAACACAAACTACAATACTAGGACATTAATACAAATCAACAAACATGCACAAACACACTCGCTCGAATGGACATGCACAAACGTACATGTTTAAAAACATGCGCAAAAGTGCATTCGCTACAACGTTCTTAAAAACACGAAATACAACACTAGGACTTTAATACGCATAACCAAACAACAACAAAAACACAAGATACAAAAGATACAATGGAGTGTAGAAATAACACTCAACGTTTACGTTTACGTTTATTTTTTTATTGATTTATTTATATTTCTGTTTTAATTGGTGGATTTAGTATTCTATAGGTACAAATTGATAATTAGGTGTCCATGAAGCAAAAATGATGAAAGAGTAAGAAAAGAGTTGCAATTAGGAAAATAAAATCAAATTAGAAGAGAGGATCCCGCAACATCTTCGGTAGTGTCCACGAAGTCGAGCATAACTTTCTCATCCGGACTCCAAATCGACTGGTTCCGGCGGCATTAGAAAGCTATTTCAGCTGGCTACAATTCCTGCCAGATGTAAAATTCCAAATTCGGACTCGAACATGGTCAAAATTGGATTCCAACAGCGATCATTAAAATACCCGCTACAGTTCGAGGACACGAATGCGCATCAAGAAACGTGCAGAAAAACACTCGCTACAAAAGATACGCACATAAGTAACAGTACAAAATCATGCACAAAATTACTCACGCAAAACTGCATTCGCAAAATGGATCATGAAAACACAAACTACAATCCTAGGACATTAATACAAATCAACAAACATGCACAAACACACTCGCTCGAATGGACATGCACAAACGTACATGTTTAAAAACATGCGCAAAAGTGCATCCGCTACAACGTTCTTAAAAACACGAAATACAACACTAGGACTTTAATACGCATAACCAAACAACAACAAAAACACAAGATACAAAAGATACAGTGGAGTGTAGAAATAACACTCAACGTTTACGTTTACGTTTATTTTTTTATTGATTTATTTATATTTCTGTTTTAATTGGTGGATTTAGTATTCTATAGGTACAAATTGATAATTAGGTGTCCATGAAGCAAAACTGATCAAAGAGTAAGAAAAGAGTTGCAATTAGGAAAATAAAATCAAATTAGAAGAGAGGATCCCGCAACATCTTCGGTAGTGTCCACGAAGTCGAGCATAACTTTCTCATCCGGACTTCAAATCGACTGGTTCCGGCGGCATTAGAAAGCTATTTCAGCTGGCTACAATTCCTGTCTAATGTCAAAATTCCAAATTCGGACTCGAACATGGTCAAAATTGGATTCCAACAGCGATCATGAAAATACCCGCTACAGTTCGAGGACACGAATGCGCATCAAGAAACGTGCACAAAAACACTCGCTACAAAAGATACGCACATAAGTAAAAGTACAAAATCATGCACAAAATTACTCACGCAAAACTGCATTCGCAAAAAGGATCATGAAACCACAAACTACAATCCTAGGACATTAATACAAATCAACAAACATGCACAAACACACTCGCTCGAATGGACATGCACAAACGTACATGTTAAAAAACATGCGCAAAAGTGCATTCGCTACAACGTTCTTAAAAACACAAAATACAACACTAGGACTTTAATACGCATAACCAAACAACAACAAAAACACAAGATACAAAAGATACAATGGAGTGTAGAAATAACACTCAACGTTTACGTTTACGTTTATTTTTTTATTGATTTATTTATATTTCTGTTTTAATTGGTGGATTTAGTATTCTATAGGTACAAATTGATAATTAGGTGTCCATGATGCAAAAATGATGAAAGAGTAAGAAAAGAGTTGCAATTAGGAAAATAAAATCAAATTAGAAGAGAGGATCCCGCAACATCTTCGGTAGTGTCCACGAAGTCGAGCATAACTTTCTCATCCGGACTCCAAATCGACTGGTTCCGGCGGCATTAGAAAGCTATTTCAGCTGGCTACAATTCCTGCCAGATGTAAAATTCCAAATTCGGACTCGAACATGGTCAAAATTGGATTCCAACAGCGATCATTAAAATACCCGCTACAGTTCAAGGACACGAATGCGCATCAAGAAACGTGCACAAAAACACTCGCTACAAAAGATACGCACATAAGTAACAGTACAAAATCATGCACAAAATTACTCACGCAAAACTGCATTCGCAAAATGGATCATGAAAACACAAACTACAATCCTAGGACATTAATACAAATCAACAAACATGCACAAACACACTCGCTCGAATGGACATGCACAAACGTACATGTTTAAAAACATGCGCAAAAGTGCATTCGCTACAACGTTCTTAAAAACACAAAATACAACACTAGGACTTTAATACGCATAACCAAACAACAACAAAAACACAAGATACAAAAGATACAGTGGAGTGTAGAAATAACACTCAACGTTTACGTTTACGTTTATTTTTTTATTGATTTATTTATATTTCTGTTTTAATTGGTGGATTTAGTATTCTATAGGTACAAATTGATAATTCGGTGTCCATGAAGCAAAACTGATCAAAGAGTAAGAAAAGAGTTGCAATTAGGAAAATAAAATCAAATTAGAAGAGAGGATCCCGCAACATCTTCGGTAGTGTCCACGAAGTCGAGCATAAATTTCTCATCCGGACTTCAAATCGACTGGTTCCGACGGCATTAGAAAGCTATTTCAGCTGGCTACAATTCCTGTCTAATGTCAAATTCGGTCGGACTCGAACATGGTCAAAATTGGATTCCAACAGCGATCATGAAAATACCCGCTACAGTTCGAGGACACGAATGCGCATCAAGAAACGTGCACAAAAACACTCGCTACAAAAGATACGCACATAAGTAAAAGTACAAAATCATGCACAAAATTACTCACGCAAAACTTCATTCGCAAAAAGGATCATGAAAACACAAACTACAATCCTAGGACATTATTACAAATCAACAACCATGCACAAACACACTCGCTCGAATGGACATGCACAAACGTACATGTTAAAAAACATGCGCAAAAGTGCATTCGCTACAACGTTCTTAAAAACACGAAATACAACACTAGGACTTTAATACGCATAACCAAACAACAACAAAAACACAAGATACAAAAGATACAGTGGAGTGTAGAAATAACACTCAACGTTTACGTTTACGTTTATTTTTTTTATTGATTTATTTATATTTCTGTTTTAATTGGTGGATTTAGTATTCTATAGGTACAAATTGATAATTAGGTGTCCATGAAGCAAAAATGATGAAAGAGTAAGAAAAGAGTTGCAATTAGGAAAATAAAATCAAATTAGAAGAGAGGATCCCGCAACATCTTCGTTAGTGTCCACGAAGTCGAGCATAACTTTCTCATCCGGACTCCAAATCGACTGGCTCCGGCGGCATTAGAAAGCTATTTCAGCTGGCTACAATTCCTGTCTAATGTAAAATTCCAAATTCGGAATCGAACATGGTCAAAATTGGATTCCAACAGCGATCATTAAAATAACCGCTACAGTTCGAGGACACGAATGCGCATCAAGAAACGTGCACAAAAACACTCGCTACAAAAGATACGCACATAAGTAACAGTACAAAATCATGCACAAAATTACTCACGCAAAACTGCATTCGCAAAATGGATCATGAAAACACAAACTACAATCCTTGGACATTAATACAAATCAACAAACATGCACAAACACACTCGCTCGAATGGACATGCACAAACGTACATGTTAAAAAACATGCGCAAAAGTGCATTCGCTACAACGTTCTTAAAAACACGAAATACAACACTAGGACTTTAATACGCATAACCAAACAACAACAAAAACACAAGATACAAAAGATACAGTGGAGTGTAGAAATAACACTCAACGTTTACGTTTACGTTTATTTTTTTATTGATTTATTTATATTTCTGTTTTAATTGGTGGATTTAGTATTCTATAGGTACAAATTGATAATTAGGTGTCCATGAAGCAAAAATGATGAAAGAGTAAGAAAAGAGTTGCAATTAGGAAAATAAAATCAAATTAGAAGAGAGGATCCCGCAACATCGTCGGTAGTGTCCACGAAGTCGAGCATAACTTTCTCATCCGGACTCCAAATCGACTGGTTCCGGCGACATTAGATAGCTATTTCAACTGGCTACAATTCCTGTCTAATGTCAAATTTCCAAATTCGGACTCGAACATGGTCAAAATTGGATTCCAACAGCGATCATGAAAATACCCGTTACAGTTCTAGGACACGAATGCGCATCAAGAAACGTGCACAAAAACACTCGCTAAAAAAGATACGCACATAAGTAAAAGTACCAAATCATGCACAAAATTACTCACGCAAAACTGCATTCGCAAAAAGGATCATGAAAACACAAACTACAATCCTAGGACATTAATACAAATCAACAAACATGCACAAACACACTCGCTCAAATGGACATGCTCAAACGTACATGTTAAAAAACATGCGCAAAAGTGCATTCACTACAACGTTCTTAAAAACACGAAATACAACACTAGGACTTTAATACGCATAACCAAACAACAACAAAAACACAAGATACAAAAGATACAGTGGAGTGTAGAAATAACACTCAACGTTTACGTTTACGTTTATTTTTTTATTGATTTATTTAAATTTATGTTTTAATTGGTGGATTTAGTATTCTATAGGTACAAATTGATAATTAGGTGTCCATGAAGCAAAAATGATGAAAGAGTAAGAAAAGAGTTGCAATTAGGAAAATAAAATCAAATTAGAAGAGAGGATCCCGCAACATCTTCGGTAGTGTCCACGAAGTCAAGCATAACTTTCTCATCCGGACTCCAAATCGACTGGTTCCGGCGGCATTAGAAAGCTATTTCAGCTGGATACAATTCCTGTCTAATGTCAAATTTCCAAATTCGGACTCGAACATGGTCAAAATTGGATTCCAACAGCGATCATGAAAATACCCGCTACAGTTCGAGGACACGAATGTGCATCAAGAAACGTGCACAATAACACTCGCTACAAAAGATACGCACATAAGTAAAAGTACAAAATTATGCACAAAATTACTCACGCAAAACTGCATTCGCAAAAAGGATCATGAAAACACAAACTACAATCCTAGGACATTAATACAAATCAACAAACATGCACAAACACACTCGCTCGAATGGACATGCACAAACGTACATGTTAAAAAACATGCGCAAAAGTGCATTCGCTACAATGTTCTTAAAAACACGACATACAACACTAGGACTTTAATATGCATAACCAAACAGCAGCAAAAACACAAGATACTAAAGATACAGTGGAGTGTAGAAATAACACTCAACGTTTACGTTTACGTGGATTTTTTTATGGATTAATTTATATTTTTTTTTAATTGGTGGATTTAGTATTCTATAGGTACACATTGATAATTAGGTTTCCATGAAGCAAAAATGATCAAAGAATAAGAAAAGAGTTGCAATTAGGAAATTAAAATCAAATTAGAAGAGAGGATCCCTCAACATCTTCGGTAGTGTCCACGAAGTCGAGCATAACTTTCTCATCCGGACTCCAAATCAATTGGTTCCGGCGGCATTAGAAAGATAATTCAGCTGGCTACAATTACTAACTAATTTCAAAATTCCAAATTTGGACTCGAACATGGTCAAAATTGGATTCCAACAGCGATCATGAAAATACCTGCTACAGTTCGAGGACACGAATGCCACTACCAAAAAAATGGGCTTTTGTGACAGCCAATTTTGACACTAAATTGATGAAAATCTGTCACAAATGGTGTTTTGTGACGGATGTGTGACTGAATGGTTCCGTAAGAAAAGGCCTCGTCACTAAATTATTTGGTGACAGATAATTTCAATCCGTCACAATAATGTGACGAAAAATTCAGTCACAACGAAAAATTATCGTGTCACAAATATGCTGGTCAACGCCCTCATATTTTGTGACGGACTCTGTCACAAACAATTTATCCTCGTCATTAATCTGTCATCATTCATCCGTCATATATACTGTCACAAAGAATCTGTCACATACATTTGTCACAAATTTTTAGTCACAATATCAGTCAAGCTGTCACAAACACGTCAGAAGTTTTCGTCACAATTCCACAAATAATATTAAAATGACAATTATATTAATATTTTTTTTCGTATAATATATTTTAGACATTGTATTCCAAATATTTTTAA
This sequence comes from Erythranthe guttata, assembly GCF_000504015.1. Next base: position 17,731 of record NW_012194620.1, read on the forward strand.
AATTTCATTCAAACCAAAAAAAAAATGTAACGCAGAAACAACAAAATACCACGAAGTGTCAATGATCTTAAAACAAAATATCATTTCTTTTACAATATTTCTATATCTGCAGCTAAAACAGCTAAAACTGTACTACGAATGACAAGCCACAATTAATATCTTATTACAAAACATTGTTCTCTTTTGTGTTCTACAATCATTTATGTTCCATCTTTTTTCAGTCGCTGCCATCTTTTTCGCCCAACTCTTTTGCTTCCAACATCCGCAGGCCGTGAAATCATATTCTACCTTTCTATCCATCACATACCTTGATCACTCAACAGTTGAATTTTGACTATCTTTCAAATTTGACAATTTCATCTCGTATCGGGGTAGCATATGGTCCATGCCGAACAATAGTCCCACATCTGCATCACTCTATGAATAATCTGAACTGCGTCTGAATATCTAACACAAAAAGGAGGAGATTAAAATTAAACCAAGTCCAACTTAATTATCATGAAACAAATCACCAAAAGAAAATTACTTCTACTGAAAAGTTCAAAATAAAAGTAATTTACTGCATCATACGAACATAACCAGGACATACATAGAGAAATCTATTACATAATCACTTAAGGAATCGATTGAGATGGTGTTGTGCTTGTGTACAAGGATTGTGTCGTATTGTTCTCTTGATTCTAGAAGTAAAATTATTCAATCTTACCCTCAAGCAACCATTTCCATGGTTTTTGAGATGATTGAATCTTGAGTCGCATACATATACCAGTTCCAGTAGCTTCTATGTACTAGTTTTCGTTTTGAATATCCTGCAACGAAAAAAAAAAATCAAATAATTCCATATAAAATTAAAACAACAACGATAAAAAAAACTTGTACTATAAGTATTTTAATGTACACGTGTGTAGAGGGAAAAGAAACAGAAGGTGCAGAGCTTCTTTGCAGCAATTTAAATGCATCGGGCCTCAAGGTCCAAATAATTATAACATCTAACATATTTTATTTGACATCATCTAGTTATAATTACGTACAAAAATCGTCCATCGTTTAAAAATGTACACCTTAATCAAATCATTCATCATTGATCAAAATAAAGGGAATAAACGACAGTGTTCTTCAGCAAAGACTTAAAAAAATGGACCGAGTAGGATGAGTCGTTAGTACTACATATAAATAAAGAACATAGCATAATGACATTCTGATCAAATAGTTAATTAGAGAACAATAAACAAGCTTATTGGTTGATACACTTAAACAAAATCCCTTTCAAGGAGCAAAGATTGTCTACGGAGTATTAAAGATGAAACATTTACCTTATAAAATACTTCCGCTTCGCCCAACTACTCAATAGAATACCTAAATTTTCAGTAGTTGAATGACTTTTGTCAATCAAAAAATATATTATCATTCTCTGAACTGAAATGTATAAAACATAGAAGCTATACCTGTAGCTTAATGTGAAAAACACGACAAAAGATCTCTGACGGTAAACTGCACATTGGTACCCTGTAATTCAATTACTGATTTGTAGATGCCTCCAACTAAAATATCCCACAAACAACATTAGTTCAAACATCAATCGGAAATTTAAAAAAAAAAAAAAAGAGGTACCTATAAACGAATCACCCAATAAACATAAAAAGGTATAGCAGATCTTACTATGACGATGGTTCGCCGTCGCCGACGTGTTGTTGCCTAAGAAACAACAAAAATCGATTACGCCGTTGAGGATGTGTTGTTGCCTGGTAGTAGAAATCAATTACGCCACCACAAAATCCTGAAAATCTAATGTTAGAGTTGAGAAAATCGAATTGCAAAACCCACCCCCAAGCCCTAATTGTAGCGCGAATGTGTGAGTGTGTGGGAGTACTGTGTTGTTTTGTAATGCCCGATGTTCTTTGAGTTATGTAGTGGGACTAGTGGGCCTCAACCCCATTAGTGGGCCTTGGGGGTTAATCAATTGTTATTAGAATATGGAGTATAATTAAAACTTAATTTGATAATTGTATGTTATCAATTTCTTTTATTGTGGGTGTGATATTTTAATTTTTTTTTATATATTTTCACGAAACAAAATATAAACATAAGAAAAAAATAATATAGTTTTATTTTTTAGTAGTATAGTACGAAACTATAAAAATAAGTAATACTGTCAATTTAGAAACAAAGTAACATTCAAGTACATTAATATTAATACATAATATTTAAGTAATAATTTAAATTGTTATATTACTTTTTATTTATATTTTATCATATCATGTATTTATTTTATGTCATAATTTTGAAGAAGAAAAAAAATGAAGAAACATATATGTTCAATTTATTCATATTAGTGCAGCATTAAAGGGAATTTACTAAATTTAAAATAATAAGTAACACAACAATAAGCATAGTGACAGATTAATGACGAAACATAAACTGTGATGGATTTGTGTCTGAAATGTATGTGATGACTTCTGGCAGGATAAACACAATGGCAGATTAATGACAAAATTTAAACGGTGACGGCCTTGTGACCGAAATGTATGTGACGGATTTGGGACGGACATGGTATTGTGATGGATCTGTGACCAACATTAATCAAATTCGTACATTCATAAAAAGTTTGTGACGTATTTGTGACATAACCAATTTCCGTTAGAAGATTTGTGACAGAAATGTGACTGAGTTTCGATTGTCACAAAATCCATCACCGATTCGTCACATATTGGTCATAAAAAAATTCTTCATTTCTTTAGTACATTCGGTCACATATTTGTCACTCATTCGGTCGTTAATGGTGACGGATTTAGACTGTCACAACATATCTGTCACAAAAGCCCTGTTTTTTGGTAGTGTGCGCATCAAGAAACGTGCACAAAAACACTCGCTACAAAAGATACGCACATAAGTAAGATTACCAAATCATGCACTAAATTACTCACGCAAAACTGCATTCGCAAAAAGGATCATGAAAACACAAACTACAATCCTAGGACATTAATACAAATCAACAAACATGCACAAACACACTCGCTCAAATGGACATGCACAAACGTACATGTTAAAAAACATGCGCAAAAGTACATTCGCTACAACGTTCTTAAAAACACGAAATACAACACTAGGACTTTAATACGCATAACCAAACAACAACAAAAACACAAGATACAAAAGATACAGTGGAGTGTAGAAATAACACTCAATGTTTACGTTTACGTTTATTTTTTTATTGATTTATTTAAATTTCTGTTTTAATTGGTGGATTTAGTATTCTATAGGTACAAATTGATAATTAGGTGTCCATGAAGCAAAATTGATCAAAGGGTAAGAAAAGAGTTGCAATTAGGAAAATAAAATCAAATTAGAAGAGAGGATCCCGCAACATCTTCGGTAGTGTCCACGAAGTCGAGCATAACTTTCTCATCCGGACTCCAAATCGGTTGGTTCCAGCGGCATTAGAAAGCTATTTCAGCTGGCTACAATTATTGTCGAATGTAAAATTCGAAATTCGGACTCGAACATGGTCAAAATTGGATTCCAACAGCGATCATGAAAATACCCGCTACAGTTCGAGGACACGAATGCGCATCAAGAAACGTGCACAAAAACACTCGCTACAAAAGATACGCACATAAGTAAAAGTACTAAATCATGCACAAAATTACTCACGCAAAACTTCATTCGCAAAAAGGATCAGGAAAACACAAACTACAATCCTAGGACATTATTACAAATCAACAAACATGCACAAACACACTCGCTCGAATGGACATGCACAAACGTACATGTTAAAAAACATGCGCAAAAGTGCATTCGCTACAACGTTCTTAAAAACACGAAATACAACACTAGGACTTTAATACGCATAACCAAACAACAACAAAAACACAAGATACAAAAGATACAGTGGAGTGTAGAAATAACACTCAACGTTTACGTTTACGTTTATTTTTTTTATTGATTTATTTATATTTCTGTTTTAATTTGTGGATTTAGTATTCTATAGGTACAAATTGATAATTAGGTGTCCATGAAGCAAAAAAGATGAAAGAGTAAGAAAAGAGTTGCAATTAGGAAAATAAAATCAAATTAGAAGAGAGGATCCCGCAACATCTTCGGTAGTGTCCACGAAGTCGAGCATAACTTTCTCATCCAGACTCCAAATCGACTGGTTTCGGCGGCATTAGAAAGCTATTTCAGCTGGCTACAATTATTGTCTAATGTAAAATTCTAAATTCGGACTCGAACATGGTCAAAATTGGTTTCCAACAGCGATCATGAAAATACCCGCTACAGTTCGAGGACACGAATGCGCATCAAGAAACGTGCACAAAAACACTCGCTACAAAAGATACGCACATAAGAAACAGTACAAAATCATGCACAAAATTACTCACGCAAAACTGCCTTCGCAAAATGGATCGTGAAAACACAAACTACAATCCTAGGACATTAATGCAAATCAACAAACATGCACAAACACACTCGCTCGAATGGACATGCACAAACGTACATGTTAAAAAACATGCGCAAAAGTGCATTCGCTACAACGTTCTTAAAAACACGAAATACAACGCTAGGACTTTAATACGCATAACCAAACAACAACAAAAACACAAGATACAAAAGATACAGTGGAGTGTAGAAATAACACTCAACGTTTACGTTTACGTTTATTTTTTTTATTGATTTATTTATATTTCTGTTTTAATTGGTGGATTTAGTATTCTATAGGTACAAATTGATAATTAGGTGTCCATGAAGCAAAAATGATGAAAGAGTAAGAAAAGAGTTGCAATTAGGAAAATAAAATCAAATTAGAAGAGAGGATCCCGCAACATCGTCGGTAGTGTCCACGAAGTCGAGCATAACTTTCTCATCCGGACTCCAAATCGACTGGTTCCGGCGGCATTAGAAAGCTATTTCAGCTGGCTACAATTCTTGTCTAATGTCAAATTTCCAAATTCGGACTCGAACATGGTCAAAATTGGATTCCAACAGCGATCATGAAAATACCCGCTACAGTTCGAGGACACGAATGCGCATCAAGAAACGTGCACAAAAACACTCGCTACAAAAGATACGCACATAAGTAAAAGTACTAAATCATGCACAAAATTACTCACGCAAAACTTCATTCGCAAAAAGGATCATGAAAACACAAACTACAATCCAAGGACATTATTACAAATCAACAAACATGCACAAGCACACTCGCTCGAATGGACATGCACAAACGTACATGTTAAAAAACATGCGCAAAAGTGCATTCGCTACAACGTTCTTAAAAACACGAAATACAACACTAGGACTTTAATACGCATAACCAAACAACAACAAAAACACAAGATACAAAAGATACAGTGGAGTGTAGAAATAACACTCAACGTTTACGTTTACGTTTATTTTTTTATTGATTTATTTATATTTCTGTTTTAATTGGTGGATTTAGTATTCTATAGGTACTAATTGATAATTAGGTGTCCATGAAGCAAAAATGATGAAAGAGTAAGAAAAGTGTTGCAATTAGGAAAATAAAATCAAATTAGAAGAGAGGATCCCGCAACATCGTCGGTAGTGTCCACGAAGTCGAGCATAACTTTCTCATCCGGACTCCAAATCGACTGGTTTCGGCGGCATTAGAAAGCTATTTCAGCTGGCCACAATTCCTGTCTAATGTCAAATTTCTAAATTCGGACTCGAACATGGTCAAAATTGGATTCCAACAGCGATCATGAAAATACCCGCTACAGTTCGAGGACACGAATGCGCATCAAGAAACGTGCACAAAAACACTCGCTACAAAAGATACGCACATAAGTAAAAGTACTAAATCATGCACAAAATTACTCACGCAAAACTTCATTCGCAAAAAGGATCATGAAAACACAAACTACAATCCTAGGACATTATTACAAATCAACAAACATGCACAAACACACTCGCTCGAATGGACATGCACAAACGTACATGTTAAAAAACATGCGCAAAAGTGCATTCGCTACTAGGACTTTAATACGCATAACCAAACAACAACAAAAACACAAGATACAAAAGATACAGTGGAGTGTAGAAATAACACTCAACGTTTACGTTTACGTTTATTTTTTTTATTGATTTATTTATATTTCTGTTTTAATTTGTGGATTTAGTATTCTATAGGTACAAATTGATAATTAGGTGTCCATGAGGCAAAAAAGATGAAAGAGTAAGAAAAGAGTTGCAATTAGGAAAATAAAATCAAATTAGAAGAGAGGATCCCGCAACATCGTCGGTAGTGTCCACGAAGTCGAGCATAACTTTCTCATCCGGACTCCAAATCGACTGGTTCCGGCGGCATTAGAAAGCTATTTCAGCTGGCTACAATTCCTGTCTAATGTCAAATTTCCAAATTCGGACTCGAACATGGTCAAAATTGGATTCCAACAGCGATCATGAAAATACCCGCTACAGTTCGAGGACACGAATGCGCATCAAGAAACGTGCACAAAAACACTCGCTACAAAAGATACGCACATAAGTAACAGTACAAAATCATGCACAAAATTACTCACGCAAAACTGCATTCGCAAAAAGGATCATGAAAACACAAACTACAATCCTAGGACATTAATACAAATCAACAAACATGCACAAACACACTCGCTCGAATGGACATGCACAAACGTACATGTTAAAAAACATGCGCAAAAGTGCATTCGCTACAATGTTCTTAAAAACACGACATACAACACTAGGACTTTAATATGCATAATCAAACAACAGCAAAAACACAAGATACTAAAGATACAGTGGAGTGTAGAAATAACACTCAACGTTTACGTTTACGTGGATTTTTTTATGGATTAATTTATATTTTTTTTTAATTGGTGGATTTAGTATTCTATAGGTACACATTGATAATTAGGTTTCCATGAAGCAAAAATGATCAAAGAATAAGAAAAGAGTTGCAATTAGGAAATTAAAATCAAATTAGAAGAGAGGATCCCTCAACATCTTCGGTAGTGTCCACGAAGTCGAGCATAACTTTCTCATCCGGACTCCAAATCAATTGGTTCCGGCGGCATTAGAAAGATAATTCAGCTGGCTACAATTACTAACTAATTTCAAAATTCCAAATTTGGACTCGAACATGGTCAAAATTGGATTCCAACAGCGATCATGAAAATACCTGCTACAGTTCGAGGACACGAATGCGCATCAAGAAACGTGCACAAAAACACTCGCTACAAAAGATACGCACATAAGTAAGATTACCAAATCATGCACTAAATTACTCACGCAAAACTGCATTCGCAAAAAGGATCATGAAAACACAAACTACAATCCTAGGACATTAATACAAATCAACAAACATGCACAAACACACTCGCTCAAATGGACATGCACAAACGTACATGTTAAAAAACATGCGCAAAAGTACATTCGCTACAACGTTCTTAAAAACACGAAATACAACACTAGGACTTTAATACGCATAACCAAACAACAACAAAAACACAAGATACAAAAGATACAGTGGAGTGTAGAAATAACACTCAATGTTTACGTTTACGTTTATTTTTTTATTGATTTATTTAAATTTCTGTTTTAATTGGTGGATTTAGTATTCTATAGGTACAAATTGATAATTAGGTGTCCATGAAGCAAAATTGATCAAAGAGTAAGAAAAGAGTTGCAATTAGGAAAATAAAATCAAATTAGAAGAGAGGATCCCGCAACATCTTCGGTAGTGTCCACGAAGACGAGCATAACGTTCTCATCCGGACTCCAAATCGGTTGGTTCCAGCGGCATTAGAAAGCTATTTCAGCTGGCTACAATTATTGTCGAATGTAAAATTCCAAATTCGGACTCGAACATGGTCAAAATTGGTTTCCAACAACGATCATGAAAATACCCGCTACAGTTCGAGGACACGAATGCGCATCAAGAAACGTGCACAAAAACACTCGCTACAAAAGATACGCACATAAGTAACAGTACAAAATCATGCACAAAATTACTCACGCAAAACTGCATTCGCAAAATGGATCGTGAAAACACAAACTACAATCCTAGGACATTAATGCAAATCAACAAACATGCACAAACACACTCGCTCGAATGGACATGCACAAACGTACATGTTAAAAAACATGCGCAAAAGTGCATTCGCTACAACGTTCTTAAAAACACGAAATACAACACTAGGACTTTAATACGCATAACCAAACAACAACAAAAACACAAGATACAAAAGATACAGTGGAGTGTAGAAATAACACTCAACGTTTACGTTTACGTTTATTTTTTTATTGATTTATTTATATTTCTGTTTTAATTGGTGGATTTAGTATTCTATAGGTACAAATTGATAATTAGGTGTCCATGAAGCAAAAATGATGAAAGAGTAAGAAAAGAGTTGCAATTAGGAAAATAAAATCAAATTAGAAGAGAGGATCCCGCAACATCGTCGGTAGTGTCCACGAAGTCGAGCATAACTTTCTCATCCGGACTCCAAATCGACTGGTTCCGGCGGCATTAGAAAGCTACTTCAGCTGGCTACAATTCCTGTCTAATGTCAAATTTCCAAATTCGGACTCGAACATGGTCAAAATTGGATTCCAACAGCGATCATGAAAATACCCGCTACAGTTCGAGGACACGAATGCGCATCAAGAAACGTGCACAAAAACACTCGCTACAAAAGATACGCACATAAGTAAAAGTACTAAATCATGCACAAAATTACTCACGCAAAACTTCATTCGCAAAAAGGATCATGAAAACACAAACTACAATCCTAGGACATTATTACAAATCAACAAACATGCACAAACACACTCGCTCGAATGGACATGCACAAACGTACATGTTAAAAAACATGCGCAAAAGTGCATTCGCTACAACGTTCTTAAAAACACGAAATACAACACTAGGACTTTAATACGCATAACCAAACAACAACAAAAACACAAGATACAAAAGATACAGTGGAGTGTAGAAATAACACTCAACGTTTACGTTTACGTTTATTTTTTTTATTGATTTATTTATATTTCTGTTTTAATTTGTGGATTTAGTATTCTATAGGTACAAATTGATAATTAGGTGTCCATGAGGCAAAAAAGATGAAAGAGTAAGAAAAGAGTTGCAATTAGGAAAATAAAATCAAATTAGAAGAGAGGATCCCGCAACATCTTCGGTAGTGTCCACGAAGTCGAGCATAACTTTCTCATCCAGACTCCAAATCGACTGGTTTCGGCGGCATTAGAAAGCTATTTCAGCTGGCTACAATTCTTGTCTAATGTAAAATTCCAAATTCGGACTCGAACATGGTCAAAATTGGATTCCAACAGCGATCATGAAAATACCCGCTACAGTTCGAGGACACGAATGCGCATCAAGAAACGTGCACAAAAACACTCGCTACAAAAGATACGCACATAAGTAACAGTACAAAATCATGCACAAAATTACTCACGCAAAACTGCATTCGCAAAATGGATCGTGAAAACACAAACTACAATCCTAGGACATTAATGCAAATCAACAAACATGCACAAACACACTCGCTCGAATGGACATGCACAAACGTACATGTTAAAAAACATGCGCAAAAGTGCATTCGCTACAACGTTCTTAAAAACACGAAATACAACACTAGGACTTTAATACGCATAACCAAACAACAACAAAAACACAAGATACAAAAGATACAGTGGAGTGTAGAAATAACACTCAAGGTTTACGTTTACGTTTATTTTTTTATTGATTTATTTATATTTCTGTTTTAATTGGTGGATTTAGTATTCTATAGGTACTAATTGATAATTAGGTGTCCATGAAGCAAAAATGATGAAAGAGTAAGAAAAGAGTTGCAATTAGGAAAATAAAATCAAATTAGAAGAGAGGATCCCGCAACATCGTCGGTAGTGTCCACGAAGTCGAGCATAACTTTCTCATCCGGACTCCAAATCGACTGGTTCCGGCGGCATTAGAAAGCTATTTCAGCTGGCTACAATTCCTGTCTAATGTCAAATTTCCAAATTCGGACTCGAACATGGTCAAAATTGGATTCCAATAGCGATCATGAAAATACCCGCTACAGTTCGAGGACACGAATGCGCATCAAGAGGACGTGCACAAAAACACTCGCTACAAAAGATACGCACATAAGTAACAGTACAAAATCATGCACAAAATTACTCACGCAAAACTGCATTCGCAAAATGGATCGTGAAAACACAAACTACAATCCTAGGACATTAATACAAATCAACAAACATGCACAAACACACTCGCTCGAATGGACATGCACAAATCGACATGTTAAAAAACATGCGCAAAAGTGCATTCGCTACAACGTTGTTAAAAACACGAAATGCAACACTAGGACTTTAATACGCATAACCAAACAACATCAAAAACACAATATGCAATAGATTCAGTGGAGTGTAGAAATAACACTCAACGTTTACGTTTACGTTTATTTTTTTATTGATTTATTTATATTTCTGTTTTAATTGGTGGATTTAGTATTCTATAGGTACAAATTGATAATTAGGTGTCCATGAAGCAAAAATGATGAAAGAGTAAGAAAAGAGTTGCAATTAGGAAAATAAAATCAAATTAGAAGAGAGGATCCCGCAACATCGTCGGTAGTGTCCACGAAGTCGAGCATAACTTTCTCATCCGGACTGCAAATCGACTGGTTCCGGTGGCATTAGAAAGCTATTTCAGCTGGCTACAATTCCTGTCTAATGTCAAATTTCCAAATTCGGACTCGAACATGGTCAAAATTGGATTCCAACAGCGATCATGAAAATACCCGCTACAGTTCGAGGACACGAATGCGCATCAAGAAACGTGCACAAAAACACTCGCTACAAAAGATACGCACATAAGTAAAAGTACTAAATCATGCACAAAATTACTCACGCAAAACTTCATTCGCAAAAAGGATCATGAAAACACAAACTACAATCCTAGGACATTATTACAAATCAACAAACATGCACAAACACACTCGCTCGAATGGACATGCACAAACGTACATGTTAAAAAACATGCGCAAAAGTGCATTCGCTACAACGTTCTTAAAAACACGAAATACAACACTAGGACTTTAATACGCATAACCAAACAACAACAAAAACACAAGATACAAAAGATACAGTGGAGTGTAGAAATAACACTCAACGTTTACGTTTACGTTTATTTTTTTTATTGATTTATTTATATTTCTGTTTTAATTTGTGGATTTAGTATTCTATAGGTACAAATTGATAATTAGGTGTCCATGAAGCAAAAAAGATGAAAGAGTAAGAAAAGAGTTGCAATTAGGAAAATAAAATCAAATTAGAAGAGAGGATCCCGCAACATCTTCGGTAGTGTCCACGAAGTCGAGCATAACTTTCTCATCCAGACTCCAAATCGACTGGTTTCGGCGGCATTAGAAAGCTAGTTCAGCTGGCTACAATTCTTGTCTAATGTAAAATTCCAAATTCGGACTCGAACATGGTCAAAATTGGATTCCAACAGCGATCATGAAAATACCCGCTACAGTTCGAGGACACGAATGCGCATCAAGAAACGTGCACAAAAACACTCGCTACAAAAGATACGCACATAAGTAACAGTACAAAATCATGCACAAAATTACTCACGCAAAACTGCATTCGCAAAATGGATCGTGAAAACACAAACTACAATCCTAGGACATTAATGCAAATCAACAAACATGCACAAACACACTCGCTCGAATGGACATGCACAAACGTACATGTTAAAAAACATGCGCAAAAGTGCATTCGCTACAACGTTCTTAAAAACACGAAATACAACACTAGGACTTTAATACGCATAACCAAACAACAACAAAAACACAAGATACAAAAGATACAGTGGAGTGTAGAAATAACACTCAACGTTTACGTTTACGTTTATTTTTTTATTGATTTATTTATATTTCTGTTTTAATTGGTGGATTTAGTATTCTATAGGTACAAATTGATAATTAGGTGTCCATGAAGCAAAAATGATGAAAGAGTAAGAAAAGAGTTGCAATTAGGAAAATAAAATCAAATTAGAAGAGAGGATCCCGCAACATCGTCGGTAGTGTCCACGAAGTCGAGCATAACTTTCTCATCCGGACTCCAAATCGACAGGTTCCGGCGGCATTAGAAAGCTACTTCAGCTGGCTACAATTCCTGTCTAATGTCAAATTTCCAAATTCGGACTCGAACATGGTCAAAATTGGATTCCAACAGCGATCATGAAAATACCCGCTACAGTTCGAGGACACGAATGCGCATCAAGAAACGTGCACAAAAACACTCGCTACAAAAGATACGCACATAAGTAAAAGTACAAAATCATGCACAAAATTACTCACGCAAAACTTCATTCGCAAAAAGGATCATGAAAACACAAACTACAATCCTAGGACATTATTACAAATCAACAAACATGCACAAACACACTCGCTCGAATGGACATGCACAAACGTACATGTTAAAAAACATGCGCAAAAGTGCATTCGCTACAACGTTCTTAAACCACGAAATACAACACTAGGACTTTAATACGCATAACCAAACAACAACAAAAACACAAGATACAAAAGATACAGTGGAGTGTAGAAATAACACTCAACGTTTACGTTTACGTTTATTTTTTTTATTGATTTATTTATATTTCTGTTTTAATTTGTGGATTTAGTATTCTATAGGTACAAATTGATAATTAGGTGTCCATGAGGCAAAAAAGATGAAAGAGTAAGAAAAGAGTTGCAATTAGGAAAATAAAATCAAATTAGAAGAGAGGATCCCGCAACATCTTCGGTAGTGTCCACGAAGTCGAGCATAACTTTCTCATCCGGACTCCAAATCGACTGGTTCCGGCGGCATTAGAAAGCTATTTCAGCTGGCTACAATTCCTGTCTAATGTCAAATTTCCAAATTCGGACTCGAACATGGTCAAAATTGGATTCCAACAGCGATCATGAAAATACCCGCTACAGTTCGAGGACACGAATGCGCATCAAGAAACGTGCACAAAAACACTCGCTACAAAAGATACGCACATAAGTAACAGTACAAAATCATGCACAAAATTACTCACGCAAAACTGCATTCGCAAAATGGATCGTGAAAACACAAACTACAATCCTAGGACATTAATGCAAATCAACAAACATGCACAAACACACTAGCTCGAATGGACATGCACAAACGTACATGTTAAAAAACATGCGCAAAAGTGCATTCGCTACAACGTTCTTAAAAACACGAAATACAACACTAGGACTTTAATACGCATAACCAAACAACAACAAAAACACAAGATACAAAAGATACAGTGGAGTGTAGAAATAACACTCAACGTTTACGTTTACGTTTATTTTTTTATTGATTTATTTATATTTCTGTTTTAATTGGTGGATTTAGTATTCTATAGGTACTAATTGATAATTAGGTGTCCATGAAGCAAAAATGATGAAAGAGTAAGAAAAGAGTTGCAATAAGGAAAATAAAATCAAATTAGAAGAGAGGATCCCGCAACATCGTCGGTAGTGTCCACGAAGTCGAGCATAACTTTCTCATCCGGACTCCAAATCGACTGGTTTCGGCGGCATTAGAAAGCTATTTCAGCTAGCTACAATTCCTGTCCAATGTCAAATTTCCAAATTCGGACTCGAACATGGTCAAAATTGGATTCCAACAGCGATCATGAAAATACCCGCTACAGTTCGAGGACACGAATGCGCATCAAGAAACGTGCACAAAAACACTCGCTACAAAAGATACGCACATAAGTAAAAGTACAAAATCATGCACAAAATTACTCACGCAAAACTTCATTCGCAAAAAGGATCATGAAAACACAAACTACAATCCTAGGACATTATTACAAATCAACAAACATGCACAAACACACTCGCTCGAATGGACATGCACAAACGTACATGTTAAAAAACATGCGCAAAAGTGCATTCGCTACAACGTTCTTAAAAACACGAAATACAACACTAGGACTTTAATACGCATAACCAAACAACAACAAAAACACAAGATACAAAAGATACAGTGGAGTGTAGAAATAACACTCAACGTTTACGTTTACGTTTATTTTTTTATTGATTTATTTATATTTCTGTTTTAATTTGTGGATTTAGTATTCTATAGGTACAAATTGATAATTAGGTGTCCATGAGGCAAAAAAGATGAAAGAGTAAGAAAAGAGTTGCAATTAGGAAAATAAAATCAAATTAGAAGAGAGGATCCCGCAACATCTTCGGTAGTGTCCACGAAGTCGAGCATAACTTTCTCATCCGGACTCCAAATCGACTGGTTCCGGCGGCATTAGAAAGCTATTTCAGCTGGCTACAATTGGTGGCCGATATCAATAAGCTTGATTCGGACTCGAACATGGTCAAAATTGGATTCCAACAGCGATCATGAAAATACCCGCTACAGTTCGAGGACACGAATGCGCATCAAGAAACGTGCACAAAAACACTCGCTACAAAAGATACGCACGTAAGTAAAAGTACAAAGTCATGCACAAAATTACTCACGCAAAACTGCATTCGCAAAAAGGATCATGAAAACGCAAACTACAATCCTAGGAAATTAATGCAAATCAACAAACATGCACAAACACACTCGCTCAAATGGACATGCACAAATGTACATGTAAAAAAACATGCGCAAAAGTGCATTCGCAACAACGTTCTTAAAAACAAGAAGTACATGACGAGGACTTTAATACGCATAACCAAACAACAGCAAAAACACAAGATACAAAAGATACAGTGGAGTGTAGAAATAACACTCAACGTTTACGTTTACGTGCATTTTTTTATGGATTAATTAATATTTCTTTTTTAATTGGTGGATTTAGTATTCTATAGGTACAAATTGATAATTAGGTGTCCATCAAGCAAAAATGATCAAAGAGTAAGAAAAGAGTTGCAATTAGGAAAATAAAATCAAAATAGAAGAGAGAATCCCTCAACATCTTCGGTAGCGTCCACGAAGTCGAGCATAACTTTCTCATCCGGACTCCAAATCGACTTGTTCCGGCGGCATTAGAAAGCTATTTGAGCTGGCTACAATTCCTGTCTAATGTCAAATTTCCAAATTCGGACCCGAACATGGTCAAAATTGGATTCCAACAGCGATCATGAAAATACCCGCTACAGTTCGAGGACACGAATGCGCATCGAGAAACGTGCACAAAAACACTCGCTACAAAAGATAGGCACATAAGTAAAAGTACAAAGTCATGCACAAAATTACTCACGCAAAACTGCATTCGCAAAAAGGATCATGAAAACGCAAACTACAATCCTAGGACATTAATGCAAATCAACAAACATGCACAAACACACTCGCTCAAATGGACATGCACAAATGTACATGTAAAAAAACATGCGCAAAAGTGCATTCGCAACAACGTTCTTAAAAACAAGAAGTACAAGACGAGGACTTTAATACGCATAACCAAACAACAGCAAAAACACAAGATACAAAAGATACAGTGGAGTGTAGAAATAACACTCAACGTTTACGTTTACGTGCATTTTTTTATTGATTGAGTCATAGTTCTGTTTTAATTGCTGGATTTAGTATTCTATAGGTACAAATTGATAATTAGGTGTCCATGAGGCAGAAAAGATGAAAGAGTAAGAAAAGAGTTGCAATTAGGAAAATAAAATCAAATTAGAAGAGAGGATCCCGCAACATCGTCGGTAGTGTCCACGAAGTCGAGCATAACTTTCTCATCCGGACTCCAAATCGACTGGTTCCGGCGGCATTAGAAAGCTATTTCAGCTGGCTACAATTCCTGTCTAATGTCAAATTTCCAAATTCGGACTCGAACATGGTCAAAATTGGATTCCAACAGCGATCATGAAAATACCCGCTACAGTTCGAGGACACGAATGCGCATCAAGAAACGTGCACAAAAACACTCGCTACAAAAGATACGCACATAAGTAACAGTACAAAATCATGCACAAAATTACTCACGCAAAACTGCAGTCGCAAAAAGGATCATGAAAACACAAACTACAATCCTAGGACATTAATACAAATCAACAAACATGCACAAACACACTCGCTCGAATGGACATGCACAAACGTACATGTTAAAAAACATGCGCAAAAGTGCATTCGCTACAACGTTCTTAAAAACACGAAATACAACACTAGGACTTTAATACGCATAACCAAACAACAACAAAAACACAAGATACAAAAGATACAGTGGAGTGTAGAAATAACACTCAACGTTTACGTTTACGTTTATTTTTTTATTGATTTATTTATATTTCTGTTTTAATTGGTGGATTTAGTATTCTATAGGTACAAATTGATAATTAGGTGTCCATGAAGCAAAAATGATGA
The DNA here is from genome assembly GCF_000504015.1 of Erythranthe guttata. The sequence continues at coordinate 34,108 of NW_012194620.1, forward strand.
AAGAGTAAGAAAAGAGTTGCAATTAGGAAAATAAAATCAAATTAGAAGAGAGGATCCCATCTTAGCATATCGTACTGTACACAAAGTCGAACATAACTTTCTCATCCGGACTCCAAATCAACTGGTTCCGGCGGCATTAGAAAGCTATATGAGCTGGCTACAATTCCTGTCTAATGTCAAATTTCCAAATTCGGACCCGAACATGGTCAAAATTGGATTCCAACAGCGATCATGAAAATACCCGCTACAGTTCGAGGACACGAATGCGCATCGAGAAACGTGCACAAAAACACTCGCTACAAAAGATAGGCACATAAGTAAAAGTACAAAGTCATGCACAAAATTACTCACGCAAAACTGCATTCGCAAAAAGGATCATGAAAACGCAAACTACAATCCTAGGACATTAATGCAAATCAACAAACATGCACAAACACACTCGCTCAAATGGACATGCACAAATGTACATGTAAAAAAACATGCGCAAAAGTGCATTCGCAACAACGTTCTTAAAAACAAGAAGTACAAGACGAGGACTTTAATACGCATAACCAAACAACAGCAAAAACACAAGATACATAAGATACAGTGGAGTGTAGAAATAACACTCAACGTTTACGTTCGCGTGCATTTTTTTATGGATTAATTTATATTTCTTTTTTAATTGGTGGATTTAGTATTCTATAGGTACAAATTGATAATTAGATGTCCATCAAGCAAAAATGATCAAAGAGTAAGAAAAGAGTTGCAATTAGGAAAATAAAATAAAAATAGAAGAGAGGATCCCTCAACATCTTCGGTAGCGTCCACGAAGTCGAGCATAACTTTCTCATCCGGACTCCAAATCGACTGGTTCCGGCGGCATTAGAAAGCTATTTGAGCTGGCTACAATTCCTGTCTAATGTCAAATTTCCAAATTCGGACCCGAACATGGTCAAAATTGGATTCCAACAGCGATCATGAAAATACCCGCTACAGTTCGAGGACACGAATGCGCATCAAGAAACGTGCACAAAAACACTCGCTACAAAAGATACGCACCTAAGTAAAAATACAAAATCCTGCACAAAATTACTCAAGCCAAACTGCATTCGCATAAAGGATCATGCAAATGCAAACTACAATCCTAGGACATTAATGCAAATCAACAAACATGCACAATCACACTCGGTAAGATGGACATGCACAAATGTACATGTAAAAACACATGCGCAAAAGTGCATTCGCAACAGCGTTCTTAAACACAAGAAGTACAAGACGAGGACTGTAATGCGCATAGCCAGGCACCAGCATATTCGCTAGATACAAAAGATACAGTGGAGTGTAGAAATACCACTCGACGTTTACGTGTACGTGCATTTTTTTATCGATTAAGTTGTATTTCTTTGTTGATCGGTGGATTGAGTTTTCTATCGGTACAAATTGATAAGTAGGTGTCCATCAAGCACAAATGATAAAGGAGTAAGAAATGAGTCGCAATTCGGAAAATAGAATCAAAATAGAAGAGAGGATCCCTCAACATCTTCGGTAGCGTCCACGAAGTCGAGCATAACTTTCTCATCCGGACTCCAAATCGACTGGTTCCGGCGGCATTAGAAAGCTATTTGAGCTGGCTACAATTCCTGTCTAATGTCAAATTTCCAAATTCGGACCCGAACATGGTCAAAATTGGATTCCAACAGCGATCATGAAAATACCCGCTACAGTTCGAGGACACGAATGCGCATCAAGAAACGTGCAAAAAAACACTCGCTACAAAAGATACGCACATAAGTAAAAGTACAAAGTCATGCACAAAATA